>OX392450.1:33584629-34185303 GCA_947623535.1 Coelioxys conoideus | reverse complement strand
TCGGCCTGTTCAAGTGGTCCTCCCCTTCGCTCCCTCTCTTTCTCATCCATATTTTTTCTCCTTGCTGGCCAAAATCAATCGAACGGGCACGCAAAGGTTTTAGCACAGGCTCGCAATCATTCTCGCCAAAATGCTCAATTATACGCGCGTGGTTCGTTAACGTACCACGCTTTTTATTGCGGCGGCACGTTTAACGCTGAAAATTGATTAATAATCATTCACGGTCCAACTGGCCGACGTTAAAATGCTTCGCTACGAAATAATGGCGGTAGACATACACACACAGACACACGTACACACGACGTCGATGGAAAAAAAGGGGGAACAATGAAACCGCGCGACGAATCATCGATGAATAGAAAAATTGCTGGCGAAGCGTCGTTCGAAACACTTGCCCCGTACCAGAACTTATAACAAAGCCATGGCTTTCTCGAATCGAATTTATAATGCTCGCTCGTGTGAGGCAGATTCTTCCGCGAAATGAAGCTTCTTGATTCTCCAATTATTCTTGTTGGTTTCGTTCGGGCGGCCATTTTCGAGAAAAACACGGTGTACCCGAAATTACTGCATCATTTAATTGATATGGTCTTCGTACGACAAGCGGTTCTCGATGCATGTAGATATAAATGGATTAAAATCTCAAATTTGAGAATTGGAGAGTTAAAATTGAAATCGAAAGATTGCGGTATCCCAAAAGAATATATAATGTGCATTGAAACTTATGGGATATTTAGAGCATTGGTTTTATGTACCTTTGTCCTGCTTCAAAATTGCAGTTCGACAAAAAACGAAGTAATTCGGATGAATTGTATGTATAACTAGTTTCTACGAATTAGTAATAACTACAACATCGTACAAAAATATCAATGTTTACCCTTTGTGCTCGAGTGGCATCTCTTGCTAGCCATTCGATTTAATGCAACAATTTTAAATAAATAACTGCAAAGTACGTTTATAGTATTACACGCGTGATGTTCGAACACGTTGAAACAACTAATGATAAACAATTTTATTTAAGCAATTTTTAATTCGGCGATTAGGAATAGAAAAGTTGCCAACGATGAAAACGCTTTCGAGTGCAAAGGGTTAAACCTGAATCACTTTTATCTTGCGTCCTACTGGATACGACTATATCAATCGTGACGAAGTTAGCTACCCCGAATCGTCTCGCAAAAACTGTATCACCTCCATAAACCATGCATCGACTCCGAGTCCAAAAAAAGCCTCGCATATTTATAGTTCGCCCGATGAAATTGAAAATCGAACGAGCTGCAAGTAGCTACCGACTGTTCCCGAGGAGAAGGCGAGCCGAACGGTAACGAACGCGGGAAGGGTAAGTAGAGAGAAAAAAAAAAAAAATGCGCAGAAAAGAGTGGCGTGTATTAATCATTCGATCCCCCTAGTATCCCCGTGTGTTCGTGCCGCGGCGATATATAATTCATGCATATTTACGGGATGCCGGAGGAATAATTAACGAACGGCAGCGCATTAAGGCGCGTCCCTTGTATACGTACGTGCACGTACAGTCGGCTTCTTAGAAGACAATCTAAATTATAATAAATCGATGGAGTAGGTACGGGACCGCGACGCTTTACCGCCACCGTGTGTATACCGATGGCTGGTGGCGGTTCCACCGAGTAATGTTACCCGCCGCGGCCTCTTTGCATAATGGCATGGAAATATCCCGGAACGTGTATCGCCATAGTTGGATACAGATTAAGCGTGTTAGAGCTTCGACACCCGGCTAATTCGCGAAAAAGGAGTCTAACCCGCCTGACTTCCATCCATGAATAAATTCCACTGCTTTTCTGAACCACTCGCAGAACGTTCCTTCTGTCGAACGCAGGGTTCACCGACATTTATTATGACGTGACACGCTCCTGCGAACGCTTTCTTCAACCCTTTGAAGGCATTTGTACCGCTGGCTAATAGGAACTGTAAAACATACTGGTTGAAAAGTTCGATGAATTTTTTTCGACTATGCTGTCGGATTCACTATGTTCAAACATCACGTGTATAATATTAGGAAAAAGTTATTTATTTAAGATTGTCATACTAAGTCAAATGGTGCATGTCAGTCGCTCTTCAAGTGCAAAGCAACTCAGAAATGCAATTCTGTAATTATCAATATGTGTCACAGATCGTCGACCAAGCATGAAAATTACATCCTGACTGGCAGAGGGTAGTTACGCTTATACTGTTTGATCTACGGGATGAAAAGAGCGAATAGTTCATAAGAACAAAGAAACGAAAATTGATATGTACTTACATAGATGCAGACATACGCTAACGTTTATTGTTAAAAATTGCACCCAATGCGAGGAAGTAGTAAATTGCTAATTACACTAATTTTCTGGGTACTTGTTATTGAGTTAAACATAAAGTTGGAAATTGAGAGGGTCATACTTTTGAACGTACATACTTGTACTTTGTGAATGTGCACGTACGCTGTTAGGTTTGTGTATCTCGTATTGGTTCGACATTGTCTACGTTTCTGCCTCCATCTACTTATCTTCTGAGAAATACATTTCTGCGAATTGCGTCGTTTCCGAAATACGTATAAATCGCGACAAAATCGAACGTGAAGAGCTCAAAGCAAAGAAAAATACGATGTTTCGCGGAATCGCAGAGAGGTGGAAGTTATCAAACGGTTCGAACTCGCGGCCGGACGCCATTTTTTTCTGTGTATGTATATAAAAGGGCGAATATCCTTTTTTTTCCCGGGGCGCTGTAATTTCGAATTTTCGTCAAAGTCGTACAATGGGACGGGCGGGTGGCGCCATTGGCCGAGGCATTTCATTGCATAAAAAATAGATAAAGCCCGGTCGATAGGTAACGAACGAAAATAGGAGGCGCAGGAGCCGCGGCGGTAGTTCAATCTTTTTTTCCACGCAAATTCGTAAACGGCTATACCGAACGGTATGGCCACCCCATATTAAATGGATGAGGCGAGGGGGATTAGTTGAATGCACAGGCCCGGCCATTTTGCTTGTAAAAGTGCGACCCGATATATAGTAAGCCGTAGAAACGTATGTTTACGGGCTTTCGACATTTCGCATAAATTAATCAGTCGATCACCATTCTACCCCCCATCGCTATCGAACACAGAATAATACGTTCTCCGCGGATGCCGGCGCGACGCTTAACTTCCGGCGAACGTAACTCTGATTAACTTCGACGGTTTCTAGTTTGCGAACGAGAAAAACACGTAGCTTTTTTTACGATAATTGCTGTAAACTTTCAAATATTGTACGGATATTTGAACTTTGTCATGTTTTCGAAACGGATACATATTTTTATTCTTTACTGTACTGTATGCGCTATATCTTGTCATAAAGAGAAAAATGTATTTCCGATTCTTTTATTGATAGTAAATAAAGCTAATAAAGTTGCGTCGAAGTAGACGTTTATTAATTGGATATCTCCTGTTATTTGATCAACGAGAAGAACGATGTTAATATAAACGAAATGAATTTTTATAATTGTAACGAAATTGTAGTAATTAAACGATCATTGTATTCTGGATAAATAGTAAAATTTTGTTCCGAATCACTCGCAGTTATAATACAACGCGAAGATAAATATTATTGCAAAGTTGAAACGAAATTGTTTGCATCGTACCAATTAGAAAACAAACACTTCGTGCACAAAACACGGCTGCTAAATAAAGAGATTATTTTTCGAATAGGAGCGCAGATAGATGATTTGGAAAAATTCCGGAAACGGGAAACAAGCTTCCACCGTGCATAATTCACAGCTGCCTCTCATTGACTTCATTACTGTTTCTAATTGTTGTTCATTCATTCCCGTATTTTGGCAGCCGCTTCCAATTCCGTTAACAAGTTCGCTCCTCGTTCTAATTACCCCAGAATAAACTGCTCGCTTCAAGTATCCTAAATATACGAACGAAACAGGACGAAAAAGTTTGCTGCATTTCGAAAACGGGACCACATCGTTTGAATGTCTCTAAAGTTTCCAATTCTCGATTAAAACAATGACCCACTCTAATTTCGCAGCGCTATTATTTTTAATTGCAAGTAGTTTGACGAAACGTATTTTATTCTTTATATTAAAATTAATAAAGACTCTGTTCAAACGCTCAGAGTCCGAAATTTTCAACTTTCCTAACCATCTGGATTTTCAATGTTTTTATAAATAGATTTTATAAATCGTAAATCCCTGATTTTCCCATCCCTACATATAACCGATGTACAAACTAGCGCGACAGGCTACACGATCCTCGAACACGGATGCGTTTTAAAAATCTTAAACCCCGTCAATCCGAAAGTCCAATAATTGCGAGCCCGATAAATCGAAGGGAGCAAACCGCGGCGTCCCTGCAACCGGATAGCATAAATTCCCCGAACGTCGACTCCACAAAAAGCGGCTATTCCCAACACAAAGAAACTAATCCTGGAGCTTTCACACCTCCGAAAGCGTTCCGATTTACACGGGGCATGGCGGTCGTAGGTCGTCGTAGTCACGAGCAATCGGAACAGCGGCCATCAGCGACAATGCCCGGCCGAACGAAATAATAACGCTTTAAATTTCGCGGGAAGGATCGTTCGTTGGTCGGTTCGGGCAGTAAAAAATCGTTAGCCAGCCCTCACGGGCCATCTCGCTAATGCGAAAAACCGTGCTGCATCGTTCTCTGTTCGGCACGGACATGCCGAACGCTAAAGCGAGACGGGTTGAGCGAGCAGATCGGATCAGAGGGTGAACGACGAAAGGGGTGGCTACGTGTGTAGCGGGACGAACGGCGTGGGGGATGGGACGATGAACGAAAAAAAAAAAAAAAAAGAAAAAAAATAAAAGAGCGAAGCAGAAAAAGGGCGGCGTTGCGAGCGACGTTAGGGTGGGATCGGCGGGGTGGTAGGATCGGGATACACGGTCGTTGGAAATGCAACAATAAACATTACTTATCGGCACGGGAGCCTTTAACAATGCGGATACGACGAGAGAAGCGGCTCGCGGCCGCGCAAAAGCGCAAGTTTTTTGCAATAAAGTCATTTCGAGGCGTTTGAGTTATGGGTAATTCGTGTGGAACGCGCGCGACCGACCAACACAACACCGACAACCGACCAAAGAGCGAGAGAGACCGACTACAGAGAGGAAGAAGGGAGTTCGAAGCGAGAGAGGACCCCGGGTCCCGGCTCCATTGATTAGTATTAATGACTTAGCTGCACTCATTTCGCCCGAATAAAAGTAATTGGATTTGGCTTCGACCCCGCGAACCGCGCCAGTGGTGCCTGGCCGTCGGTGTCGTCGGCGTCCGTGGCGGCGGTGCTGGCGGCGGTGGCGGCGGTGGCGTCGGCGCAACGAAAACGGCGGCCAGCGTGTAAAAATACATTAATATCTGTTTGCGCTTAATAAACGATAGCCCCGCTGACTTCAGACTAATGGCCGTATTCCGGAATCGGTAATACGCGTTTTTATGTTTCTTTCTCTATACAGCGAAACCAGCGCCCGTAACACCCCCCTGACCGATCCCCGACCCACCCCGCCGCGCTTATACCACCTACGCTTATTTCTCGCCAATCTTTCGTTCCGATCGATCTTTCTCTTTCTCTTTCTCGACCGCTGCCGTCGCTATATTCGTTTGTTCGGTCGCGTTTTAAAAGGTTTTCAGAACGGCTTTCCCGTTCGACGCCGGGGATTACAGCTATCTGCTGGAACGCCAACCACCTCCTCTCGTTCGATTTTGGGACTCACTGCATATGTGATACGTTACATTAGGTTTTGTCAACATTGCCACATTAGTTCACCGAAACAGGGTTCAGAAATTTTTAACTACTTCACAAGAATTAATGGATCGTGGTACGAATGCTTCTTAACGAACCCATTAATTTATTTGTCGGATGCATCAGTCCAAACTAACTATTCGCAGCTATAATATTAAAACAAACAAACTTCAAAATTTTGTTAGTATTTTATATCCAGCAGTCCTTGGCTAATAAAATATGATTGGACCCAAACTTCGAATTGGAGAGTATTAAAAATTTTAGTCAGTTTCGTCACATCTCAGCTCCGAGTGCGTTACGAGTCAGACTCGTTTTAGAGAAAATTGGTTTTATTGAGATCCGTGCCGATTCTCATCAAGATAGGGAAATTACACGTATATTTATTTATGTTCCATCATTGACTTATTTTGTAACATTATTTTTAACTTCAAAGTAATTGTGCATATGTTGGTAGTTATAGCGTTAAAGTACGGCAGGGTGTTAAAAGTCGAATTTCAATCGGCCGTCGAACGACTCTATCGATCGAAAATTAACACGTGGTATGTGGTTCTTTTCGTAGATCAACGCTTAATTGTTTCGCCCCAAAGATGAACGGTCAAATCGTGAAATGGTGAAAGACACGAAAGAGTCTCTCGGGGGCACGCCATAGCCGTACTCGAGAAACTTCGCCAAGATACAGCGATAGGGAATAAAAGGAAAAAAAAAGGGAACAAGCCCATTAACAAAGTCCGTATCACAAGGTAACAGGCCCACCAAGACACTTTCAGCACACGCGTACCTCGTCACGAGTACTCCATTGATCGGGATTAAGGATTATCCCGTGGCCATCCAGAACGTAGCGGTGCGAGGAAACGATGAATTTCCTGGACGATCCGGGGGTATCCTAACGGGGACGTGCTCCACGGGGGTTGCAATTATCACGTGGTCATTGCGAACCGTTGTTATCGGGAGCAGGGTAGCGCGCGAGGGAAGAACGAGGACAGGAAATCAGAGACAACGCGAAGGAGAAAGACGGAAGAAACGAGTGTCGGGCGACCCCTCGGCACAGGCTGCTTTGTCTGTAAGTGTAATTAGTCCAGGGTGGGGTTTCTACGGGGCGAAACAGAGACGGACGTACAGAGGAAGAGGGTGGTTCATCCTGCTTCTCCCTTGCCGCACCAACCTGCCCCACCACCGCCTTATTTATATGCAAATGAGCTTCATTTCGCGATATTAATGTTCCAGCCGAGTCGGCCTGGCCTGGTGCGAAAGGGTGCACGGGATACGCGGAAAAGGGTTCGTCCTCGACCCGTATATATGTTTACGACCGTTTCGTTTCGCTCGCTGCGACGCGCGATTTGCTGCGTAGAAATTACCGTGTCGATGGTGGAGAGCTGGGACCTTTCTCTACGATTATAAAACTCCAAGTAGGCTCGAGAGGGGAACGAGCCGAAATTTTGTCGCGGGTAGCGCGTTGGGCGGAGAACAGAGGGGAACGTTGGGGTGTCAGAGATGTGGGGAGATTTCGAATATTGAAATTCCTTAAATTTAGTTACGCGAGATTTGAAAATTCGATAATTTACGATTTTATCAATTCGTCGACTTGAAAATTTGGTCATTTGAGATATATTTGCCAAATGCGTCAGACACAACGAACTATTCGCTGCTACAAAATTAAGGTGATTAAAAAAAAGTTCGGATGTCAAGACTGTTTTGCATTTAGAAATTCTCAACTGTGCAAATTATAATTAGACCGAAATTGAATATTCCACGATATTAAAAATATAAACAAGATTTACCATATTTGAACCGAGAGTGCCTCACGAGTGTAGCTTGTCGCTATAAACGCAATGGATTAATATGATCTGTTACCAAAGTTAGTACGAATCTAGCGAAAGAAACAGGCAGTAATACAATTCGCTGCAACGGTAAAAGGGGGAATATTATTACCGTAACTCAGCGTCTCGAAAACTGTCCGAGAGCACGGAGGATCCCTAATTTTCACTCGAGAATTTCCCCTAATCAAGGTGGTCTATCTACCCAGTAACGGGTTCTTATCGCGAACGTCCGATCCGTTTACCGTAATCGAGTATTTCGAACAGACACAGGGAACGATTAACCGAATTTTCCAGCGCGAATCGAAGAATTCAAAATACATCGATGTCGGAGTTTTGCAACCGTATGTCGGTATAATGACCGATTTATCGTAACGAACCGAGCACGACGGTAGACAGACCCCCGTCAAGTCTCCACCGGAGTTAAATTAACAACAGACAAGCCACTTGAAACATTACCGAGGCTTCCTAGCGAAGCAAGTCGAGGGTGGGTTACTACCGCTGCCTTGCTCAACATAAATTAGGGCCGATAGAAAGGGTAGATTGCAGAATGTTGAGTGTATAACGACCGACTCTCTGTCGGTGGCTTGTGTCTCGAGCATCCGCGGCTCGCGTCTTACTCTTCGGGTACACGCGAGCCCGAAAAATCTCCTACCTCCACACGCCATCGCATTCTAATACGGTGCATCGCGTTTATGGCTGTCCGACTGAACTACACCCATCGCCCTATGCCCTGCATTCGCGTGTCAATCCATGGCAACGCTCGAAATTTCGGGCAGGATACAATACGCGCGTCTAAATTCGAGTAAATGCACTCCAAATGTAACGTGGATACTTTCAGATCATTTTCTGATGTATAAAAGACGTATAAAGATTTAAAAATATGGAGATATGGGTACGGGGCTAGGTATATAGGAATATGTGAATATATTTAATAATGATACATATAAGAATGTTTATCAACTTTTCATATCTACATCCAAGAGATGCCGGCAATAGAATCTAGCGATGATGTTACCTGGAATATAAGGATCTGGAAATATAAATGCAACGGGAGATAAAAGAATCTGGGAATATAGGGATTAATACGTATAGACATCTGGGTCTAAGCCTACGGGATATACAGAAATCTGGGACTAAAGAGATTTTGGAATAAAGAAATATGACAAAGTTATTATGACAAAAGTTTGAATGGTTATTAAACGCATAATGAGTGTCCGAGCGAGCGAAGAGTTTTCCAAGGGATTTTGTCTGGGTTAATACACAGTTGGTAGATTAAATATAGAGGGGTAGTCGAGACCACTTATGCGGTTTGGAAAACGATCGATGGTCTTGTTAAATACAAACCACCAAATGTGCTACTGGAAAGCTGCACGTTGGCCACAGAACTACACATGTGGATCTGAAATGAGTCATTTCTATGTTTGAGATGTACTTGAAACACAGTCGAGTAAAATGTGGTTTAATTTGGTTCTTTGAGTATCTTTGGATTAATTTGAATTATTGTTCCCTTTGCATATGCATCCTTTGTTTATCGCAATCTGTAGTATTATCATCCAATTTCGTGGAAACGGATGACTAACATTTGCAAACTTCATATTCTAGAAAATTATTTGTTGCAATTTGACCAAAGCGAACATAATTTTGACTAATAATTTGGAAATTACTGCATTTTTAAATTTAAAACTTTTAGATAATTAGAAGTTTGAATAGCTGGAGAATTAAAAATTTTCAAATTTAAAAGTTCCGAATACACTAATTCAGAAATTTAGGAATTTAGAGAATTTGTGAATTCGGAACTTGGACGTAAGGACACTTGAAAATTGATGAACAGAAAAATTTGAATTTGGGATTCAAGCTACATTTTGCACCTAACATGTACCCGACATCGACATCTAGTAACGACACGTGTCAGATCGCGATTCGAAAAAACGAAATCCTAAAATCGGATAACTCCGATCCAGCACGAGTAATTACGGTCTAAGTTTAATTATAATTCGTGGAATCCAACGGGAGGCCGGCCTTTTCTCGAGCGATATGGAAATCGCGGGGCAAAACTTAATGTCAACGTGGCCGAGGTATCACGGTTCTATTAAAATGATTATAAAAGCGGCGTCATTAACGCAGGAATTTATGAATATTTTAAAACGAGGCAAGAAGATAAGACGATCGTTTCTTCGTTCCCTTTTTCCTCTTCCTCCTTCTCTTTTTTTTCTTTGTTCTATCTACCGTCATCTTACTCTGTCTCAAATTTTAATTTCCCAGCTATCGCGCACGAAAATCGTCATGGTGAGTGACGTTACGAGGTAGCTTCATACAAGAGAGCCCTAAGAGAAAGAGAGAAAGGGCGGCGAGGGAGGCATCGTTACCAGTAACGACTCCTTCGTAGGTAATGTTTCCCGGAGTCCCTTCGAAAAGCTTAATTACAGCGAGTCAGCGAAATAATTCGAAATAGGAGTAAACGTTTGTGCCGGTCGGTATTTGCATTTAATGGATATTAAAATGAATGACCATCGCTCATTACGAATGCCGCGGGGCGTCCGTGCTGAAATCGTGGGTAATGAAGTCGCGCTGGCGAATCTTACTTGTAAATGGATCCTTCATTATATACAGATATCGTCTCCGCGGAAATGCGTTCTAACGACTATTTCGACACGCCGTTCGCGAAAATTATAAGAAACCCCCGAACGGCGATAATGCGAACGTTCGTCCTCGTCGTCTTCGTCGTCGTCTCTTCGTCGTCCTCGCTTTTAATTGCGCGACGCCCGCGTAACTTTCCCGCGAAATGTTGTTTTGCTCCTCTCTGATTGGCGAGAGAATCAAAACGAAGTTCAGACAACTTTAACAGCCAGCCGTTATCAACGAGTGCACCGTGCGCGGAGCTAACTTTTAAATAACGCCGTTAACTTTGATTCGCGGCATTACCGTTAATTGTTTCGTGCTATTGAGCGCGGTGAAACGTTGACGAAGAATGCTGGATTAAGTAGACGGGAGGAATGAAAAGGCCAATTGTAATGTGATACATTAATAGACTGAATGACGCGAGGGACGCCGGTGATTGGCATTGCAGCTCTAATAATCGAATAACTAGTTACAATTACAACTAGTTATTGCTGGTTATTCGATTAGGTACTCGAAATGGAAAACTACGAGGGTGAGCTATTCAATAATACGTGATGGTATATTGTAGATATTAGTAACGTTGGAAATTGCAGATTTCACACGCATGATATGTACACTCCAGTGCGAAAAAATACGGTCAAGAATGCCAATTAGGACGATGGAAAACAGACTTTTATGACGCTCTTCCACAAATACTATGAACCACGAAAATCGGGAAGGGACCGAAAAAACCATAGCAGGGTGCAATCAATCAGTTTTTACCCCATTGTGTCAAAGTCTATAAAGTCAATCAAACTTCTCTTTTCATTTAGCCCACTATTTCTATTCGCATTGTATGTACTACTACTGTGTAATATTTATAGGTACAAATTTATATTTTGTTCGCTAAAGAATAAATATTCCAACAAGAAATATTGAGATTTAAAAATTCATATATATACATATACATATATGTATACATACATACATATAGATATACATATTCGGATATTCAGATATAGATACTAATAATACGTATATTTAAGTGTACATACATATATGTCAACACATGGGTATAGAGGGATGCAGGATAGAATATAGATAAGAATATACGTTCTTAGACGTATAGATTTGAAATAGTAGAGGGATACAGAGATACTTTAGTACCATAAAGTTCCAAATTTCAAAAATTTAAAAATTGAATAATCCCATATTCGAATAGAGGACTCCTGGCAATGTTTCACCCTGCACTCCGTGAACCGCATCCCCCAATCTTTTAATCTTTCCTGTCCGCAACAAAACTGCAACAGTAAATATCCAACGACTCACGCGACCATCGGGAAAAAAGCCATAAGATAAGGAGTTAAACGCCTACAAATAGCTTGCTAGCCTCCCGGAACACGCCACCGCTCGTAATCAGTCCATCGGGTAGGATTCACAGTATTCTTCTCAACGGAGATCTTAATGTTCGTCGGTCGTAAACATCGCGGACGTGACGTAAATCTATTCTCGGCTCGGTTGTTTAGCTCGCGGTGTTTGCCGTAAGTAGGGGTAGTCGTCGACGAGGGGGTTGCGCCCGACGGGTGAAGGGGGATCACGGTGTCTGAGAGAAAAGGGTGGTGGTTGCTGGCGATGGTAGGGATGGTTGGGTGAGAGAATCGGAGGTGGGTCGACCGATGTATGAATATACATGACCTTACCACCAACCCTTACACCGCACCGGGGCTCTGCTTACATTATTGTATATCTAATTCCGCGGATGGTTCTCAAAATTCGTCGGTCGTCGAAATCGTGGCGACGTCGCGACGTTCGTCTACCCTCGGCCATCGGGATCGCTGAGAATCACTGCCGGTTCACGACATTATGCAGGCAGTCTACATATTATACATTCGGACTGGGATTCAATTAAGTTTGGTTAGACCACCCTCCGTCCCCCCCTGTCCTTCCGGGCGCCCTCTGCTCCACCCCTTTTCAACTCGGTGTTTCCCTCTTCAGCCTCGTTTCTCTCTTTCGCCGTGGCACGTAGAGGTGTTCTAAATCGTGTCCGACTGAGACGATTCGTTTCGCGGTTTTCGGAACCATTTTGGCCTCGTCTCGTTTGAATTATTGTGGTCCGCCGCGCCCGATAGGCAACCGTGTCCAGGTTGGCCGTAGCCGGGACTCGGGGAACCGGGACACGATTGCGGATCCTGCCACGGTTTGATCGGTTTCGTCGGATTTTTGAAACCGGACCTACCGTTGGGCCGATTGAAACCGGGGAACCGCGGGGAATTAAAACCGTATCGATCTTTATGGGGGGAGATTCTTCAATTATCCTTGGTTTCCGCTTCTATACGGAATCCGGTAATGACTCATTGTTTAGGCACGGACAGCCGACGGTTGTAATGATACGGGCTGGTTTCGGAGCGCGGGATTACTTTCTGGAGCATGTGTTCAAATACGGCCGGGGGAGTCGTAGAATTTTAGAATGGCACTCGACGATGCTCGGAATAATGATCTAACAGCTGGTGAGTTTCGATGTCAGGGACGCCATAGATCCTCGTAACGTGGACGAGCGTGTTTGACATTTGGCAAACGCGACGAACCGCGGTAACGAGGTTAATGGGGATACCTGGTGCTACGATGAAAATGATAAAAAGACGCAATTTTTTATCCCCGCGCGATGGTGCGTGAACGAAATGGCGAGAATTCAGAGAAGCAAGTTTCTGAAGCAGATACATGCTCGTCGTTCGAAATCGACTCGCACATGCTTTTTACACGACGTTAAACATCTCGTAATACCTCTTTCGTCTCTAGAATTCCATTACGTTCGGTCAAATTAAAATTCTACTTCCTTTTTATTTCGACGCAGTAATTTTATTCGGGTGCTCATTAAGGTGTTCTCCGTTCTTCTTTATAACCTCCAGCCATCTTTCTTGTAGCTTTATTAGACTTTCACAAAACTTCTCAAGTTTCGGTATAAGAAACTGTTCCGTGAGCGTGATCTGTCAAAAACGTGCTCTATTATCGTTCATTTTAATCTGCACAGGATTGTGCTCAACTCTTTACCGTATCTTCGTGTATTGCTTGGTAAAAATATCTTACGCATCTTATATTTGCCTAAGTATACGAATATACTTAGTCGCACAAACACACATATATAATATACATAAACAAATAGCATGTTAACTTTATGCATGTATATGCATAAAGATATGCACGAAATCAGATAATCAAACATAGGTATATAGGCACACATATGAACAAATATTCGTACATGTAAGTATGTAGACATGAGACACATGTCTGTATACGTTCATACATACAGACATAAATGCATACAAACATACAGACATAAAGACATACACACATACATACATATAGATATATAATAAATACATACGTACAGACGTACAAATATACAAACAGACGCATATACGTATATACATATAATATATACGAATGGAGAGTTAGGGACTTCAGACACAGATTTTCAAACTACAGGTTCAAACTTCGAACGACGGAAATAATTTCCCTCATTAAACTTTATGTACAACGAGGTGAAAAGAGGGAAAGAAACAGAGAAGTTTACTTTTCGCACGAATCGACCCTTCGTGAGATAAACTCGGGTACCCCATCTGGATAGGTAATTAGCGAGGTCCATGTGGTGCAACGTCGAAATAAACGCGCGTGACGCGGTATCGGTTGATGCGTGAGTGCGTGCGCGGGTATGGGGTGCGGATAGACGCGGTCTCCCGAAGGGTTGCGACACGGGAAGATAGCAGAAGGGTCGGTTGAACGAAGGAGGAAGGCGATACGGCAAAAAGGAAAGGGAACATGCGACGGTGGCGAGGAGAAACGAACGGAGCAGCAGACTGCAGTGGCGGCGAGGGACGCGGGGTGTCGCAATAATGACAGAAAATTGCGCGCTTGTAGGTTCCGCGGCGCAGCACCGACACTTAATTCAATTCAATTGCGATACAGTTCAATAATTCGATTAATTAAAAAATATCGCAGGGTCGCTCAGTCAGTCGCTTTGTGGGCGAATCTTGCGCGCGTGCCTGCTTTGTCGATTGATTCTTCCGCGCTCCTCGGGTGCCGACGTTGTCTCCGTCGCGACGTCGAACGTCCGTTTGAACGTCGCCGTTGAGAACCCCTGACTAAAAGGCGACCCACAGTGTATCGACGGGGTTTAATAGCTGATAGCTGAAACGTGTACCACTCGATGTTCCCGCATCATCTGTGATTACTTGATTATGAGTATCGAGTGAGAGCGATGTTTTCAGAAACTGCCGGCGGCCACTCGCGCGGGAAAACTCGCAAGCGTGCCGGCGCGGCGCCGAACGTTTGCCGGCTTATTGGCGACCTTTGAATATCGCCGTTCCCTATGTTCCCGTCGATTCCTTCATCATCCGCTTACTCCACCTACGCCCGTACCGCTTCCGCTCCACTCCGGTCCCACACCCTCCTCGACGACTCAGGGTTGCAAGCTGCACTTGACTTTTAAAAACCCTATTAACCAACGGTAATAGAGAAATCGTGCTTTCGCAGCTGAGGGACAGAGGAACTGTAGCGCCCCGTTCGTACCGGCTCTTCCGTTACTCGCCGAGGGTTCTTGCTACCTCTTTCGACATCCTTTGCTTTCATTCTATTATTCTTCTCCCTGTTTTTCACGGACTTTTTGTTCCTTTTAAACACGATATTATTGCGAGCGGGACCTTTGCACGGCGGGGAGAATTCGGTCGGAAGCGAGTTGCATGACCCAGATTCGGGAACTCGGGTAAATCGGATTCTAAATAGGCTCTTCACACTTTCCATTTTTCTGAATTACCAATATCGAAATTATCAAATTCTCAAATCTTCGGATTTGATATTTTACAATTTACAATTTTTTGATCCTTAATAATCGCATGACACAAGATTCCAACGCGTATAACACCCAATTTTTTCCACAGTTCTTTCAATAAATTAGTAGTAACGAGTACTGAGACGATACGATGTTTAATTGAAAGTGAATTGTGCATCCTCCAGAGAAATTTTGGAGGAATTCGAAAGGGGTTCCCGCCTTTGCTAGGCTGAAAAACGGCTCAGCACGGATATCCCGTAGCCGTGGAACATTTGAGGATATTATAATTCCGCGGCAGTGTCATAATCATAATAACAACGCGTTAATTAAACTCGCTGATTTATGTGCCTTTCATATTGTAATTGCCCACCGAAGTCGACTCGAGACGCGCAAAAGCGAGCGGAGCCACGATCTCGGACGCTCTTTGCTCGTGAAGCTGGGATAATGCGAACGAATTAATGAGTCAAGGTGCAATTAATATCGACCATTTGCGTTCGTCGTCTTTCGGTGTAATCTTTCAGACCTTATATTTAACTGGGAGCTTACCGATTCGTGCTAAACGTCGTTTATGATTCCATATTATTCTTTTATTTCACGAATGTAGCAGTCGGTTTAAATTCTGACGAAATTATTCGTCAACCCTTTCATGCTGCATTATAATATTTATTTTGTTACGAATTTAAAAATATGTTAATATTTGTGGTATAATGTACATAGTTAGTGACTCTAGAATCAAAGAACCAGAATGCTGCAAATAGGTGTTGCAATAATATTTTAGATAAATTCACTAATTTCACGATTGTTCTGAGATTTTAGATTAGGAAGAAAGAATGAGATAGTAAATCAAGAACCTCGTAAAATAATTTCTTCGCTGCTAAGTATTAATAATTTAACTGCGTTCGAACAAGGGTTTAATTTTGAACTTCGAACTCGAAGTTTAATCCAAAACTTCATTCCGATTCTATTAACATTATGAAATTATTAGCTGTCTATCGATTTACGATAGAAGCATTTGTCCCATATTCGCCGCGTATATATTAATTGATCTCAATAATTTTAGTAAGTTTATTCTTGAACAATAAATTCCTTGGTTAACAGATTGATCGAAGATGGACAAAATATTTCGTACGCCCACGAGATCGAAAGCAAAAGCGGTCACAAGTAGCACGGTAAATTATCGCGAAGCTTCCGCCGATCATTTATTTCGCGTTCGTCAGGCAGAAAGTTGAGGGTGCGGCGAAACTCGAAGCCAAGGAAGAGCGAGGGGTTCGAGAAAGTGTTCTCGCGAATACAATTCATTATGATTTAACGGCAGCAAGAAAGCGTATAGCGCGGGCGGCAACGGAGGCGGCGGCAAATCGCTTATTTACACCGTGAACGGTGTAATACGCTCGCCGGAGGCCATATTTAGTTTACCACGCCGCGGGTATAATGTCTTTTTAGGTACGTTAATTAACAGTATTCATTTTGCACAAAGGTTTCTAATTACGCGCTGCACGCTGCCATAGACTTAGTGCCGCCTTCGCCACGGAAATGTTATGTCCCAGTTCGTGTTCAGCCCCAGAGGCCGGGGACGGGTTGTTGGCGGGGGTGGGTGGGTGACGGTCGAACGACGGGGTGGCGTCCGAACGACGAATTAAGAGGTGAAATCTGCCGCGTCAGGAACGTTGACGACAACGTGGCGGCGGTGGATCGCGAGACAGGGCCAAAGGAACCGGAGAAGATCGAGACCCGACACCAGAGGTCGCCGAATAGAATCAGAAACGGTCGAGCAAGCCACGTCGTGCCGGGTCAATACTTGTCCGGCCGCCACAGTTAGCAGTCGCATTAATTAATTATAATTAAGTTTTAGTTGACGCGACTGCGGAACGGCGCGCGGGGTAAGCAAGGCAGGTAGCTACGCGACTCGCATTTTGAGCATTACCGATATTATGCAGATTTCAACCCCCTACTTCGAATCTGTCCTCCTCGTCTTCACGGCGATGCCGGTCTTTCTCCCTTTCGTCCCTACGACCGCCTCCGTCATCAGCCGAGATACTCGTGCCACTTGCCAAGCGAGTCAGAGAATGAATTATTTACTTATTTACGACTACGTAAACGGAAACTGTACCGACTCGTTTCGTTATGCGGGGGTGGAGCTCGCCGGCCCCGTCGGAATTTTACTGACAAAATTGACTGGTCAACGTAACGGTACAATTCTGGGTTGGAAAAGTCCTTATGATAATTAGTTTGAACAAGTATCGCAAATTAACAAACTATGTAATCTACCACTACTGCTATTGCATTCACTAATACAGCATTAACCTTTTGTACTAAATAATTTTTTTTATCTACAGCTTAATTAATTGATAAAATAGATCAAGATATGGGTTTTCAATAAAATGTATTGCAACAATGTAGGGAGCGTAACGAATATATTTTTAGTTTGTTATGTTATGTTATAACTTTCTAAAAGTAGTAAATAATTAAAATTATTGCATTAAATCATATAGCGAATGTGTCTCGAGTTCAAAGGGTTACGTTTTACATATTTATGCAGCTGATACATCTCCTCGTTCGACATAGTGCATCTGCGCTTGATGGTTACTTAACAATCATAGATATATCCATATAAATTTTGAAAATTTATTCGACTGGTTAATTATACGACACTAATTGGGACTATCGAACCCTAAATGCAGTGCGTAGGACTTTTCCGTGATTCCCAAAATATCCGCAAAGAAGTGTAACGCGAAGGTAGAAAAAAAGAAAGATTCCCAGATCCCCGTTCCGCCGTTTAGACGAAACGCGAGTCGGATGATAGAGTAATAATTAAAATAACAATTTCCGAGACCGACTGCTCTAGCGACTGATTACGCGTTACTTATGCATGAAGCGAATCAGCATAACAATGTCGAAAGAAGAGAGACGGGGTAGCGTTGAACCGGCCCGCCGTTAAAATTCAAGCACGGCAAGAATGTTTCAAACTCGACGGTTTCGTCAACATCGGGAACGACTCTATGACGACAACGGGGTGGAAGAGGTTGGTGAAACGACGCGAAGCGTACTAGCCGAACGCGAGCAGGCGCGCGTCGTCGTAAGAAGCTGTTAATCTTCGGTAATAAACTGTATTTTCATTATAATACGGCATGAATATGCAACGGCGATAATGGCCTTAATATCCCGGCATGCATCTTCCTGTGCTTTACGAGCTGAGCCTCCTCTGCCGGAATTTGAGGCGTACTCGCAGTGGATTTTGCGACGACGTTACTGTCGGCGTAGCTGCCAACGTGCCCCCGAGCAACGACTCCGCTCCTCTTTCTTACCCCTCGCCCTGTCAACCCCCGTTTCGCTACTTAAGAACGAATCGTAACGTTTCCCGGTGGTTATCCGTACAGTCTCTACCCCGTTAACGACGCGACGATGCAACACCGCTGATTTCTATTCGTAACGAGCCACTAATTCCTGAGCCCTTCGCCCACTCTTCGACGAAGAAACGCGGATATTTCTTGGGCAATAAAGAAATCGTTTGCAACGTCCGCTCTGCCTTCCTTTGTTGCTTTGCACGTACTTCGGTAGTTACTTGGGGCATGCAAATCGCGAATAACGCCGGATTACTTGCGCAATACTTCGGATAGCGAAGGTCTCGCCTATTAAGTGCCAAAGCACGAAGCAATACGCTGGTGATAATAAATATTCGCAATTATAATTTAATCAGTTGAGTGTGTTTGACGACTATATCCGTCATGGAGATGCGGCAGAATTTTTTGTCACGAGTATACCCCAAAATCACAGCTAACTGGTTCACCAAATAAGTCAATATTCGTAATCTAATTGTCTATTTTATAAAATAGACCCATCTTTTTGGCCCAATATTTTAACACCGACACTTATTCCGTGATTTACGAGTATACTTACAAAAGGGAGCGCCACAGTTTACTGGTTAAAACCTTACGTTCTTCATGAACATTCCTTTTTACCTCGGTTCGCATAACGTAACACTAAACATCGATTGTAATTAGGGAAAATTAATCCCAAATTAGTCGAAAATGATAATACCAATAATGAACTTCATTTCAAGTATCTTCTAATGGTGAAATGGTACTAAGAATTATTTTTTGCTGACCGTTCCTCTTCTTTCGTTCGAGAGTACTTTCTACCGGTCAACTATGTTTCGATAGGGATCCTAAATTTCCGAGTGCCCGAAGAAAAGCTAGCCCTGGTTTCTGGTTGTTCCGTACATGGATAGGAACGTTCGATTGGGAATTCGAGGTTGTAATGGGCGCGATACATTCCGCATCGCCCGTTAATGCGGGGCAACTTAATGTAAGCAGCGAGCGAAGGAATAATAGTGGCCTAGCCTACGGACATTCATTTATCTTAGTTTATTGCCAACTGCGAGGAAACAAACACCGTTGGAATACGCAACGACGCGCCATTAACCTCCCAGTCGCTTTGCCCGGTCTGAGCTTAACGGTTTGTGTCGTACTTTTATTCGCTTCACTTTCTTTTTTTTTGTTTGCATAATAATGATACGATCATGCATCGTCATTTGTGTTAACAGTTTGCCCGAAAGCTTTATTCGATACGCTCACGAAGATGCGGGCGTAAAGGTACTTTCACGTTTATTTAGGTATATTCGTTTGTACTGGGTCAGGATCCATAGTTTCACTAATGAGGAATAGTTTCAGAACTTAAAAATTAAGAATGTAAAGCGTTCGAAAGTCAGAAAAAAGAGGAAGTAGATAATTGGAAAATTAGGGAATTGTGAAGCATAAAGGTAAAAAAATAAACAATTGAGAATTTCCGAAATTTGGTGATTAGGAATATGATAATGTAGGAATTCGAAAATGTCTGAACATGGAAACGTACAAATTTGGAAATTTTGTGTTTCAATATTTAGGTATCTGAAAATTGAGAAATTGGAAATCAATCATTTTCACGAGCCCTATAAACGATTAGAATACCGATCTACCGGTATACTGGTACACGGTATTGCCAGAACAGCGTCGAATGGTCACAAGAAATATTGCTCGCAGTATCGCAAAGAAATCAAACAGCAATGACCCAAATGACGAGATAATTAGGGTGCATCGTTTCGCATCAGCCGCGTTGTTCTCCAGCGAAACGAATTAGACCGCGGCTCGTCGCACGAACGAATAAATTTAGGGAATGTTTCGGACCGAACGAGTTGCTGTGTAGGTGAACAGAGAAAGAGCGGCGAACGGAACGGAATAAAAAAAAAGAGAGCAAGAGAGAGAGAAAGAGAGAGCAGAAAAGAGGAGAACGAGAGAAAATCGAGAAGGGAAAAATGTTTCTGGCACGGGATATAATGGACGCATTGCACACGAATATAATGAGATTTTACAGTGCAATTCACATAAAGCATTGGAAACAACAAAAGCTTTCGTGCCGTGGGGTTGAACGGGGGGACGTGGGGCGGGGGTGCAGCGCGATAAAAATGCCTGCGCCTAAACACATTATTTCTCCGTAGCCCCGCTTCGGCTCCCACCCCCCTTGCACCCTTGTATGCCGCGATCTCTGAATGCAAACTGTTACCCTTTACCACCACCTCGAGGCCACTTCTCTGCCCGTGTATTTTTTTTTTTCCTTTTTTTTTTAAATACGCCCCTCGGTCGCGATATCGGGATTGCGGGACGTGTAAGCGTCTCATTAACGGTGCTTGCTTTCTTTTGACGAGCAATGCGCAGTTGATTACCACTCGAAACGCAGCACCGGGACAAAAACCCCAACAACGGTGACATTTTTGATTATGGGAATGCTTTAAACGCTGATAATTGTAACGGAAAAACGGTGCCACGAGAAGAATCAAAGGGCGATTGCACGGTGGGTGCAGGCATCGTTCACGCGACAATCAATTTCGTACGACACTTAGTGGATTTCGGATTTATCGAGTCACTTACTTTACATTTTTTCCGAGAACATGAATGGAAAACAAAAATGAATGTCCACGTACACGCTCATCATTCAATGAGTTCAACACTGAGGCTACCGAAGTGGTAGCCCCAAATTATCATTTTAGAAGTCTTTTGTTTTAAACTAAAAAATTTGTTAGAGCGCATTCTTGCGTTTTCTTGAAGTTTTCTTGCGCTGTTGCTTTTCACGAAGTTAGAGAATTAACTGCGTACATTAATCTATGTCACATTTGTTCCTTCGAGTTTGATTTTAAAGTAAGCGTGCACTATACGATCTCAGGGTTAACGTTAAATAAAATACACCCGCGTCAGTATCCGTGGATAGATCGAAGGACTCTATATTTATTTGAAAGTGTCATTCCAGTTTCGGAGGCACGTTGCGGAAGAATTTCTTGAAAAAACGCAACGAACCCGAACTGGAAACTGTAGAGGACACGACAACGATTCCACCGCGACGCTTTCAGTGTTCACGGGGCAAACACACGTTAATTAGCCAAGCGCGAAGAGAAAAGGAACCGACCAATACACGTTGCATCGGCGGGATTCGAATTTTTGGAAAATCACGATGCCGGGATGGATCCGCCGGGCAAACAAGTGCCTAACTCTGTCTACCTGTTTTTTTTTCCGCACCGAACTGTTTCCGGACCTTCGACTCTGAATACCCTTTGAACGGCGTCCAATAGGGAGCGGAACGCTTGGGAAAAAAAAAGCGGGCTTGCAGGGACCGCGACGAAAAGAGGAAGAGAAGAAGAGCGAGAGGGACGAAAGAATCGGCGTAACAGGCCGGCGAACAGAGACAGAACCGTAGGAAGATAAAAAAGATTGGAGGGTGCGTTTTGTCGCGCCGTCGATAAATTTTGAATGCACCCGACGGCGGAATTAGTAGCCTGTTGGGGTAATGATCAAAAAAATTATAAACAAAAGATTCCACGGATGGCGAGCCTTTTTCGTGGATCAGCGAGGCACACGGAGAACGCTTGCGAAAAAGCTTTGACGGTGATACGGTTCCCAGACCTAACCCATCCGGCTCCCATTGGTGGACCAAACCTACCGGCGCTATATTTAAAAATCGGCGCGCTCTCCCGGAAACTTTCTCCACAAAGGGAAGGGGTCGAACCGTTTACATCGAGTTTATTAAAATCGACTGGCCGCGAATATAAACCGTCAAACGTTCGACGCGCAGCTTTCGGCTGGGATTCGCACCAATTCTGGACCTTGTTAAACTCTCCTTTTTTCGTTCTTGCTTTGTACACTTTCGATATATTGAAATTGCCGGCGACCACTGGACCGACGGGCCCGGCATAACGTTATTTATCACCTTTCAATTATTTTCCACGAACGAACGGATTCAATTTTTATATACCTTTGACTTGAAACGCCGTTTGCACCGCCCGAGAACGCATCGAGTACCCTACGAAGAGATCAGGGACGATGACCCCGCGATTAACTATCGCAGATACACGAAGATCTCGAAATCACGAATCTTCGGATTTTGAATTTCGGTAAATACGCAGTTTTGAAACTCGCAAATTTTTACCCTCTGCGCTCGAAAGCATTTTTACAGTCATCATTTGCCAACGGTACAACTTTCTAATTGAAAAGTCTGATAAATAGTTTGGAAATTATTATTTTTTTATTGTCAATATTGCCTGTTTCACTATGGTCTAACATTTCGTGTAGAGTAACGTAAAGTTATTTAAATGTTATTTATTTAAAATTGTTGTATTTCGTCAAATGGCGAACGCGAGCTTGCACTTGAGGGAAAAAGGTTAAGTTAACTATTTGGCCTATAAATTTATTACGGAATGCTTACTACTGAGAATGTAATGATTCGATGAGTCTAGAAGTTAAAAATTTTCCCAAACTCTGATTAGAACCATCGCAACGTTTTCAAAAAACAAATTTTCCCTCTTTCAAGTTTAAATAAGTGATTAAAGATGCATGGGCTACCGAGTCATTAGGTATTAACAGTAAATACTTTAACACCTTGATGGCTTTACATTCCACCGAATGGCCCTCATAATTTTTTATTGCGCTTTTATATCGTAAAACAGATTACTGAGAATATGTTTACGAGTTTCTGTAGAGCATACTATAAAATTACCAGTCCTCAAATTATAATTAGTACATGGCGCAAGAAGTAAAAGTAAAATATAGCATGTTGATGCAAGAAATTGCGTTTCAAAATCACGAATACGTGAAACCTAACCTTATTTGCGTTGACAGTTTATGGTCACAATAAGGTTGGCTTGGATAAGAATAGTTTATAGTATGAAATTCATACCGATCTTACGTGATACGAATATCAAACTCATAGTTGTGCAGAAGATTAGCTTGAAGTTCTTTAGTAAATTTTTCTCGAAGTATGTAGTACAGATTATGCAAAGTGGATGCAATAAAATGAACAGATATCAGCAGTTGCAGTTTTATCTAAAATTGTATACTAATAAAGGAAAAGCATTCTAAAATGTACTCTGTTATACTAATCATACATGCTCTTACTATGCTATTATCGCGAATACGTCTGATTCAAAAGTTCGATAAAATTTTAATCAGAGACTATGAATACTTACTCAAAATGTGATTCCATGCATTTTGTACATTTTACAATACGATGATTTTTCTAAGCAAAATGCGAATTTGGGGGAGAAAAATAAGAAAAAGAATGTTATACAAATGTTATTTCATCAGTGGGGAAGATTTGAGGTCACCGATCGTACTGAATGTTACACAAGTCGATTTGTATGTACAGAAAATTGTAAAATATGTGTTGTGTACAGGATATATTCTCGAAGTTTTATAAGAAAAATTTGAGAAAGTCCATATACTTAAATTATTTTAATGGCTATTATTTCTTCGTATATGTTTTGTAACAAATTTTATGTAAATTTCTCTTATTACTTCTACTGATTGAATATACAATTGGCGTAACTAGATAGTTTCCGGTGTGGATACCTCTACATAATAATTTTAGTATCACATACTAAAAGTTGGAAAATTGATCATTCTTTAACTTCCCATGTTTCTAAATACGTGTGAGCTTCGAAATTTTCCCATTCCCAAATTTGTAAATTTTCAGATTTCCATATGTCCAAGTTCCTAAATTTCCCAATTTTAGAAATTTCTAATTTCGTAATTCACCAATATCACAATTTTCCATATCTTAAATTTCCGATTTACTGAATCCCCAAATTTCCATTTCCCACTTTCTCGATCATCAAATTTCTGAATCTCCCGAATTCCAAAATTTCCAAGCTCTACCGAGCGATATCTCTACTGATCGTTAAACCCATCGAGTAACTCGAAAGAATCCAGCCCCGACGAACACCCTAGTTACACCAAAGGTGGTAGCAGTTACTCTTCGGTATTCGTGCGTAACCCTAATACCGCAAGAAAGGGGAAATTGTAGGGGCGTCGAAATAAAATAAATTGAAAAAAGTGAAAACAAAAAAAGGAGAACAATACCTATCGTATCAACAAAAAGCACAGACGGATAACGGAAGGCTTAGCCGTAGCCCGGCTTCGTCAGCTTTCAAATGCAATTGATACGTACGGTGGGTGATGCTGGTGCCGGCCCCGTTCGTAAATCCGCCCACCAACGCTACAGAGAAAGAGAGAGATTCATTATTTTTAATTAAACAAAACAATAATACGCTTATTAATTGATTAATTAAACATCACGTATGTATTACGTTGTTCCATCAACGGCCGCCACCCGTCGGTTAATCCACCCTTCGACCCCTTTCGGAACGTTCGCCGCTTATTACGCCGACTTTTATCCAGGGAGTTTCGCGGCAACGACCCGCCAACAGGAGAGGGAATACAAAAAAAAAAAACGAGGAACGAACGAGGAAAAAAAAAATTTCGTTCGCTCTGGTATCATTGTGTTTGTTCGGTCGGCCGTGATCGCGACGCGGGTTTTATCAATACCGCCGTTTTCGGAGGGATAATAGCCTGATTTTTTGCCCCCCACCCCTCGGTTCACCGTCGCCATCGCGTCCACGACTTCTCATCGATCGGCAAATTTAATGAAGTTGTATCAGTTATCGAGCAAGCCGGTTTTTCTTGCAATTTTAGTAATTAATATTTCGATTTACCGATGACGTCAATGGTTGACGCGCAACCAGTCACAGTTCTAACAAATTTAACATCCTACAGAATTCTGTCGATAGTTTATGTGCGTCTTTTAGTTTTCACTTCTTTTTTGATTTGTTACTTAATCACGTCTGTGGGCAATGATCCATGTACTTGAAAATAATTATGTGATTACTTTGTACAAAGTTTATTTTCCCATCGTACGAGCCGTCGCAATAATTATATTGTAGAAAGTGTATCGATCGAGATTGCAGTTTTTGATGGACATCGAGTGAGGAAATTTGATTGGAGCACGAATTCACAGAATTATAGCACATATTAATTGTAACGTTTTTTCAAACGTTTTAGCCTGTCTCAAATCATTTAGACAGAAGAGCTACATTGTTATCGACTAAGTATCTATAATAAAATAAAAGATAGCGTTCGAAAATATTTTATATCACAATGTTTATATCATAATAATAAACGAACCACAGTGTAAATTCCGAAAGGACGAAGAAAAGCGCTGTACCCGAACGCCGCCATTTCTCGGGTCCTAAGAAACCAGCGAAAATAAAAGAGCATAGAAGCAACAAACAAATCTATGCAAGTAACAAGCTTTAAGTTGCCACTTTCCAATAAGCACAGCGACCTCAGTGTCGAAAGAGTTAACTCGGTCCCAAAACAAAGCCTCTTTGCACCTTTGACGGAGGGCCTCCATTTTGTCCGTGGACCTCGAACAAAGACAGGAAAGGGAGAAAGAAATGCGCGCGTCAGACGCACAATTGCAGCGCGTAAATAAAATATCCCGGTCCAGAAACGAGAGCAGGACGGCGGGTTTGAAAAAGAAAATGGAAGGAAGAAAAATGGCGCAACGATGTGTGCAGGTAGCCGAGGCCGCGTTGTAAGGCAATTCTCAAACGTAGACGCGCGACCGCGTGAAGTGCATAAACTTCCGGTGACGCTTGCGCGTGGCGAGGAGCGAAGGTACAAAACCGGCGGGCAAGTTGGGCGCGATATAAAACGCCTTTGTCTTGCAAAAACCCGCAGACGTATATCATGCGAGGCCAGGGCAACCGGCATTGTTTCGTTCTCGCATAATTATCGCGAGTCACGTTTTAAAGTTGAATTTCACCTAAATAAAGCTTAATGTTATTATCGCGGCCAGCGGCGACCCGCTGCCGCCATTATGAACTGGTTACAGTCTCAAACGTCATTGTACCACGAAACGATCGTTTCCAACGATATTAAGGCGAAAACGTCGACGTTCTTTTTCCATAGGGATTCTTTTTCCGTCGTGCAGCGATCGACGTTAATTAGATGCACGTGTCGCGACCTCCTCCCCTCATTTTCTCCAACCCCTTTCGCATTCTTTCGACCATTTGGACGTTGCACCGTCGTGATAAGGTCTTCTCAATACTCTTACGTCACTGGTTATTTTTACTTCGACAAGATTCGTCTTTTATTTTTATGTGAACTCGCGTCACTTTTTATTCCGATATTAACCCGTAACGTTGAACTCAAACTTTATCGTATTAACGGTTTGAGTCCCAAGCAACGAGTCCAGAATCTTCAGATTTTGTGTCGAAAAATCCCAATATATTTTGTATACTATGGATAGTACAGTCACATGTACATCATGTAGCTCCAATTTTAATGTAAATAATCCTATTAAAACATTTTGTGTTTCATTGTTATCTTTTCAATAATTTGTGTTGGACAAAACCTGATATATTTCTAAATTTAAATAAAATAGCACAAGCGCTACCGCACTTTGACAAGTGTTATCGCATTCTTCAGCATTTTTCGACCATGTTTTTCGAATGACCTATGGGACTCGAACGGTTAAACAAGCTTCAGATACGAGATTATTAGTTACGAAACTATGCAGTTTAATTTTTCCTCATTTAGAAAGGAGCAAAATATTGCTCTTCTTACTTAAAGTGAGAAATAGAGACAGTTGCTGAATGTATCTCGCAAGCTGTTTTGAGAAAGCTGTTGACCGCACTTATCCAACAACATACCTTACTGTTACAATTTACCTTACATTAATAGTGACTAGTTGAACATTCTCTAACAATACAACTCATAATCACTTTATTGTTAAATTCACCCCCCGAGTCCATTAAATGAAATAAAGTTAGATTACCAAAAATGGAAGAGGACGAAAAATGAAATGTATCAGAAACTTTTGATCGATAGCACGTGTTACCACCACGGGTTCAAAAAATCCTCAACGTGGCTTCTCGTGACGAATGCTTACATAATTATTTACCCGACAGGCGAATATACCATGAAACGGTTCCAGTTGCCACGCACGTGTCTTTCGCAGCGTCGTTTTGGGCTCGATCCAATCAATTTCGCGTCACTCGCCCGAAGAAACTCACCAGCCAGAAAGTCGGGATGGGTGTTCGGGGGGGTTATTTAAATTCAGTTACAGCGAAATCGCTTCAACTCGCCGGGAATAATTAATCGTCGAACAAAAAGATTCCTGTTCCATAAATTAAGATAAATTCCTGCGACACGTCGATTCGCTCGGTCAGGACCGTTGCCAAACATCGGCGCAGTTTTTCTCCGTAGCGAAATAGTAAAAAACAGAAAAAAAGGGGGGGCAGCAGGGGGGTAGGAAAGAGTGGTACATCGGCAACCATATTCCCCCAGCGAATCTGTCACGCTCCCTTTAGCCAGCTTGTAGAACGAAGCTGACGCGTGCGCTCGCACGCACACCGTCATCCCCTTTCTCGCGGAACACTCGTACTAAACGGGGAAAACGGCAACCGATACATCCACGATTCCGGCTACTAACAAACCCAATAAAAATAATGCACTTTCGCGCATTTGCAAATGAACGTTGTCATTTTATTTCGACAGGAATGAGTCACGTGGTGCGCTGGGGCTGCCAACAGCTTCCGCCGCTGATAATAATTATGGATATTGAGAATGGTTATCGCTGACTACCCGCGTATTAATGACGCGATCGCTCCGACGCCGATAAACAAATTTCCTGCACCAGTGTACGAACGCTGTCTAATTTTTTCGGGCGATAATAAAATGGGGCCCGCACGATGACAATCGCAATACGAAAAAGCGGAAAGTTGCTTTGGTAGGAGGTGCCTAGGGGAATTGTTCCCTTGATCAACATGTACCAATTTGATTTTGTTCGATCTTAATAGTAGAACTCAATTTTTACGCATCAATCAGCGTCGAATTTAGAAAAATATCGTAATGTGTCTGAAATAGCTGGAGAATGAAAATAAATGTGGATGCAAATAAATATTATACATCGATCAAGAATTAATTTCTGAGGATAATTTCATGCCAGTCAAAATGTTATCTATTAACAAGGGACATATACTATGAATAATTATTGTGTATTATGTACTGTACATAAATTGAACAATTTTTGTATACTAGTGTAATATGAATAATTATAAATCATTGCAATATTTCCACATATAACTTTCATCTGTATGTCTCGACTGTCTTTTATACAACCTCGTTATACGTGAAAAGTAATGTTACTAAACATGACACAACCTCCATCCCTTGGTTGCGACTTCAGTCAAAATTTATACCGGTAACTAATACAATGTTACAACAAAATTTTATCTCAATTCCTCCAACGCGTTAACCATTTTCCCTCGTCGCCGCCGAAAGTAGAAACGATAGCCATTTCGAATTTTATTTTTCACCGTCCCACGCTTCAATCTCACCTACGCGTTGTAATTTCAAGCGCCGGTTCGATCAATTCCGGTCAAGTTAAGTCATCGCAGAAATTCCGATATGTGCGCCAGGCAAGAATGAACGTTTGACGCCATGAACATTTTTTATTCTTCCACGGAAGGGTGGATAGGTGGCGGACGTATAACGTGTAATTACTGTCCATGGAACGGTGGGAGCAACGTTTATGCGCCGGTCGTGTAACGTCCAGTTATACACGGTTCTCGATACTCGTCATTTATAGGAACGTCGCGTTGGATACGGGCGTGTGCGCGTGTGGCTGTTTATGAATTGACACCGTATTAGGGATATTGCTTAACAATAGCAACGTTGTGAGCCCCACGAAGGGCCGGCGTGAAAAGCTGTTATTTCGAAACGCGTTACCGCTGCAAGTAGTAATTGCGTGATTGCAAGGGACGTTATGAAATACCGCACCCATACATCTAGCTACTTTGTGCTCAGAAACAACGAAAGACTATGGCTAGTTTTGAGAACCACTTTCTCAAATGATATGCTTCAGAACCCTGACATTCTTTTTCCACTAAGAGAAAATAAGAATTTTACTTTGCGTTTGTTTCTGAAAGAACGTGTAGTTCCCTTTCGAACCCCGATGTTTTTTCTCTCCTTAAAGAAAATAAGATCACTTTTATACTTATTTCCGATAAATTGATTAACACGTTTGCTAAAGTATATTCCAACGATCATGGAATGTCGACGATACATCGAACAAAATAACCTACTAAGTTATTACATTCGAAACTCGAAATTCGAGTTAGTCATCCACGGAAGTTAATGAAAACGCGCGATTTCTTCCCACTTAACTTTCACCACCGCATCGGCGCAATTTTTCACGCTTCTTTTTCGGCTCAAAAATTCATCCAATCGTGTCTTATTAATTTCTCTGGTAAAACCTCGTAAGTTCGTCCAAGTAACCGCAAAACTTGCGCGTTTATATTCCGTAATTAATTAACGTGGCTCACAGTCGAGCAGAAAGAAAACTTTTGTATAAACATCGTTGTAATTAAATTCGTAGTCGCGTTTTCATTAAAAAAAAAAAAAGAAGAAAAATGGGAAAGGAGAGAAGAAAAGAGCAAGTGAAAGGAGAAACGAGAAATAATAAAGATGAGGGTTACATAATTTCTGAAACGCTCTTTGTGACTTCTGCGAGACGCTTTCCAATAGAATCGTAACACTCGAATTCGTAATTATAAAAGCGAAATGTCAAAGCGACCGCGGAAGAAAGCGAATATTTTTTTTAGCACAATAAGGCGCAACGCGGGGTTAAACGCGGTTTTCTCGCCTTGTTACGTCGATACTTCGCAACCCCCTCATTACCTTTCAAAGTAATTCCGCGAGCAGAATTAATACTATTAAAACTATCGCGCCGGACACTTTGCTTGGCTTCAGCGTTTCTTTTGCTGGGATATTTTTTCAACGCGTATCTCATTTAATGACTGTATCGTTAGCAACGACTTTTTATAAATAATATACTGTGTAAACTCTATTTAACGTGTTCAACCTGCGTATTGTTAGATGTTTAGCTTACAACCCGTGCTTCAGCTGTTCTCCTTTCGTGTGTACTTTTTGTTCGTTTCCTTCGCAATCGCACGTTTTAATTAAAGATGCAGAGAAAAAACAATCCGAGCATTTTCTTGATTCTAGTTTCAACGAAATAATTTACGACGCTGTTTTCTATCGATCAAAAGATTGAAATCAAGAGATCGAATTTTCGTATCTAACAAGGGACATTATCGAAGTGTCATTTCCGATTTTGATGAAACATTGCAGAAACGTAGTTCTCAGAAAAATATTCGACACGTATTTTCTTGTAATTGCTATTATTCACATTGAGGGAGTGAAATCAGTCCTCGAAGTTAGGGGTACAGAACACATTTTGATGAACATCTCGGTTTTTACAACGAACATCAAGTTATTAGTGACAGAGAAAAAATGTGAATTGACGAAATTTATCTTTCCGAACGGCGAATTTGATAGCGCAAAAAGATTTGTGAAATTTCCATTTGGTAAAATAATGTGTTAAAAAATATGACATATTTTTATTTTTTTAATTGTAAGTCAAACTTTTTTCTTGTCCATTTGTACGAAGGAAGTACACATCCATACACAAAATACGGATAAATTAAAATGTTGATCTTTGTTTTATAAAAAAAGATACATTTGGCACTTTTTCGTACTTGTTCCCGTAGAATGATACTTTATATCATGATCTATCGTGACGCTATCGAAACGCCGGTCAAATTAGATTTTCTCTTTACTTTTCTTAATTACGCTCGCGTCGTGTTCCTCATCGGTGGCCGACGCATCAATTAACGCATTAATTGAACTTGTCTCGCGACACAACTCGCCTCTCGGCACAGTTTCTCTAATCACAAGCGATATTCGGCGGACGATCCCGTCCGATGTGTCCGCGTAATTAAAAATTCGCTCGTCCACTTGACTCGCCGCAGACTCGTTCGTCCCACCCACGTGTAGGGGGTTAATAAACGCATAGTGGCGTTGGAACGCGGCAAAAAACCGCGCATCGCGCCACCTGCACGTGTCTCCGCGCGTGAACGCGCGCGTCCTCGCGACCGGCATTAGGAGGCACAGTTTCGAGGAATCCGCTGGTTTTTGCGGATTATCCTGGCTCGACCGAGGGTTAGGTGGCCCGCGGGAACGAGACGGAGAGAGAGATAGAGGGGAAAAAAAGGGAGGAAATCAGCGTAGCAGCCGCCACTTTTCGGCTCTGGCTATGCAAATCGCGTTTCGCCGCGTAACGCGGCGATTACGCTCGGTTTTGGCGCGCGAGCCGCGCGTGCAGCAAACCGTCGTCGTCGAAAAAAGGAACGGAAAAGGAAACAAAAAAGGTGGTTCGGCTGGCTGGCCAACAGTAGGGATGGCAGGTGCCGGTGGGTTGGGGTACGCGCGAAAAAAAGTCGCGAATGTTGTAAAAATCCGGGACCGCCAATCGGCTGCATTGTGTCCAGCCGGCGAACAATACCGACGGCGTTCGGGTGACTGGCGCATTTTCCTGCGAATTGGCCGGTATTGTTGGATTTTTCAAATTGTATTTTTAGCTTACGCAGGGACAAAAATTGCCTGTCGCCGGCGAGTCCTTTCGTGCCACCCTTCGCTGCCGCCAACGTTTTCTGTGTCGTTTTTTTCCGCCGCAGGAGTTGTTGCCTACGAATGCTACCGATGCATCTGGGCAAATTTCCGGATTCGATGCTCGCAGTACACGGATGATTCGGAGCTATTCTCACTACGAGCACTAGGTACTCGTAAATGTACGTTTCCGATGCTGCTGTGTCCATAATTTATAGCTACATCGATTACCGAAGATCACTGCACGAGTGATGACGTACGAACTTGAGACGTGAACATAAACACTTGCAGTGCAAATATGGTGAATCTCGTTTATATTTTTCATACGGTTGATCAATTTGAGAGTAATTATAATTCGCACAGTGGAGGATCGCTAAATGCAAAATGATCTTGACATTCGAACTTTCTTACGACATCTTAAATTGTAGGAGTGAATAGTTCGTTATAGATGAAGAAATCGTAGTGCGTTAATATTTTCTTGATAAGTGAACACGTTAACTACTGAAATTTTTAAATCTGCCCCTCGATGAATTTTACAATAAAATGCAGATATTCCTAAAACCGTCGAAAAACAATTCGATCGAGGTTAACTTTTAAAAGGCAGTACGAATCCCGTTGCAGTGATATCAGCATGATAAATTATCATCTTTCTTGCGGCAGCGAGAAGAACCACCGAAATATACTGATCAGCTGTTCAACGATTCCAGCGAATAACGAGGTACAGGATAAAAGATAGAACAAGACAGAGCATCGTTTCCTGTTTACGCGAAGCACGAGAGTACGGCTCGTAGGAAAGAAGCCCGACAAGAAAACCACCCTCGCTGTTCGCTCTCGAATGACAGTCAAACGCTACAACAGACCCATCCCCGATACAAGGAGTCGCGGTACAACCGCTTGTCTGCACCGGGCATTCCTAGAACAGTAATCTTATTAAATTTACATATTAATCAACGGATTTTAATTATCCCCAACCCCCGTCGAGAGAGGAGAGGCTTGCCGAAAGAACAGGACGGAGGGTGGCAGTCGGAGGGAAAGACAGAGAGAACGTGAAGGAGAAACGATAAGGGGTTGAACGGGGCGAACAAAGACGGAGAAACTGTCAGAGAAAGCCGAAGAGAGAAAGAGACAATGGCTGAGGGAGAAAGTTGTGGCTAGTTGAAACGAGAGGAGCAGATAAAGGGGGGGCGCAGAGAGACAGACAAAGAGAGAGGGAGGAAGAGAGACAACTCCACCCTTGTGCGGCGGTAGCGGTAGCGGTGGCGGAGACCGAGCCAGCTCTCGTAATTTACATTAATCCAATAATTGCATGGAGGTTTCCTAATTAGAAATTCAAATGAGGTGGTGGCAGGCAGGCACAGCCAGCCAGGGCTACCAACTCAGCAGTGGGAGAACACCATCGCCAGCGAGCAAAGTCCGTGCACATCGGGCGATCGTACGTCGACTGGCCCTGGCCTAACACGAGTTTCGACGATGCCGGGATGGGCGTTAAAAGCTACCGGAATTCTCGAAATTCGGATCCAATGGTTACCGTGTTACGTATACCAAACCTAATACCCCTTGTAGACGATGCTCTTTTCGTTTAATCGTTCCTACGAATTATATATTAACGCGTTCACTGTCACGCTGAAAAACCGCGGTATCGCGCATTATGATTATTCTAAATAAAATTATACGGTTCTCGAATAAAATTTCTTGCATTCCAACACACACATTGTCCTTATAAATCTGATACGTACAAGTACGACAATTTTACCGATTTAGAAATTCAACCCCTTGATGTACTTTGACGAGTCTAACTCCTGACCCACATCACAAATGTGACAAATTTTACTGAAATTTTTTATATCTTTCAACTTGAAGTTTAGGTCCAGTTATAATCTGTGTAGCCAAGAAACGTTTTGAATATAAAGTATTCAAGAAATTTCAATTCAATCAAACTTCAATTTACGATGACAAAAATTTGTCAATTTACGGATCAAGTAGTTTAGAAACGTAATTCTTTGTACTAGGAAATTTTGTTTTGGACATAAGACGTCTCAGAGGGATAATCGAATGCAGAGGGTTAGATACATCAAAGTTTCAAAACAGATGCAGGAGATATGTCGATATACGTTTGAATACCGGTTCGAAGCTGAATTATACATTAAGAGAATTTTATCTGAGCTACAGAGGGAGTAAAAATGTTCAATTTAAAACGAAAAGCATCCACACGATCGGTGTGCTCCGCGAAAGAATTGAAAAGAGGGAGGAAAGATTGAGGCGAGCCGTCGCGTCGGCCGAGGGCAATTTCAGCGCAATATAACGTTGTCCATTGGTACGTCCCGGTGCGTGTGGTCCTTTTGTTGTCCCCGGAGGGATCCCTCGGCAAACCTAACACGTCCCTAATATCGTCACAGGCTCGTCCCTCGGCCGTCAGGCCGAGCATATCGTAGCCCACGGTCGAACCGTTCCTGATAGTCCCAACGTGGCCGATTAGCGAATGTGTCAACCTGTGAGCGTGATGCGTGCATATTATTTGCACTAGTTCCCGCTTAAACTTCCTCCCCGTGTTGTTACCGATGATCCGTATCTCTTCAGGATCTCTTTTCCAACCCCTTGGCGAGGAAACCAATTCATGAAGAGATACACCGAGGGACAGCTCATAGAGATAGAACGAAAATAACCGACCAAGGAGAGATTACAGTTAGCTACGTTCTTGTGGTACGATTTTAATCAGCATAATTATAAAATGTAACGATCTATGGGTGGTAATAGGGGCATATCACTTTTACGAGCGATGGGGGAACCGCTATTATGGAAGACTTTGCAACTTTATTCGCTGTGATAAAGGAATGCCTATCTAGTGCAGTGGTTCTCTTCGTGGATCTAGGTCTTAATTTCGTTTCATTGATTCTCGTTTGTTTAGATTCTTTGATTGTTGCACGCCCATATATCATCATTACGCGTGGATATCATCAAATATATCTGTACTTTTGGAATCATATATTTGTCGTTGCTGTATTCCTAGATACCTACAATGTCAGATTTTTATTTCCAGATCTGTATGTCCGAAGATTCCTATGTCTCCACTTTTCTATGTCTTCAGATGTCGATGCTTTTAAATTCTCTACTCACCAGATTCATCCAACACCAAAGTGTCTACAATATTCGATATCAAGCGTCAGATTCTCATAACATCTGAAACCTATCGCTGAAGTCCTACACCTTCATATCCCTATATCTCTATATACCTATAAAACCGTGTTCCTATATGTCTTGAAAATATCATCGATCACTCGCTACCACAGAATCGATGGTATCATTGATCCTCGCGTCGATCGACATAGAAGTCGTCCGATTCTTACCGATCGGGGAGAAACGAGAAAAGAAACATCGAATCTTCAACTTCGGAATAAGCAAGTAAGAAGGAAGTATCTCGCTGAAACTGGCTCGCAGTGATTCCGGGTCACCGCAGAGATCATCGTCTATTCCCATTGCGACAGGTCAGCCGTGCTTCGTCGAAGGAACTCCACGTGCAATTATGATAATGGCGAGCGTAGTTGAGGCGCCTAACCCGTGCTAACTCCGTACGTTAGTTCTGGTAGTTCTGATATCGTCTGTGTTTAAACAGCCAGGCGGTGCTGCGGCAAGCGTCGTCGTCGTCGTCGTCGACGTCGTGGAAGGGGTCTCGGAATAGCGAAGGTAACCGGGAAGATAGGCGGGGGTAGATGGTGTGGTGTTGGGGGTAGGAGGACAAGGAGAGGAACGGGTTGAACACGAGGAGAGAAAGGGGGCTGGATGGCGGGGTACGAGGCTACGACGGCAAATCTACATAATATAACCAACTATTGTTCAAATAGACGGCGCTCCGCAGATTCAATTACCATTGTGATACAATTAATGTTGGGAATTTCATCAATTCGAGTGCCGGGCACGGCTCTTACATATGCATAGCAGAATCGAACGTGGGCACGGATTTCGCGGCCGCGAAGAAAGTCGTCGACAAATATTATTCGAGCGGCTTTGCTGTCTAATCAGCTACCGGGATGTACGGGGATCGCTTCTGGGATTGGGTCTCTTAATATCGTCCTTGGGATCACTCTCGCACCCCGTCCACGGAAATTCTCTATGTATCTTCGGGAACGAGTTGTCTTTGATTTGGAAATTATCATCGAAAGATTCATAAATTGAACCGAAATTTTTGGGATCATTAATTTTTTTATCTACACCTCGGAGCTGAATTATGTCGAGCACATATTTCTTAAAAAAAGAAGTTCCATATTTCTCGTATTAACCCTTGTCACCCGTGCGTCGAGCGTGACACGACATCGCGTTTCTCTGGAACCGTAAATAATTCGGATAAATAGATTGGTTGAATATATATTTTTTCATTAGTTTGCTGCTTATTTGCCAATGATCTTGGAATTAAATTCCGACGAATAATCGTCAAATTAAATCTAATTATATCAAACTAACAAGGCCAAACTGAGACTCGACGATAATGACAAGATGTTTATAAATGAGATAATATGATCGATCGAACAAATCGATAGTTTCAATCAAAGTATCTGATGTTCATTTGTTATTGCGTTATGTATAATATACGGCTATATAAATTTAATATAGAAAATAATATAAAAAATATTGTTTTTATTTCTGCATTCGAAGTGCACGAATAGTCTTGTCGCTCGCCGTAGATAGTGATCGCGTGAAAATTCGAGGTTAAAAAGGAAGAGCCGGTAAAGCGGATCGCGTACAAACACAAGAATTAAATTTCATTCGACCACGTGAATGCTTAAATCGGCCATGAAACTGCGTTACCCGCGCAACATCCCGCGCTAATTCCGCGGAAAAATAGGAAACGAAACCGAAACTTTCAATTCGTTGGTCAAACAGCGGGATACTGTCGAATCCAACTTCGATACCGCTCAACGGAATTCCGCGAGCTTGGTTCCTTGAAACATTAATCCGCGGGTACGTATCCGCGATCGACCCTCCCGTGCTGTCGTCGGTCTCCACTATATTCGACAATTATCGTTTCACCGAGCGCCGGCATATTCCATGGCCGAAATCACGATCGAGGTCTACCCCCATCGTTAATACGCAAAAATGATAACGACGCGTTATTCAATTAGATTATTTTCATGGGACGCGTAGTAATTTCATTGCGTGCGACGGGCAAAGCGGGTGGAAAAGGGTGGAACGACAGGGTGTCGGGCCAGGGGGGTTCAGGTTGGGTGGCAAAAAGGGGGTGGTTTTGAGTGAATTGGAGAGCCGGACGCCAGAGGCGGGGCGATGTAGGCGCCGCATCATTGCCGGACGTTAATCGCTGATATCGTTGGCCGAATTAAGCGGTATATCGAGAGCTTTTAGAATTAATCGTAAACCAACCGCGGCCTCGAAAACAGATCGTTCGTATCACGAGGCTCATTTCCAGCGTCGAAATTGAGAGCCACTGGCTGGCTCGCGTGCACGGATCCATATAAATTCTAATTCCGCAATCAGCGGTATCCAAGATAGTTCTAGGCCGATCCTAGCCGGCTAATTCCAACTACCTAACACACGCTGCTCGCGCCCTACCTACCAACCTTCTTATATTTGCCCGACAGTTTATAATAGCCATAATCAACGGTTATACCAATCCCACGATAATAATTACCGAAGGTGAAACTTTCAGCTTTCGGCCCGACGGCCATGCAACCTCTCCGTGTATGTATGCATGTGGAAGCCCGGTTGTACGTGCGAATTCACGTGTCTCGTGCGGCTAATTCGACGGCACACGCGTCGTCTACGCTGCATCTAACCCGTTCGGTGATTAAATTTCATTTCCGGCGCGGAAGAAAACGCACGGAAGCCGACGAGGACGCGACACCGACGACGGTGTCGTCGGGAACGATCGAATCGATTCGCCGTCGACGTTTCCGCGGATGTCTTCGCTGGTACGTAGACGCTGAGATTGCCGGCCTGGTAATCCGACGAATCATTAAATACAATTAAGACCGTCCAGCGAGGCAGACAGACGGGCTACGAAACTTCGCGAGACAATCGTGACTGGCAATTCGCCACGAAACACCGAGAAAAAAGAGCGAATTTCGTGTTAGAATACGGTCCACCTTGCAGATTTCGTTGACCTTGATGTTATGCATTTTGATATCCCCGGCAATTTTATGTAGGAGGTATATTATAGCGACGATGATAATGTATTCTTTTCATTTGGCCATAAACCTAGTCTAAGCATAATTACTTCGATAGTGACTTGAAAAATATTTGGAGAAAGGAATTAAGCTAAGTTTGACTGGAATCTTTTCATCCTGAGAATCGAAGTAAGTAGATATTTATAAACATCATGTAAAGATACACAGCTGTGTATATATACATTTACATATTTATACATAACTGTACATATTATCTACGGATATATCTGCACACATCTGTTTTTATCCATGAAACAGCTATCAGTTACAACAGCGATATTCAATACAGGTAATGAAAATTTCATTGGTACTTCGGTGGTATCGCAGGCAATCGAGTGGACAAACATATGGGTGGACAATTAACATAAACCATGAATCGACGAATGGTCGAAAGAACAGACAAAACCTCGGTGTCCGTAAAGATTCGTATGGTGCACATACGTCTTGTGCCGAATGTGGGGACCTTGAATTACTGGAAATACGATGGATCGATTCGAGTCGAAGCCAACCAAGTTTACTAGACACTGGGTAGAGGAAGAAGGGAGCAATTTTCAACCCCTGTTGGTCTCCTAGAATAATCGATCGTATAATTATCGTGATGTACCTGCTAATGCCGCGAAAATCAGCCCCTCGCAACGTCCGCCGTGCCGTGCAGACGGCGGGTTAAGCGTTGGTAGTAGGAGCACATGGTAATTATATCACCGACTAATGGATATAGTTAATTGCTAATTATGAGGCCTGCCGAATGATCGATAGTACCGTGAGGCATCGCGGTACCCCCCTCGATCGTTGGTTGGAAACGACAGGCAAGGGTCGGGGGATTACCAAGAATGTCATTCTGGCCTGCCCTAAGCCAACACTGTTCGTTCTCCCTCTGTAAATTAGGCTGCGTTCGTCGGAGATCGATAATTCGAATTGATAAACGAGTCCCGTGCTTCTCGAAATTGCGTAAAACTTCGAGTGTCGTGATGCGCGTTCACTTTCGCCGATTCTATCCGTCTTTACGAAAACACGTCCTCGTCGTTGCATTTTGTTGACGACGAATGTAAACATATTTGCGATGAACGTAAATATATTCGCCATGAATGTAAATATATTTGCGATAAATGTAAATATAATTTGCAATCGAAGGTTTGACAAAAGTATTTCGTTAAAATGTCTATTTCTTCGTTGAAAGAATCAACTGCTCAATTAACTAGCTAGTTGATATCGTTCATTAGCTAATACTGTCTGCCTAATTAAAAAGTCAATCGGTCCACATTAAAAATACTTACTATATATTCAAAGTAGTAGCGTCACTAATTTGCAATTATAGTAAAGGCATCGCATCGATCTGATAACGGAGAATGATCGAATAAAAGATATTCGACTGCGGAAATACATACCGCTTAGCGACGAGAAACTATAGTCCCCCACATTTTATCGTGTAACAAGGATCGTGTGACGTGTATGCGTGGAGTTAAAAATGAAACACACGAAGTCTGGCGCGATAGGTGTACGTTAACCTTTGGTCTCGACAGAGTAGCATGAGTCTTTGCCGGGCGAGTTGCCGCTGACTTAGGCGAAAACGTCAAAGAGCAGAATAATGTTAGAGACTCGATCCAAGGGAAGGAACTTTATTAGATCGACAAAGTCCTCGTTGACAAAGCGACTTCTACGTCGAAATTCAACCGACGTGCGAGAAAACTGCTATGGGGGTGCAAATAGCGTCTGGCAAGGGTAAAGTTCACGTACGAAGTCAACACTCTTCTTTTTACCAAAAATCAAAGAGATGGAGATTAAAGCAAATTAGCGTGGCTCTGAGTCTTAAAAATTTGAGAAAATGTCGATGTTACGGGATATCATAGTCTAAGTGTATTTTAGAAAAAGTCATACATATGTACATTTTTTTAATTAATTGCATATTTATCTGAGCTCTTTATTCCTCGTATAGGAGTATACATAAAAATGTATACATGGAAATGTACATATAAATGGAAATGTCTGCAAAAGTACCTGATGAAAGAACAATTTTTATATCTATAAATGTAAAGAGAGAATTTTGACTCTATGTGGAAACACGTATTGAGATGAGTACCCGGTGACAGAATAATTTTTACATATCGATGACAAACAAAAAACTCTACGATTCTTGGTCTAATATTTGAAATAAATTTTTCGATACCAACTTCAGGCCACAATTGACTGGTGAACGGTAATGGGACATCCTGTGTAGATTATAAAATCTGAACATCGTTTGACTCTATCAATCATAACGTCACCATCTAGCAATTTAAAAATTCATCGATCAAACTTAACAAACGACCCATTCTGTTTTGGTCATTAAACATTTGACTCCGTAATGATGTTTGGCTCGCGCCACAGGAAGCTCGAGCACTCGGTAATTCGTATAAGGAATAACATTATTCCACGAAGGCTTATTATACACGGCGACCGATTTCCGAGCAGTCCTTGAGTTACACAATCCTGAGCCAAGTAAGATCATTAGCAGATGCCTCGGTGTTAATGAGCGTAATTCTAGATGTTCCAACGATACTACCAGCCGTACTCGCGGTTCTCTGCTAAGACGATTATTCCAGCTATGTTCTCCGACAGTGAAGCAAGGAGCACGGTCATAAGTAGGTAGTATCTGTTGGTCAATATAGTCCGCGGGGAAAAAGGTTAATCGGTACCGAGGTTTCTCTCCATTATCATCGTCAAGGCTGTGAAACGTGACTATCAATGTCGAATCAATTTTCCGTCGGCGTTCAAGGCGACGAATCGCCGCGGGACGGAGACGAATTAACTCGCTCCCGGGTTTTCATTGTGCCGCAACGCGTAACGGCTTGTTGCTAATAATGTTCCGTTTTCTCCTCGCGGCCGATCCTTATCGGAAATTGACGCTCAAAATTACGCTTGCCACGATGCCGTTCTCTCCGCGCTACCTACGCCCGCGATAACGAGTGTGCGTGTGCATACAATTTAACCGTCTTCTCCTTGGGGAGTTCACTCATTTGCGCCAGCATTTTAACCGGAGGCGCGTTAAACCGTATCGATTAATTAATGTCCTCGCCGTTCCTCCTAATTGATTTTACATTGTCCTGGATAAACTTCGAGATACGTTCTTCAGAATTTTATATATATTCTTACGTTTTATACATGGTCTATGACGTGTTTAAAAATATTATATATTATTACGTTTAATACACATTATTCTATGAGACGTTTAAAAATATGTGCTCTTATGTTTGATACACATTGTATGAGCTGTTTAAAAATATCACTGACAATGGTTAGATGCATATGAACTAGACTGTAGTTGAAAATAATAATGTACCTTTGAAATATGATTTTCAAAGAAATATTAAGAAGATATTTAATTTTATTATTTGGTAGAAATGTTACATTTGTATAAGAAGAGAATAAATAAGTTCCATCGATTAGAGGCGCAATAAAACGCGTCTCGTTAAACAATATGTTAACTCTAATTATATACAAGGTAATGTACCCTTATAACTGATGAAAGGTGTTACTGAAAGATATATTGAAATCAGTGACATTTACAAAATTGAAAGCATGCAACCCTAGGGACACGAAAATCTTTTCCCAACATTGATCTCTGACACGAATATCATTCAACTCATCATCGTCCCTTGTTCATCCAACTGCTAATTGCTCTTCAGCGTACATTAATTAATCCTAATTCCATTCGTAAATTGACAACTCATTTCACCCAATTGAATCAACCCATTGGCTCACTATCTTCATCAAACTTCCCAGAACCTCGTCCAAATTCTTCTCGCACGTTCACATCTCCATCCACGAGTCGCGAGATCGCTGGAATAATTTGGAATGTGTAAAAATAAAGTGAAGAGCTGAAATTTATGCCGTGACCCCAATTGTTGAATATCTCAGCCTCCTGGAGAAGCTGCGAGATGAACTACACGGAATTATTCAAGTCCCGGTTGAATATCCAGAAAGAAGTGCCAACGAATTAGATTAAATTGTCAAAATTAACACGATCAGAATGAACAAAATTTTCTCTCTCATCGGGGATATCTTATCGAAAAGATGAATCGCAAATTTCTTCTTCAGATTATTTCTCCTTTCTTTTCTAGTACGATTTTATGCGATGTTCCGCATGACCTACGGCGAATCTCTTTAATTAGTATTAATTCGAACAGAACGTTGAAACCGCTAAGCAGGGAGTGACTCACGCACAGGCATCCTAATCTCGAAAGAATCGCACTTTGATGAACGCGGCTCAAAGCCAAGGATTCCTCGTAAAAATTCCAGCGCACGTCGAGCCGAACGACGTCCTCCGGCTCGGTGGAGCACCCGTTTAACTTGAACTTGCGATTCAGCGAATGAAGACGCCATTATTAAAGGAAATGTCAAGTGTCGGAACAGCGAGTGCGCGGATTAACGCACTCCCATGCGTCTCTATTGCGACGATTGGCGGCATTCGTCGTCATCTAGCCGCTTTCGAGTCTCTCCGCGAGATTGACCGGATTTACCAGAGTAATAATAATTCATTCCTCTGGCTCTTTCCCCCACGAGCCACGACAAGTGGATCTGATCGCTTAACATGTGCTGAACGTTGGCTCGCGCTGATGACTTCTAGGAAGCATCTTCACCACGGTACACTTACAGACGTTACCGAGGAAAACGTCAGCACATAATTACCGCAACAACTGCGATACTCGACGAGGCAACAATACCGACTCTGATCCTGGCCAACGAGTCCGTCCATCCCTTTTGGTTACCGTAATTCGACTCTCCCCTTCGTCGTTTTATTTCGATACACCGAATTTGCCAATGACCATTTACCAATTTAGTATCTGTACTGTAAAAATAGAACATGCGTAGGTGGTGTGTTCAGATGCATATTCTCAAATTGTTAAGTTCTTATATACATAAATATTTACCTAGATATCTACCTAGATATTTATGTAGATATTTAACTAGAGTGTTACGTAGATATTTATCTAGATATTCACCTATACATTTTTGTGTAGCTGAATATTTACCGATAGCTGCATGTCCTAATCCCTACGTCCTACGATCTCTATATCGTAACTGATTTGTATTCTCAGATGCCCATATTCTCACACAACTATTATTCGAGTCCTCGTATCCACATATCGTTCTATTCGTACATCCCTAAATGTCCAAACCCTTCTACACAGCTCATACAAGAGTATTCTTGTATACTTGTACAATGAGCTTTCAGATCATAGATGAGGTCACTATTTTTCAACATCTCTATTTGTAAGGATCTCGAACGAAGGAACACGCGAATAAACATATTTCACTTTTAACGAATGCAGATTCGATGTCGAGCAACAAACGTACGAATAAATAATACAGATTTATCGTAAGAACTATCGTGTAACACACTGTTATACATTAATCTACCGGCTGAAAAGTAACATGACTTTGTAATTACGAATCAAGGTGGCGTTAACGCGGGTAGCAGCGATTAACATAACTATGAACCGTGACGTATGCCTAAGACCCCAAGTATAGAAGAAGTAATGACAGGGAACGGGTTCCGATGTTATGTTTGCACTGTTAACCATGTTTAATTGCGTTTGTGCGGAATTTTCCATAACGCTTATGGCGAGGAGCGGTTACGCGAATAAACAGAAAACGACTAGATCCGGTCGTTTGCTGCGCACGCACTTAACGTCTCGAATCACCGTTTCTTCGAACGTGATTTATGCAACGAACAAATTATTTCAACCTCGTGTTTGTTATCGCGTATACCGTGTCGTTTAATCATTAACCAATTCCTCCGTCGATATTCGGGGCTACGAACGTGCTAGGTTACGTCAGAGGAATCTATTTCGGGATACACCTGTACCCCGGACGATCCAACGGTGGTTAATAAAACAGGAAACGAAGGACGGTAGGTCGCGAAAGGGACGGAATCGCGTGAGCAGGCGAAAAAGGAAAGAACGGAGGGAGCGAAAAGGAAAAATAAAAAAAAAGAGAGGGAGCAACGGACCAGGAGAGCTCGACACTTCGTACAGGACCGAGGCCACGGTCGGTTTAATTAAGTTGCTCGAGCCTGGCAGAAGTTTCGTCGGGTTTGTTTCGAGGCGGTAGAGATGGCAGTGTACAGCGACACAAATAAATTTTCCCGGAATGGCATTGTCTTTGAGGTCGACACATTTGCGGAATAATACTCGATAACTCCGGGGGCCGAGGAGAAGTTATATTAGGACGGCTTAATTAACCCCCTACCATACCTTCCTCGATCTCTCCCCCACCAATTCTATCACGCGGCATTCTACACCCCCTTCCGCATCCCCGCCAAAACGTAGCCCCTCTTTCTCCCGTTCAACGTGTAACCGGCGTCTCTCCTTCGGGATACCCTTCAACGGACGACGATATAGATGTCTGCTTCGACTCATTATGGATTCCTTATTATGCGGAGAGATTAACGGATTAAATCTTAACCGACGACAGACAGTACCTACAGCACGGTGCTTCGTTAATCATTAATTTCTTATTTGTTTAATCAGTGTTTCGATTTTGGTGCTTGTACAACTTACGGAACGTATGATCAGTTTTTGATACGAATTCGATTTTATTTGAGGTATAGCGATCGGATGTTTGATTTTAATTATATGATAAATTCGATTTTATTTTATTAAATTAATGGATGAGATTACGGCGATGACATTATCGCGCGATTATCGTATGGTGATCGTGTTATATGCGGGACATTATCATATTATTATTATATATAATTCTTGTAACGTTATCATATCATCGCGTATTATGTATGGGGTGTATTACATATTATGTGCGGGGAATTATCATATTATCAGATAAATGATCGTCTTTTTAAAAAGCCGGTGAAAAATGGCAGACAAGACATTTTAATTACGGAGAACAATACCGATCTTGATTGTGATAATTCAAATTAAAATATGTCATATATATTACAAGCGGCAATTACTCGTGAATTATCCGACCTTAAATTATTAACTGAATATCCTCAACAAGATAAATATGTAAGAGGTTGTCCCTCCGCATTCTGCTTTTGTGCCAGAGCCTTTTTCTCCCAAAAATCACTCAAGGATTACCCGCACGGAATGTATTCTAAAACACACTTGGCATTCAACGTACTATAAGAACGACGTTTTAACCGCTAAATCATAAGTTGTGCTTCAGCAATTGCGTAAACTTTCACCTTAAATCAGTATCCAAAATGTTCATCATCTCCGTACGTTATTTTACATAAATATTTTCATATGCAATCTACGCTAAGATCATTGTCTCAATAAAATTCGTTTTAAAACATTTGACAAATCAATCTTCCAGGAAAAAGACAAGTTCAGTCCGAAATATCAGCGGAGCGTCTGGAATAAGAAAAACATCAAAGAATGAAAAAGAAGATCCACAAAAATCGAATCTGAGGTTCGTTAACGAGAGGAGAAACGATTTGATAGAATGTTATGACAAATGGTAAGAACGTTGACGCATTAGTTGGAACGGCGTGAAAATTAATAGGTTCGAACAGTTAACCGTAGCGTCGTAACAGTTTGCCGATCGCGGCAGGTTCCTCCTTTGACCTCGTAAAGTCGGATCGGTAATACGGAACACTATTTATTCCCGAAGTTTCGAAGGCTCGGGTGAGCCGAAAGCAGCTCACTTCGAGGTAATTACGAGGATTCGCCGTCTTTCTCGTCGTCGACGGCGCACCGTCTATCGGCGTCTCTCTTTCCTCGCCCGTGCAAAGTATACGACTGTCTCGCTCCCGCCCGCCGATTCTATCGGGCATAATTACCTTTCGCTGTCCCTCTCGGATAATCATTGTAACACCTAAGCACCCTACCTAACCTACCGGAGAGCCTAGCCAGCGTTTCCAGCGTTATTCGCCATCGATCGACCGCCCTGACGACGATTTCCGTGCTACGACGTGGTCATTGCTGCCGTACGACTAGATCGTTTCGTTAACGATTACAGTGTCACTCGGCCAATCTAGGATTATCGCTATTTCGGTCCGGCATGCGACCAAACTCGCGCGGATGACTATCGATATCTCTCCTCCCTTCGCGCTTCCTGCAAACCGCCCCTATTTTCCGCTTTCCTTCGCTCTCCATTCCTCCGTCTTTTCGACCATCTTTCGATCGAAATTCGTGCCGTGTAGCGAACCCCCGTTAGCATTTTTTAAATTTAATAGCATTTGGAAATTTTTGTTTTTAATATTTTCTACCGTAGCAGCAATAATGTCCAAGGAAACGGTACCTAGTCAATATAGTTTCGAGAGCTTCTTCTGAATTTGATCAGTTCGAACGTAGTCCTAAATTTTATAATTTCCACATGTTGGGTGGAAGTCTACGCAGCAAATTACGTTTTTGTGAACTCGCGAGATTCGAACATTGATTTCCTTTTCTGAAGAAAACGCCCTGTCTCCGCTTAGAAATCACCTCACGTCGAGTTAGAAACCTCCCAAATTCAATAGCAAAAGGTTTGAAAGGTCTTTGCAAATGTAACACGGCAAAACTTCGAAAAAGCGGCAAAGTTACCTTCGCTAAAAATGCTGGAATTTCGGTAAAAAATGAAAAACAATAGTACCTCGGTAACTGCAAAGTAACTGTTCGCAGCGTCCATGTATTGAAACGTTTGTAAAAATTAATCGAAGCAATTGACCTACTGTCTTCAAACAGAGAGTATCGTTTTGCGGAGGATCGATGACTTTTCGCGAGAACGAATCGATCCCGGCTTCAGTTTTATCGATCGCTATTCAATGAGGATACGTGGAACCCGCGCGACGCATTAAATCATTGAAATTTATGCAGCCGGGCCCACAGCGCGCAGTATCTTTCACTTTTCATTACGGGATCATTTGTCATGCGTCCGTAGATCCCTTATCACTGGCCGATCATAAACAACCGAGGCATAAATTTCAACTTTCGCGCATAACCTGACGGGACGCATCGACCGGCCGGCCAAGATATTTATTACCTCAAAATCCACCGATAGGCGCACGTTTTGACCCGGATCAACAACTTTTTCCGTCGCCGACTGTCCTTGTCCGGTTTCTAATTCTTCGACGGAGAAAGGACGAAAATTGCGAGTGGTAGATCCTGAAATCGTCGAGCGTTGCCATTGCTACGCTTGTTATTCCCGTTAGACGCCGACGGTGTCTGCCGTGTTCGCAGCAAAAGTCGATATTTTTATAGATACAGGTCGTCGGCTATAATAAATCCGAAATAGAGTGGCAATTAATTTCGTCTGAGAAATATTTGATAATAAAGACGGATCACGACGATAAATAACTGAACGAAGGAACGGTTAAATAAATAATTGTCCATCAATCATGGCAGCGTTGTCAACTCTTTATTGTTGCCCGGTTAAATTTGAACACTCTGTAGCACCGGTGTTTTACGTGTAACAAGACGGAGCTCGTAAAACTTAATATAATTAAACGTAAAAATATCATGACCGGCTAGCTAGCTGAACGAGGCAAAGTGAATAAAAAGTGCTCTTTATTACAATGAGCTTTAATTAACGCGCTCGCGCGCTATACGCTACGACTGCTCGTTCGCGTAGCACACTTTCTCAACTTTAATTTACAACGTCTAAAAGCGCGCCGGGGTCGCGTTCGTTACATCGTTGCCATAAAGCATAGACACATAATTATGCGACACCGGGTGAACGAACCCGCCACACCGATTCGTTCGCGATACATTAAATCCTTTCCGTGAAACATCGGGACTGCGCCTACGAAACTGCGGTTTCGTAAATGATGGATTCGCGTGTGGTTCCGTGTTCTGTCTGTCGATGTTCGAGAGGTTAGGGATGTTAGGGACATCGATGAAATTCGACGGCTCGACGTGATTTGGGATTGAGATGCAACGAGGGAGAAGTTTCTGTGAGTTTTGTTACTTCGTAATTTGATTCAGAGATATTCGTGTACTATTATAGAAATAGCTACAGATTTCTATATAAATAAATCTCTTTATGTGCAGATGTTTTTCATTTTTCAGATTTCTATGTACCTCAGATCCGTTTAGCTTCGGATTCGTATAATGTCGCATCACTATAACATCAGATTTCTGTAACCTCGCGTTACTCAAACTCCAAGTTGCTATAATTTCAGATTTCGACTGTACATGTAACTCTAGATTTCTACATATATTGTCAGATTTCTAAGTCTTCAGGTTCCTGTAGCACAAGTTACAAATCCGAATCGCTGTATGTTTGAATACCTACGTTTTCAGATCCCTATCCATCCAGGCCGTTACATCACCGAACCTCTACTTTCCTGGATTTCTATATCCCTCTAACTCAGAGTCCTATATTCCTCGATTCATATATATACGCTTAATTCGCAATTGAATAATCGGTATATCTGCAACATCGATTGTATCGGCATTAAGTTTATGCATCTACCCACACCTAGGAAGATTCTATCAAAATCGGTTACTGTACGTCCTATCCGTTTATCCCGACTAACCCGAATGGACGAATCAGTTTGATTTTTGAATCGAAAGAGGATAAATCGAATCGGTATCAAGATTTGTACGGTTAAGGCACAGGTTGCGTTGTAAGCTACGGATCTCGGCTGCCTCTCCCTTCCGTTTCCTATCGGTGTCTCGCTCACTCCTGGCACCGAGAGATATCAATTAGCACTACGTCCTGGGGAATTAATCTCGGGAATTAATATCGCGACGTTGCCAATTAATTTTCGTTAATTTCGAATCAGCAGTTTCCAGAGCAGTGCCAGTGCGGCCCCCGAACACAAATCCCTATCGCTTGGTCTACCGGCGCGTTCGGGTGCGAGTCGAGCTAACCAGACAGAGCCACGGGGACAGGAAGTAAGACGAGGAAACGAGAAAGAGACACGTACCAAACAGACAGAGAGGCACGACGCCGCTGTGTAGACACTTCCATGAAAGTTTCGCGAACAACCTGGCTGACTCGTCGACCGTTTTCTTGCTGCTAGCCGGATCGTCGGGCGTCGCGTGTGGCGTTGATCAAAACACACGTTTAATTATGCCACCGCGTGTCGCCACCGGCGTCGAAAGTAGCCGCGTTGCTTTTGCAAAAATCTCCGCCCCCGGATCGTTCTAGGAAGTTCGAACCAGATATTGACCGTAGGAGGCGCGATATTGGGCGCCGAGGTTTCGAACAGGTTTTCACCGGTCAGTATTTGGTTCCCGTTTAGAGCGCAGGAATTTCCTACGTGGAATGACCTCTTTTCGAAACCAACGAGGTGGTCGTTGCTGACCTAACTCCGTGGGTTCGAGTTCTGTTCGAATAGTTATGGGAAAAGATTCCTTTCTGAGTTTATTCGGTAACATTAGAGCGATGCTTTTCATAGTGGTATGCTGGGGCGTATTATTATGGAAGTTTTAGAGAGAGACCAATAATTGAGGCGACTTGATTCTCGATCCTTGCCATACGATCTATTTGTCTGACGTGTCAGTCAGAACTAACTATTCGCAGCAACAATATTCATACGAATAAAGCAAATTAAAATTTTATGCGTGTTTTATGCTCAATGATCCTCGATTATGTAGACTATAATTGGATATGAACTTTATATATAAGCGTATTGAAAATTATAGAAAGATTTATTATATTTAACACTAGAACTACCAACCGGTCCAAATGACCAGTTTCGGGTTTGACATTTTATAGTACAATATTTTGTTACCGCCCGTTTGTCGAAATGTCTGTCATGTTTTATTGAGCTAATGAATAAAGTTGTACATGTCGGGCGATGCTATAGTATTCATTTATTTATTTGTCAACTTTATTTTCAATTTTAAAGTCAGTATACATTTACTGCCGGAACTTCCAGTCTTAAACTGTGAGTGCGTCACGTGTCAGACTCGTCAAAGTATAACAATAGATTAATACCCCCATTCCTCATCCTCGAAGTCCTCATTCCTCGTCCCTAAAGTCCACATTTCTTATAAGTCTCAAAAAAAGTCTCGATAACGATCCGTCGATGTCTCCGTCCAAACGGAATGAACTCAGAAAAACGCGTCGCCGAAACGCGTGCTCGAGAGAGAATCGAGCTAGAATTCGTTCGCAAACTATGTTGCCCAGTTTCCCAATTAACCGCGGTCCCGTAAATGGCACAGTTTTCGTCGACCGCAAGCCACCCCCGAATTTCGAATGTTCGCGGTCGCGTTCCTGTGTTTTTAAAAGCTCTGCAAGGGCGCGGGAAACAAAAGGCAAGTTGCAGCGAGCCGCAACCAGCGTCCCGTACGTCCGTGGCGGAAACGAGCGAACGAAAAAAGGAAGAAAAGAGAGAAAAGCGCGGCGGGGATGAAAAAAGAAGAGGAGCGACGAAGGAGGAGGAAGAGGAGAAGGAGGAAGGGATTCGTTGAACCCGCGGCACCAACGAGCTAACGCTTTTATTATCCGTCGCTTTAATTTAAGCGGCTCTAGTCGGTCCGTCACGGTTCCAGGTGTGAATTAAGCGCGGAATAAGCGAGCACCGGGTATCCACTTTCGGCGCCCGCGGCGATGCACGGAATAATTAAATGTGTGTTTTGATAAACGCAAACGAAACGGTCCTCGGCCACCCTCGTCGGGATCGCGCAAGAAACACGCGATTTCCTGCCTGCTTTTGCCTACTTTTCCGTCAAAATTTCACAACGGGGCCAACCAAGGCCAGCCGTTTTTCATGCACCGCCGGCAAATTTTTATGCTAATGCCCGCCGCGTATTTTATCGCCGGCCACCGACATTATCGAGGGTATGCCGTTTTTATTTTTCCGAACGCGTGTATAGGTTTCGCGCGCGGATACGCTACCATTTTGCGGAAGAAAAGTGATTCATTGTTATTCGTTCGATTTGTAAATGAAGGAGTGGCGGCGCGAGGGGCGCGCCGGTAATATTTCATGAGATATCGAGTGCTTAATGTTTTTTATCCGTGGCTCGTTTTAAGAATGATGGTCGCGGACCGTGTGAGCAATTTTTCGGCAAAATCGGCGTACTGCGCTGGTATCCGCAACATTCTGCTCGCGACGCGCAAGGATTAACGTCGGAGATTTGAGATCTTCGTTTGTGGAAATTTCATAATCTTTCTATTCCTACTTGCTGGTTCGCAGATATTTGAGAATTCGGAATTTTGGAGATTTTGAAATGTTCGGATTTGGAGGCTCAGTAATATTCTGTATAACTTTATGAATTATTTTCTATTAACACTAGCACAAAACAAAACTGAAAATAAAGTAGAAAAATAAATAAATAAATATTGCAGCATCACCTAACATATACAACCATTCATTAGCTCAACAAAACATGACAGTGAATTTGACAAAAGGACGGCAATAAAATTTTGTGATAAAAAATGCCAAACCCGAAACCAGTCATTTTGACTGGTTGGTAGTTCTAGTGTTAATAAAATTGTCACAATAAAATGTATTGTCCCAATAATTGATAAAACTCCTAATAAATGCAGAGAAAAAATTGCGAAATCAATCGATGCAGATGAGCGAAATGCATACAGAAGGTGAACTGTTACCCTGTACCTGGGCAATGATTAATATTCGTTGAAAGTTTGAAAATCAACTTCAAAATCAGAAAATCCAGAAATACACGAACAAAGCATCCCGAAAGTTTTCAAACCTACAAACACTCCTCAAAGTTCTCGAAACTCGTCAAGAGCACCTAATCCACTCCTAAGTAATATTTCTACAGTAAATCGAACTCATCCGATTACGGACCGAAAACTTCTAAAAAATCGTACAATCCCTGCCACGCATCGACGAAGACGGAAGAAGCGAAACGATTTAAGGTAGAATTTTCGCGACAACAGGGGGCGCGACTTGAAAATGAAATATACGGGTAAGAGAATATGTGACCATGGAGTACGGAGGAGATTACGCGGTGGTTACACCGGGTGAAACGCTTTAAGCACGCACACGCGTGTGTCTCGGTTCGCGCGAATTCACGCGTGCGCACGCTCCTCGCAGCCAGTTAATGAGACACATTCACAAAGTTTGCCCTACGCCGAGACGAGTCGATTGTACGACGAGAATTAGCTTTTCAATTCAGCTGGTCCCGGGCCCCGGCGAACTTACGGCTCCAAAGTTTGACTGAATTTAAATACGTCGTCTGGATAAGTCGTGCAACATGTTCACGACCCTCGTCCATGTCGTTCCCGTCTCTTCCGAAGGGCTGCTTTTCAACGCGGATTCGCGAATCGAACACCATTTTCGCCGTATTAAGTGCGTTCTTCGTCCGATGTTTTGCGCGACTTTTATTTCTTGCACGCGGATGGATGTTTAGATGCTTAGAAGGATTGTACGTTGATGTTTGACTGATAAATTGGCTTGCTAGTTGATTACCTTTTTTGTATTTGAAAAAATTAATTTGTACCTTTGAACTGTAGGACCATATTTACATTCAAGTCCCAAATAACTAATCTTATATTACTCCGTCTGTCGATCTTTATATTATGTGGATCCCTATATCCCCAGTTTGTTACAAAGAAGAAACAAGTCGAACTTACTCGATTTTAAATGTTACCTTTTCCCGTGCGATTTCTGTGAGAAAGCATTGGGGTCACACAAATTACGAGCACCCCTCGGCCGTAAATTCTGATTAACATGCGAAAATGAGATCGAAGAGGGGATAGGTTCGATTAGCCCGATCCTCTCGTTACTAAATTCGAAACAATAAAGGACAGATGAAAGGGGAAAAAAGGAGGAAAGAACGAAAGAGAGAAAGGGGAGGGAAACGGTGAGTTTGAGACGCGCCCGGTAATGGAAGTTGGGCCGCTTTTATAAAACGCGGGGGTCGGTCTTCCTTAAATAATGAGATACATTTAATCAGAGGATTAATGAACGCCAAAGAAGTGGAATGAATTATGAATGATATTTATTCGTCGAGCACCGAACCGACTTGGGAAAATGATAATGCGAATCTTCGTCACGATCGTAGTAATAATAGCAACAACAACAACGACGACGGCGACAGGCCGCGGTAAGAAAACGGGGGGAGGAACAGAGACGGTAGGGGAAAAAGAACAGGATAAAGAAGGACGATAATAAAGGAGTAGACGAGGCACGGGAACAATAAGAAACGTGTTCGGGAAAGCCAGAGTTAAAAGAGGGTTGGAGGGTCGAAAGGGGAACGCGAAACTTCGTCTCTCGCCTCTATTTGCATAAAATCGTCGTAGTCGACGCCTTCGAAGATAATGAAATGAAACTAAACAAATAACGCGGATGCTAAACATTAATTACATTCGCCGTGGAACGCGGAGGAGGGTGTCGGACGGGTGGATTCGTGAAATTAAGAGACGTCGAGAGAGCGGCAACGGAAAAGGGTTGCCCGACCGGTTCAAGGGCTGGCGGAAACATGACCGAAAACGCTCGAGAAGGGTGAACCCTACGGAGTGGCGAATTAAGAAATCGTTTAAGAAGTTTATATCGGGCACGCCGCCAGAAAGAAAGGGTTGAACCGCCCACTTTGCAAAAGATACTACTGCATTTTAAGTAACGTTCCTACGGCAACGCCGGTACACCCCATGCTGTTTGTAAATTCTGATTGATAAATTTCGTTTAGCCCGACTTAAATGCTACACGGATTTCGAAGAGGAAATTTATTTTCACGGTGAACTGTGGTATTGAACGTAACGTTGCTTGGAATAGGAACATTTAATCAGTGTAGTATTGCATGATGCGAAGGCATCTCGATTCAATAATGATATGGGAAAACGGCTTTACAAATCCACACATGGCGCTATCGGGGTGGTATATACGCGGAACTGCTTGAAATAGTAATCGCGCTATACGGCGTTTTTTTTCTACGAGAAATGGGTATCAGTCGATTCTGAGTTACTGTTAAATTTTCGATACAAGGCGTATTTTAAAAAACGACCGGAATTGCAACGTGTGATATAACGGACAATAACGATTGTATCGTAACCTACGAAATTCCAATTTCACCGTTGTAATCTTCCTGACATAGTACTGACCTATTTACTCTAAAAAGGAAATAATCGTCGCACAGCATGCAATACAAATCTTGCGACACTTTTGAACACCGACCTAATGTATATCCAATCACTTTTATCGCGATCCAGCACGTATTATAATTAACGAACAAGGAATGATCAAGCAATCGAATTAGTTATCTCTCCGATGGTGTGCGTGCACCTTCGAATCGGGAGCGAACGAAGCTGCGCTCGTTATTTTGGAAAAAGTTTATCGAAAGAGCAGGAGGGCCGCACTAAATCGCCGTTAAAAATACGCTGGAAGAATCCGCGACGAGTCCCCTTCGCATTTCTGCAAACGATAAACCGCGCGATGTACAGTCGTATATACACATAAGTAGAAACGGTTGGCCACGTCTCACCGGGGTAAAAGAGGACGAGTTATGCGATGCACAGATCCTCACGTACGGACGTATGATAGCCACTGACCGTTGCATTTCGTTGGGTATGCATTTACGAGCATGTTGGGCCTCTTTCGCGGAGACATTGATGGACAAGCGCAGCTTATATGGCTACTTCGAGAGAGAGAGGCCTGGTCGTGGCCGTTTACATATTTATGTTATGACTCCGGTTCACTCGACTTAATTGACGGAATTGCCATAAATTTGCGAATATCGCGTGGACGAAGACGACGACGGCCACGAGCTGGACGGGCCGACTCGCGCACATATATTTATTTATACATATAGGTACGTGCATGTACGCGGGCACGGCTACGTGTATCCGGGAACAGAAACGAATTCCGATGAATACCGATTAGGAGTGGACGACCGTCGACGTTCGTTTCGTGTCCGAGGGTTAGGTGGGAATTCCAAAAGACGGGGCTGTAATTGACGGGATTCCGGCGAGTTTTGACGAACGTCCAGCTTTTACCGTGATCGATACGACCGGCCGTTGTTTTGTCCTGCGAACTGGAAACGATTCGTCCGACGGATGTTTCGTCCGAGTTTTCGACGACTCGAAGAACGCTAGAGATTCGAGAAGAATGATGACGCTCGGATGGTTGTTAGTCCGACGAGGAATTGGGAAGATTATCGGCGAACCATTGAATTTTCAGTTATGCGTGAAAGTATGATCGCGGTTCGTGGTTTCCTACAAGATTATTTTCTTCGTTATCCCGTCGGTTGTAGCGCCGTAGCTGGTACACAGCCATAATTATTTTATGGAGCTGGCGAAAACGGTAGGGATGTTAGATTACATTTTCCTGAAGTATATGATGATGAGGGGGCTTGGGATTTTTAGATTTAGATATCTCGATTTCGGAGAGTTAGAATTTGGAATGCGAAGATTGAGAATTTTGAATTTGGGGTTCAGTATGTGGAAGTGGGCATACTGAGATTCGATATTTGCAATCTGTGCATTTGTTGATTTGTGGATTTAGAGATTCGAAGATTTACGAATTAAGGGAGTCGAACTCGGATGTGCAACGTCGAAAAACTTGTAAATTAAAGATTCGAGGGACCTGAAGATTTAGACAGCCGATGATGTGGAAATTTAAATGTCTGTAAACCTAGACATCCGAGCATCCGAAAAGTTGTAATTTTGCATATATGTGAATACATATCAAAGTGAAAATTTTATAAATAAATCAAGAACAAGTTAGAAACTGAACAAGTAACAAACAAGTAAAGACAATCTGTCCATAAAATCTTGACTGAAATCATACACATAATACGTAGCAACGTGGCAATGTACGCACACGCAACTTGGTGTATTACAGGAATAATAAAATATTGCGTTTTTCAACGTAGCGAAGAAGGGTTAAAGTTCACCGCGAAACATTCTTGCAGAGGTAACGAACAATCCTCGGGATCCCCGCGTTTGTACGATTCGTCATTGTACAGCGATTACTTAGCCTCAGTCGAGCGGTATAGCGTGCGCTTGAGATGCATTCCAATGTATACCGATTAAGAGAGCCAGGGAACGTCGTCTGGTATCCGAGCGTCCGTCGACTCGATGGGAATTCGAAAAAGTCGCCGGTTTATCGTATAGGTTTAACGGGATTCGCCGGGAATAACTCACGTATTCGGATCCCTGGCCAGCCAGCATGCGATCCAGCGTTTCTCTTTAATTGAATCGGATCTACATATCCGGATGGCTCCATTCGTCCGCGCTCTACACACGGAGATCCCGTAACGAAGGCGGGCACAGGGTCGCGCGTGAAAAAAAAAAATGGACATTTGCCAAAGCGTTTATCTTCGTACGATCTAGCTTTTAAATTCGCCCGCGATCATTGCTTGCTTCCAATTTTATTGTCCCGATTTTTATTGAAACATTATCGATTCTGTTGCGTTGTTAATCATTGCTGCAACGTATCAATTTTTCCTGCAACTTTAAACGCTATACCCTCTATTTATCCGATGTCCTGTGTTTTTTAAAGTACTTTGTGCGCATTCCGTGTGTCGTATTCTTAGTTTTCGCAATTTGATACGAGCATCGCGAGTAATTGTTATAACTGACTTTTTAATCCTAGCTGTTGTTAATTGTAATTACTGTTTTAAATTTTAGCAATTCGATTCAATAAATATCTTCTTTCGTGTGTGGTTGTGAAGAGTTTTAATTTTGGATGGTACATAGATGCGGATAAAGAGGTTGGTTTTTGAAAGAAATGTGAAAGAAAAGTGTGTGACATTTGTTGTCGGATATGTGACATACGTGTTCACGTAACTCTATAACTGATTACTTTTTACTTAATTTCTAGTTGTTGTACTCTGTAATTTGAAAACTAGTAACTTCGTGGAGTATGTACATTACTGAAGTTTCCACGCACGTTTGTTCGAGGCTAGTTCGCATGAAACAGTTAAGTGCATATAACAGTATTAAATGTAACACATCGAGTCATGAAAACTTCAAAACTAATCTCCCAGACAATATTTTCCATCTAATCTCTCTTCTAACGTAAAAAGAAATATAAAGTTACAAAAACCAATTAAAATTTAGTTCGGAGATCCATGCACATCCCTACTAAACGTCATAAAAGGATAACACGTTCATGGCCCATAAATTTTATCGATGTTCTCTTTGCGCATTATACTCCGTCTCTGTTAAAAACCACTATACCGAACCCTAAAAAGTTTCGTCGAAACGTTCCCACCTAGATCACGAATTTCGAACATGTATGATTAAAATGCATTCAGTCTGTTGCAATATTCGCGAAGATTTAGTATCGTAACCCAGCGATATTATAAGTTGTCGATTACGTGCTTAACGTTGGACCAAAGAATGGTTCGATTTCGAGTAAAAATGATGGCGGTTTCATATCACGTGGACGGATCGCCGCTGCGAAGACGCGATAGTGACGTTTCCCGAATGATGTAGACGGGCATAAAGTGGACAAACTAGGGTCATTTGTCTGCTATCCTGGGAGCCTGCACTCTCTACGACGCCGGAACATCGGGAGGGCAGCGAGACAGGGAACCAGGCACTGGTTTATTTCAGGGATAATCCAAACAAATGTACTCGGTGGCTCGCGAGTAAATAACATGCAAATGCCGTAATGCTGGTTGACCGATGGTTTCAATCGTCTTCGGCCTTGGACGTGCCTCGCTTTGTCCCTCGTGCTGTTGCTTTTATTCCATTCTTTTTCAGAAATTCCATTCTTCCCCGGTCAGTGATCGATCTTTCGTTGAACTTTCGACGAACCATTAAATATCGGCGTCGATGTGGACGGATTATCGGTCAGGATGGTCAAAATTCATTTTAGAACAAAATTTGAAGGAATATATATTTTATGGAATTTTCTATTTGTGTTAGGAAATATTCCTATATTTTTTAGTCGTAGGTTCCTATATCACTAGATTTCTGGATCCCAATATCGCTAGATGCCTGTATTCATAAATTCCTATATCCCTAGGTTCCTTTTGATTCCACATCTCTGTAAGTCTCAGATGTTGACACTTGTGAATACAAATACGTGATATGTGATGTGTGAATATCGAATACATTGGGATTTCTAGGTTCCCAGATCTCTTCATACAATATTCCTAAATCCCAGAATCCCTATAGTCCCGAATGTCCAACCTCTCCAACATCTTCAAATGAAATCCATATATCTCCAAAGTTGATTACCCAAAATCCCTATATTTCATATCCCTACGTCCTTACATGCCCGTACAACGGATGTTAACAAGAACGAACAAGAAATTAAATAAATTAAGTGTTTGTTATATCGCTACAGTTCCCGCGGCATAGATAAAAAAATTGTTTATCTCAGATTATTTTATAAATTGAAAGAGAATTCGCGAAAAAATTGATACGGAGGTAGGAAAAATCGAGTTAATTAAAATGTGTAAACGGACACGAATTGTGGGAAACGGACAATTTTTTGTTTTGCCCGTATGAAAGCAGCATCACGAACGAATATAAATATTATAAAATTTCTCCCTCGAATATAATATCGCGATTTTTTTTTCCGACCACGCTCGAGCGTCGAAGAAGACTGATAATTTAATGCGCTACGCACGGATCGCGTGTGTTTACCTATTCGTATTATGTTGAAAAGCAGCATCGATTTCCATAAAAATTTTTATTCATTTCATAATGGGACTTTTATTTCGTGGAAACGCGGGCTCGCGTTTTGTTTTCATTGCTGATTAATAAAACGAATGCCCGGCACGGGAATTTTGCATTTTAATTCGAGCACGCTGGTAAGTCGCATTTCCAATGTGCCCGGTCTTCATCAATTACAAACGATCGTTTTTATTATGATTCGTATTTTATGCACGATCTTTCTCTATCGGCGTGCAGGTATATTGATGCGCATCTTATAAAAGATCGTTCGAGCGTTCATTTCGGCTAATGAATACGAGTTCAATTACGTGCACCGGTAATTTTATAGCTACAAATTACCCTAACCCATTTAATTACGAACTAATCTATCTATTCGCGGTTGATAGGCATTTAGCAAAATTACCGAAAATATCGATACGCCGGATTTTTAAATTTAAATATTACCCAAATCGGAAAATTGTATTATAATTAAAATCGTAATGTAACCGCTTTCCCTTTGTCAAACATCAAAAAACGATGTCGATCGCGTGGTGATTCAACTTCAGAAAACTTTAGACAACAATTTCAGTGCAGAAACCTAAGTTCGCGGGTGTCGACGAATCAAACGCGTTTCCTGTCTCGCTCAGGTCACTTTTCCCCCGAGTCAGCGTAGTTCCTTCGTGAGAGGACATTATTTAATCGGAAATAGAATGCCCGCGAGACAGCGGAAAATACCCAGGACAGCATATAATTCCGGAAGTCTTTCGAGCATTAACAATTGTCCCGATCACACAGAGGGATGCGTTACGTAGTTCTCCGGCTCGTAGGCGAGTCTCATTCGACTCTAACGGGGGTTGAACAGATAACCTGGTTTCGAAAGGGGCAGCAGATGGGGTGTTGGCCACTGGCTATCTCAGACTTCCCTCATCTTGTGCCGGTCTGCCCTCGTGCCCACCTCACCGCCCCTTACGACGAGGAACTACCCTGCTTTATCCGCCCGCTCACCATCCACCCCCATAGTTTCCTGGGAGATCGATTGTTATGCATAGCCTGTATTTGCCCGGCCAGCTCTGTAACCGGCCCTGGAGTCTGGAAACTCGGGGAGTCTGCAAGAAGCGACCGTCGGCCGACACGACCGATTGACCATCGTCCAGAAGGGACCCGAAGAAAGCAATTTCGAATGGACAGGCAAATTAGAACCCTCCTATTTTTAAGCTCTTCGTGGACGTCGGTGTCTTCATCGGTATTTCGACTGTGCGTGTACTTCTTCGATTATTGATTCGGAAATTTAGCGATTTTTGCTATCGAAAATTTCGCCGCTGGAACTTTGACGATCGAAGAAATTTCACGATTAGATAATTAGACCTCTGGATATTTGTAAAATGAAAAGGACGGTAGAAAATTGGTGGTCCGAATACTTGGAAATATGCGAATTTGAGAAATTGGGATTGTAGACATTTGTGTTTCAGGGATGGCAAGCTTAGGATTTTGAAGATTCGGAATTTGGGACTTCTGAAAATAAAGTTTCTAAAATTTTAGGAACTTGGAAATACGATGGATCGAGAAGCGAACAATGTCAGCACTTGAGAATCTGGGGACGTGAAATTGAGAAGAATGCACTCATTAGAAATTTGTAAATTTTCACAGCACGGAAATTAGAAAAATTGTAAATAAAAAAATTTGAAAAGTCGAATATGATAGCAAAAGTGGAAGAAAGTGGTAGAATAACTCGTGCACTATAATGAAATGCATCAAACTAAGGGTTGTTATAAAGAAGATTTACATCAGAGCGGTTCCTGTTTCTCAAGAAGCGTAATATTGACCAACCTGAACCACAAATTTAGACTTTAAGAACTCGTTCGAATACCACATCTACAATGCGTCAGTTTCCACACATGATAGATCAAGAAATCGACGAGACATTCTATTATCTTAATTTCGAGTACGGTTAACGGGCACAAACAAGAGGATCCCTTCTCTTCTAGCATGTTTATTCTTGCGTGGACCGGTCTACTTTGGGCATACAACGAAATGCAAATGAAGATTATTCTGTGCTGCACTACCTGTTAACCAGAATTATTCGAGTCTTAATGATAGCATAAGTATCAGCTCGCTGATCTGAGGGATTAAAACCGGAATATTGCCAAGACTAATGAACGTACTCGTCTTCGTGTTCGCATTTAAAACGGGGTGGTTTATAGAAAAAATTCCCCCGGTAAAATTCTACTCGCAAAAGCAGCTTTTGTAGCTGATTACTGTTTTGTCGAAATCGAACTGAGGAATAAATTGAAGACCCAGCTTTCGTCTATCAACTTATACGCGATTTATTTTCAACAAATTATAAATGGAAGATCAGATTTCTTAACAGTTCAAATGCAAATCATATTAAAAGTAAGAAAGGTGTATCGGAGATCCAATAAAGTCTATTCTTTCCAAGAATATGCGGAGTACTATGCATGGAAATGTATTAACAGGAAATAAAATAATTTAATGAAACGATTTTCCAATTATTTCGAGCATTAATTTCCGGTGATGAAAAGTAATGCACAGATTCGTCACTTGGCTGTCCAAGTTTCGTTTTAGATTCCGGTAAATATTTTTCCCGAGACGAAGAAATAATCCTGTTCGTACTATTACGGGCTAGGTTAGGTTCAGACTGTGTCAAATTGGTTAAGGCTATGTTACTTAAGCTGTGCCAGGTTAATTAAGGTTATATTCGGTTATATTCGTTAAAGTATGCAAAGCTTCTATATTTCAAAAGGTACTAAAATTACACGGTACAATTTTTAATTGCATTTACATTTTACGTGACGCATTTGCAACACGATGCAACGAGAGGCAAACGTTCTTTTGAAACCAGCTCGCTTCGAAATCGCGCTCAAGAGTGAACAGGCAGCGTATCAATAAATAAATAGGTTAGCTTCTGTAAAAAGGGTACCGATAGAAGAAATGGTCGGGAAAATGTCGGTCCGAAATCGTGGAACGATAATGATCATCGGGTTGCACACAATACCGTACGTGTCCGGCGCCCATCACGAAGGGGTTGGAAAACCACGATATGAGGTATAGAGGTGTTGCACGAACAATGGATACGGAATGCGGTTAACTGAAGAAAGCTGAAACGGGAGCCGGAATAAACCGAGGAACAATAAAGTGGAATGGTCGAGTAAATGGGTAACGACGTTTGAATCGTCGAGGTCGGGATAGAACCCGAGGGAACGAACGGTGTCATCCACGGTGAAAGTGTTCGCGCGGATTTCTTTTTTCCCCAACGGACACCTTCATCCACCCTCAAGTTTCCAATGGAACGTTTAATCTTTCTTTCTTTCTCACCCTCGCGTGCACACGCTCACGAGGAGTGGTCTCGGATGTCCCGGCGCGTTTCACCGTAAATAAAAGTCGAAGGATCGCTTTGAGATACTCGCCTCGTAGCAAGCAAGCGATACGTCGAGAGAGGATGAGGCGAAAAGGAAGTGGAAGAGAGAGTTTGGCGCACGATGCCTGCTGGAGAAGGGTGCCGAGGGGGTGGCGAGGGAGCGAACGAGGGTGTTTTTCCACCACCAGTTGCTCGCGGCATCCGCAAACCCCTCTCGATGCTGCTGCACGAAAAGAGAGAGAATGAGAGAGCGAGAGAAAGAAGGAAAACTGGCAAACCATAAAAGTCCCAAACTCTCTTCCATCGTCCACTTGCTTCCCCGCTTCTTGACGTTCGACTTCTTCAACCCTGATACACATACATGCTCTTTGACGAGCACGAAAAAAGGTCCTGTTACGGTTCAACGGATCCTGCCTGTAGGTCACCGGTCATGATGGAGAATCTGACGGTGCAGAGGGAATTTAGATTAATGGCCACCGAGCTGAAACTTCTGTGTTGATTTTTCTGACCCTTTAATTCCCGTCATTATCTCTTGATTCGTGTTCTCGTGCGCAAGTTAGATATGTTCATATAGAAGTTAAAATCCGGTGAATTGTTCATACCTCGTTGATATTTCATTGACTCCTGTTGTACGTGGATATATTGATAACTATGATTGTACTTCTAGAATAAGTATCCTTTAAGTATGATCGAGGATAATGAGTGCGAGGTAGAATTAAATACACGATTTTGTTGTACCTATCAAGCACGATTTAACCTAATCTAATGCATAATTTTTGTTATCCAATTTTGTCTTTTCACGTTTGGGCTTGAACGAAGTGACAGCCACAGACTTACTTAATGTACTCGTACGAAGAGAGTAATACGTCTTAATAACATGTATAATGTTACTTTGCTTTTGAGTATATCATTTGTCGTTACCAAACAATTCTTCCTTTATTAGTAATTTTTTTACTAATTTGGACAATATACTTGTAAGTATTAATACAATTGTCTACGATCACTAACACCTCGACCGTTACATAAAAATGCAGATACATAATACAGTACATTGTAAGATTTATTGAAGTTCTAATTGTTTGTATCTTCGCATTTGCACCCGTTTCTTCAAAAATTGATTTCCGAGGATAAAAGAAGAGAATAACATTATTGGAATAATTGTATATTTTCACGCGACAAAATAACAAAAGCATGACAGGGTGTAGGGGATGGTTTCGGATAGCCGTTGTCAACGCGTAATCGTAAACCGATAAAAACGAACGCGAAGATTTCGAAGAAGCTGATCGGAGGGGTGGTTTTTTTTCCAGCCACCAGTTGCTGCTAGAGCAGAAAACCCCACTCGAATCGACGCTACATTACCGTAAAAGTCTGAAGCTCTCGGTTACCGCCGTGGTCGGGGTGGTCCTCTTCTTTTTCCCTTTTCCTCTCTCCCACCACGATTTCAGACTCTCTTCGGCCACGAAACTGGGTTAGAGAATAAAACGGGGAAATACCAGCCGATTGCTGGCAAGGGGAACGAAACGGGACGCGTTCGTCCGTGATCCCGCACGATTTCCCCCCATTTGACGACTAAAATTGAGCAAAAGCACAGAAACTGGGTTTCTTTAACCAAATAAAACCGTCGGAATAATTTCGTATACGTTCCACGTACTTCCGTCCCGTTTCACGACTCTCGAAATTCTAATTAAACCTTCTAATCGATTTTTTTTTAAATCATCGCCTCGTAACGACGACGTTAAATCTCGATGCACTTATTATCGAATCACTGATCCTGCAATTTGTGACTAAATTATACGCCTTCGATTCGGTAGTTTCTAAAAATTACTGTAGTCTCCCAACATAATACGTGGATGAAAATTTAACGTGCGTATTTTTAACATCGAAACACATCGTGCATCTTCCACGGGGTATTTTACCGAGATCGGTTTAAAATTCACTCGCCCGTAAAATTTGCGTAGGGTAATGTAATGAAGGAGAAAGAAGGAGTTATTTATTTGCTTACAAAATCAACCACATCGATTCGAAGGCAGTTGAGTACAGAGGAAAAGCTAAACACCGCGGTAGCGAGACCCATTCGCGGAAAACCTTAGCTTCCGGCGGCGGTTTCATGTTTAACCACGACGTTGATAAGACGTCTTGAATATATTTAAAACCCGTTGCCTGACCGACGCTTACGGAGGGTCTTGTATTTATTTCGAGTCGGCTGCACCTTGGCAGAAAATTAATTTGCTCAATTATGCGGTTTTTAGCGTACACCGCTTAAGAAACATCTACCAGCGATCGCGAGTCGTGCATTATGCTCGGCCGTACGAAACGTGCACCCTACAGCAGTCTCTGCTTACATTAGCCGCCCTTATGCAAATTAATACGAAACAAAGTACGTCGATGCGATCCTTCAACCCTCGGCCGGGCAAAAGATATACCGCTGTCCCTTGTCTGCTGTCCCTGTTCTCAACCTTACGTGCGTCACCCTCGTAACTCTTGAAATTATAACACGTAAAGTATCGTGTATCTGTCCTCGTGATCGCACACTGTTACAGTGATTTCTGTTTGCCCGTGTATATCTTCATTAATTAGACGTTTGATAATTATTCACTGACTCTCTGCTCTACGTATCTGATTTCTTTGAAATCTTTCTCAAACATTGTTATGCTGGAAAGAAATCTTTTTACACGCTGCAATATTAATGCAATTTACACGCTTGGGATATGTATTAATGTATATGTATGTATGTATAATATTGTTCCTTAGGATTTGAAGCAAATCTTACGCAGAAAAAACGAGAAGTCACAATGTCAATGTATTCTTGATCAAATGTTGCAAAACAGAACTAGATTTCCAGTTTTAAATTTAAGACTCTCAAACCCATCGTCGACTAAAAATTCCTTTGATGTAATGAAGCATCACAATTCGGAGCTCAGAACGAAAAAAAAGTAAAGAAAAAAATAAAACTTCAGTATCGATAGATAGAGTTACGAAGAACCGTACGGTTTCTATGAGAAATATACGTAACGGGGAACATCTTCTGTCAAAAGGCAAAAAAGGCAATTGCAACAGACATTAGATAGTTCGCAGTAAGTAGTGGAGAAGGTAGCTGGCCGGTGGTAGAATGAGGGATGGGCCGAGTGTCCAGGTTGGAGGGTCGTTTATTGATCTCTCAAGTCCGAACCTCGCCTCGTGTACAAGAGGGACCTAACCCCATCCCATACGCCCTCGTGACTGGCCACAACCACCCCAGTGGCCGCACGCCGAGACACTGGACACAACGACTCCCTCCTCAGTCTCTCCTTCCACCTTATTCCACCCTCTTGGGAAAATAGGTTCCCAACCGGAGTCCTTTGCTTGTTGCAGTGTAACATCGAATCGTTGTACGTTCACCGATAGCCGGCTAAAGAATCAGCTTCCTCCAACTGCTCCAACTTCCACCTCGTCGATACTATCGTTACAACTCCACGTCCAGTAACACCCTTCGTTCGATCATGCAAACCGGGTTCAATTTTTTTTCTCGGCGATTATTTTACTTGAAAGTCACTTCGATCGAAATTACCGTCGTTCGATAGACAACGTCGAATTTGATCGAGACTGTAGCGTCGTTCCATGGAACAGGACAATAGAAGCGAGATGTACCCGCTTGAGAACCGTCCACTTAGCCGAAGGGTTGCTAGTTGCAGATAACTTATTCCAGCTTCGCCCGCTACCCACCCTCCGATGGAACCCTCTCTCGCAGATCTTGGCCGGCGAGCAAGCGGTCATCTTGTCTGCCTGGTCCCTCGTAATATGGATCGTACTGTGCGAGCCATTTCCACAAGGTCTTAACAACACCGTCGGTACAGGTTGTCGATAAATCGAGAACCGTCCAGTTCCCTCTGACACGCCTCTGCGAGCCGGCGGACGTCCGACATCTGCTCAGGACCTACTTCCTGCCCCGGCGTCGGACAGTTGCCCCCTGACTTCTCTTCGTGGCTAAAAGTGTCGAAGAAACGGCCAGCTCGTGGAATCGTTCGGCCGGAACGACTCGTTGAAAGGGGATGATTCTTTGACGCGTGTTCGGCCTTCAACCCCTTGTTCTTGCAACGCTAAAGCAACCACCGAGGGATTTGCGGGAAGAAAAGACACGTCGGTCGGATTCGAATCGCCCCGATGCTCGAGTGAATCAACGGTTCTCTTTGTTGCTCGAGCACTCTAGAACGAGCTGCCATAGGGATTGGGGTGTGTTATCTTCGACAGTGTACGGAGAGTCGGAACGTTTTGAGGGTATGGATACAATGAAAACGAATGTCATGTTTGGGAAACAGAATATTACAGGTGATAGCGCGTTTCAGGACCAGATTTTTGGATAATGTATTCGTGAAACGTTTTCGATGCAGAATTATACTTGTTAACCCTTTCATGCGTATAATTCAATAACGACTCTATTCGAGAAAGCGGGTTTGTTGATCGTAATTCTTTTGTTTATAGATTTGCACTCCTTAATTGTTTTTACCTGTAGTTCATTAATTAATTTACAAAATAGATCAAGAGGCGGGTTTTCAATAAAATGCATCGGAAGCAAGGCGTGTAACGAATATATTTTTAATTCATTATAAGCCGTAAGCAAATGAAAATACGTATATTCAACCAAACTATTCATCTGGATTATTTATACAATTCAAGATAAAGAAGAAGTCGAACCATCCTCCACATAGAAGCAATATGGGTTCAGATTAGATTCTCGAGGACTTAGGAAAGCAACAAAAGAATTTCGCCAAAACTAATTGTTTGCATCCGTCGTTCGAATCTGTTTCAAGAAAAGAGCAAAGATCATGATTCCACCTGAAATCTTTATCGGTTTATTCTCGCGTTAAAACGAACGATATAACGAAAATCGGTGAAACGCATCGTACGAGTGTCGCGCACCGATTACCAACTTACGGCGAAAGGGGAATAATTAAATCGATGATATCCTTTCCAGCCACTCGATGATCGGAATTAAAAGATACACTCGAGGCAACGCGAGCCGCGAAGATGAACACCCACGTACCGAATATAAAACGGGTCATTAATAGGACGATTAAATTAATATATTCGTTCGGTTGGTCGGTGGCTGCCGCCCCCGTGTTCGGCCCGTTCTCAAAATCGTTTCACGCACGCACACTCCAGCTGCAATTGACCGCGTACATCGAGGTGCAAACGTTAAGATAAAACGAATTACCGGGATATTTACGGTTCCGACGATTAAACGCGAACGGCTCATGATCCCAACCGCCATGGACGTTTATTTAAATGCGTCAATGAAACGGCCTCGAGGTGAGCCAGAGGGTGGGGGGTTGGAGGGGGGACGTAATTAAGTCGGAGATTTCAGCGGTCGCAAATTAAAAACAGTCGTTCCAAGTTGCCGTGAGAAGACGTTATTAACGGCGCCGGAACGATTTCGATCTTTATTCCGCCTCTTTGCATGTGGAGGCAGAAAAAATAACGAATTTAACACGAAAGTAAATTTGAGTGGCTCGAAGATTTTCTCCGGTCATAGGGAGTATTGTTTATTGGGTGTCAGAATTATAAATTCGATCTTGTTGGAGCGTATGAGTACGCGGAACGTTTCGGGTCGATGATTTCTTGTGCATAATCATATCGATTCGGTCGTTTTGCTCTCTGGATTACTGCTCGTCGACGTGTTATATCTTAAGCGGTAGTCGCTAAATTCTAGATGTCAAATTTTCTAGAATGACTATATTGACTGCTACGTACATTAGACTTGCTGCTGTTATATTACTAGTCTTTTAATTCAATTATCTTGAAAAAGTTCGAAATCACGTTCATGTTTATTCATTTTACAATCACGCTTGTAAATAGATTCATGGGCGTGGATACACTTGGATCCATATTCAACTTTTCTTCGAAATCACTAGATCTGTTACCTCCCTCTTTATTTCCTTTCATAATTCATTATGTATAAATAAAGTTTACATTTTACTCCACACAATCTGACAGTTCGGTTACAATTTAGGTTTCACCACCACATTCGATTACGAGGTAATAGCGGGATAACTGGCCGGTGACACGAGCCAGTTTCTGAATAACTAAACGGATTCCAATAAATTTGAACGTAGTATTCGAGCGTACTCGATAATAAAGAGAGTATCGGAGCAATAGGCTGAACGTGTTCGCGGTACACGAAGAGGTCGGGTTCAAACTTAACGAGACGGTCGTACACGCGCATCATCGTCGCTCGCGGGTGCCGGCCGCGACGCTTCGCAATTCGACGCCGTGTCTCGTCGGCTCGTGTGCGTGACGCACACGGCCGCGAAAACCGACTGGTGGCGAGCTAAAGGCCAATAAAACTTAACTCCTAATTAAGAAGCGTGAAGGATGAATCTATTATCCGGTAGGGGCCTTGCCAACGCAAATACGCCGGCAGTAATGTCGCCGTTGGTACAAACATACCTACGGACACGGCCGGGCATACGTGTTCATTAGGCGTATTTGCTGTTTAGCATTTCAAATTCGGCGAGAGCGGCAAGCGCGATACCGCAACCCTGCCACCGGGTATACCGCCAACCCGCCAGACCCTTTTGGCAATCAAATATTTTAATTTAATTGTCCTGCTAATGATCCGTCTTACATTCTGCTCGTGGGTGCTCCCGTTTCGACTTACCATCGCGTTTTGGATACCGCAATGTTCCTGCATCGAATTCAACCACTTAATCGTCTTATCCTGTTCCACTTCTTTCGTTATTCTGTCACTGCTGCAATTTTCTTTGGAATATCCAGACGATCTTCAGTTATTTACGGACGTATATTATTCGGCTTTGATAAGTTCCAGCGGTGTTAGGGACAATATTTGAATGTTTTTGTACACCCCGGCTCACAAAAGCATTCGAACGATGATATATTTCTAATCGAAAGGAACACAGATTGTACAGTATACAATATATTTAAAAATTATCGTACGAGGAATAGTGTAACTAAATTGGGTCAGAAAATTATTGCTCCCTGCGGGATAATGGCCCAAGACTTTCATAAGAGATAGTCGTGGTTTTCAAAGCCGCTATAATAAAGTCTCACAGTAAAATTATAAACTACAATACGTCTTTTCAAAAAATTTACTTGTTGCTGCACCATATGAACTCTCGCGTATATCGTTGTAACATGCATATTACATGCACTCTACTTTGTGACTTCTCGTGTCGCGTTTAATTAATGAACGTGCGACGCGAGCTTATGAGGAATGCGTACCTTGTCATTGATGCTCCTTTAATGCATTATTCCTGGAAGTTCAGACAGCCATAATCGCGCATTAAGGGAGCACGCGCCGTATTTGTACACGACCCGACTCGCGAACGAGGGTCGACGCAGGGGGACATTAACGTTGGGCGAGGTAGAAAATAATGGTGCACAAGTATCGAAGTAAATACAATTGTTCACGCGTCCCGATAGAACGCGTAATAACGGGTGAAAACAAGAGGGAGGTTCGAGACCATCCAGAGACGTTATCGTTTGGATCCCCTAGCCCTCTCGGCTCTTGGTTCCTTCCCGGAACGCTTTGCATTCCGTTCGCCTCGTTCGGCGTTTCGTTTTTGCAGGAAGCATCAATATTTATATTGCATAATGCATTCGTAATTGCCGCGTGTACACTCTATTTGTTCCGATTTTGTAATGCCATGAAAATGTATGAAGCGATAGCTATTATTAGAAGCGGGATGCAAAACTCAAGTCGGTACCCTGTGTCGGGTTAACTAGGTGTAGACAGGCAGGGAAAGGAAAGTAAATGAACCGGAGAATGAGATTGCGGAATTATCAAAGAACTTTCTTGCGTGTGAACTTCGTCTCTCGCTCCCACCTTCCTTCCTTTCTTTCTCCGGTTCCATTTTTTTTTCTCTCCATCGTTTTCGTTTCCTTTTCCCTTCATTACGTGTCGTCCGATACCAACACGACGACGAATCGTTTGTGACGAACGCGAACGCGGCCATCTTCGATGCACCACGTAATATCCATGATATCAACCGTGTCAAAGGATTGCGTTCATCGAAAACACCGTTTTCCACTTTTCCCTTTACGTTGGATGCAATTTGTTGTACACCGTGGTTCGAACAAAGAGACACGATCTAACGAGGGAACGTTTTTTCGTCCGTTTTATAAATTCCCTTTATCTTTCATCGACAGTAAAACATCGTGGACGCATGTATTTTCATTTAGCCCGAGCAGAGAGCGTCTCCAAGCGAGCGTTTGTAAAAATCGCGTCAACGCGTGTATTAAAAACGACAGCAAGGTATACGGCGTTAAGCAGTATCGGACGAAAGTCGAAGAAGTACACGAACCTAATAACCGTCGACAAACTTCCGTCGTTCATCTCAAACCCTAAAAGCTCGTTCAAATTTATCGAGCGTGTCAAGAAGACGAATTCGAAGAAACCTCTCATCGAACGGATCCCCGTCGAACGTGTTATTTTCACCGTGGCTCACCCTTCACCGTCTCGCTCCTTGGCTCTAATTTGTATTTAATTAAGCGAGCCCGGTCCGTCTCTACGTTGGCCAGGAGTTCGTCCGGTTTGATCTGCGCGTTAGGGTTCATTAGGTTATTGAAACCTTAGACAATGTAACTAGTGAGTACTGGTGGGTACAGTGCTCCAGGGGCTTCGTAATGCCCGCTACCTCGAGTGCTCGACATTTTGCATCTCTGGCCACTCCCACAACGGAACGGATGGGTTTACGACCGTCAGCTACTTCGTGAACGACCGTCCACCGACCGTCGGTCCTTACGATCCGTTGAACGCCGCGGGCAGCCAGCACGTCCTCAGGAACGACGCGAGTTTATATGCTAATAAGCCACATTAATTAAACGGGCCGCGTATGTCCGGCCACCTTTCAGCCGCGTGGCTCTCTAACTCTGGCTTCGAAACGGGAAAAAAAATCTTTCTGACGTTAGGCCGTTTCTCGACAAACGACAGAGATAGGCCGTCGAAAATTAACCACGATGACGCGTTTGATGTCTTCGCGGAAACGATCTTCTTGAACTGATAAGCTTTCGAGCGGTCTGATTGACGGCACGACGGAAGGGCTGCATACCCGATGCATAATTTATGGCACGGCCTCTACACCCTGTTCTTTGCTTCGTAAGTGTCGTGAAATAAGCGAGCCAAATACGTTGATTGAATTCTGACGATGTGATAGTTGCGTTAGTCGAATCATAGTTTCGTTGTATCTGAACAAATCGTACAGTACAGATATCTGTAATTTGAGATCCTGATAATTACAAAACTTTGTGTCTCCAAGTCTTTTCATCTTCATACATATGCACGTATTTCTACGTACATACTTACATGTGCATATTCGTACACCGCTAGATCTCTGAATCCTTGCACTTCTATATTGCCGAATCACTATGTTTGTATATCTTTTTACCCACAAATTTATATCACCAGATAAGACGCTAGATCTTTATATCCATACATCCTCGAATGTCAACATCCCTAGATCGATATACCTCGGGTTAAGTAACAAATTATGTTATTTAAATATCTTACTCATTTTCTACGCACACCTCGACACTATCGGGAATCAAATCCGCCTAATCAGTCACGCTTCCCTGCCATTCAAAAGTCCTCTATTTTCCTGCAGGACGATAAATCCCACGGCCAAAGAATAATTAAGATCAGGCCTTAACGAAAGTGTATCCGAAGTGTCCGATAACAAGTGTCGAGGATATCGTCGAGGGGGGAAGTAACGAAGAAACGTGATCGTATGCAGCCTCCGATAAGCGTTACGATAGCAGTAGGCTGACGAGGAAGTTCCAGGAACGACCCGCATGAAATCTGTCGCAGGTACGACTCATCGAACGTATATGCGGGCAGAAACGGGATCCGTTTAAGAATCGTTCGCTATTTTTCCCGTCTGTGGAAACCGAAATAAGCCGGACAACGAAATCACGGACGAATGGTGTGTGGGGGGGGGGGGGGGCAGAAGGGGGGAGGACGAGGAGGCGCCATCTCGAGCGAGCACACTCGGCGGCGTCTGCTTCTTTTTCATTTCCATGGGCGAAATTTAATTTGGAACGCGTCCAGTTGCACCTTTTCGCTTCGCCTGACTGATACGAGGAAACGAAGCCCCGGAAGATCACACGAAAAACGTACGTGCTTCGCGGGCCCGGGCTACGTCTGGCCGACAGAGATCTGGAACGACGTCGACGAATTAGGAATTTTACTAACTCGGATAGTCGCATTTAATTTTAAGCCGGAAACCGTACGAGTCATTACTGTCTCCATTTTCGTGCGTATATTAAATTACAGGAGCGGGGTTCGCGAGACGATTCGACGGGCGGCCGGTGAACAGACCAGCCTGGACATATTGCCTGGAAGAGTACCATGCGCTAGAGGATTAGCCGAAGTCGTCCTGCCGCGGCTCGGATAATTCGCGTGTCCTTCGTCGCGCGATCCACGAACAATCGGAAAGCTTGCTTCCGTTCTGGGCAACCGAATTGTTTCGCTTATGGGGTATTTTCGATTCCTCGAACAGCTTTTATCGAACCGATTACGGCAGATCTTTTCAGAAGACAGCCGATAGCTTCGTCTCTTAACCCTTTAGCTCCTATCGGTTTCACACATTCGGCATATTCAATATGGATATACAATAATTTGTTCCTTTACGCACTCTCCCACTGGTTACTTGAAACCATCGAAATTTTTCCAAGACAAATAATTTTCCATGTAAAATAAATTTTGTATTATTATTGATCCATTTTTACCTTATATTGAAATAATCACAAAAATTCGCCAAAAAAATGTAATTTTAGTAGTCACGGGGTTAACGATTTAATCGCCGTGTCACAAAAATTTGAACCATGGATTTGCATTAAGTTAATTGCTGCTGAATTTATATTTAAATCCTTCTCTAATCGAAAGCGTATCTCCTCAGCGTATGATAAATAGTTATCAAATTGAAGGATGCGACAGAAGTAGCTGAATATCATCGATAGAATTAAATTCGTCAAAAATAAAATTATTATTCTCGGGATCGTCGACGAATTCATGAACATTGAAAACATTGCAATCGAATCTGGAATAAAAGACGTCTTACCGGCGTCGAGGTTCACTGCGCCTCAGAATAAAAACTTGTTGCGAAATTTGTACAACTTGCGTGTAAAAGAATATTCTGTAACGTACAAAGTAATGGAGCATTCCAAGTGATAAAGTTACACGGGATAACCATGTCTTCTCCTGGCGAAAAACGCGAGCGGCCTGTATAATTAAACATAAGGGAAGAAAATTAGCAGTGGAAGGAGAGATAAATATCGCGGCGTGCAACATTATACATTTTTTAAGGTCCGTGCAACGTTTACCCACAACGATGGCGCGTACACATTTCGTGTTACTTAGTCTCGCGTGTACTTCTTTTTCGCGCATCCGCTTTCTGGCCGGGGCATATTTAAATATAACTTCTCTCATGCGAGGCCGCACAAGAGTTGAAAACGTACGAAAATTAATGAAAGAGTGGTGCTCGTTCATGCAGCAACGTTGCTCCTCTCCCTTTTCCCGCTGCCGCGTTACGACCAATAATTTATTTGACTTTCAGTGCGCGTGACATCATCATGGACGCATTAACCGCGTTTACTATGTAACGCGATGATAAACATTATGCACTCGTACAACGTCAGCGAAGTTAACGTTAAATTAGCTTCCCGCGAGCTTAATAGTGCTTGCCGTATATTGCTTTCGACGAAAAACTCGAGGAAAATTCGAAAACGGTTAACGGCAACGGGAAATCCTTTCACGATGGCGCTGGGAAAAAATTTATGTCCTGGGAATAGGTTTTGGTTAATGTTCCTCGAGGAATTATTCCTCATTGCGAAATAGATATTTTATCAACAACGCGTAACGAAAAGAAATATCTTTATATTTTCTTATTAACGAAACAAAATATAGGAATCTGAATATACAGGGATGCATAATCATCTGCGAGTACAAGGTTATAGGGGTATCTGCCAATATGGGGGTGTGAGAATCTCCTCTGTGGAGGCTATCATTATTGGGATACGATGATATAAAGATTTGCAGATAGAGAGATTGAAAATGTGGAAGGTCGGAAATGTAGAGATTCGGTGATGTAAATATCTGTGAATGTAGAGACCTACGAATGTAGGGACATAGGAATGTGAAGATCTGGAACTGTACCAAAATGGGAAAATCCGAAAGTTCGACAATCCAGAGTCGTGAAAACATAGAGATGTAGAGATCAGAGACTTTAGGAACCTAGGATTTCAACAGTTGGGAATCCAGCAATTTAGTAAAATAGAAATCTGATAATACAAGGATGTAGGGCTACACATATCTAATGTAAGGACATGATAATGTGAATCTCCAGATATCGAAAAATCTATGGATCCAGCGATTCAAGTATCGAGCCATCTAAGTATTTAGTGTTCCAACTACCCACATAACTGGAAGTACAGGAATATAGAAATCAAGGAATTAGCAGTATACAGTGCGGACAGATGAAAACTAACGTCATAAATGTGTAAAACTTGAAGAATGTCTTCGATCCTCTTCATCGAAGTCGCCACATTTAAACGAAGCAGGAAAATTAAAACATCTTCACAGCCTCATTTCCTGAGGTTGAATGATCGCGATATGGTACACGCAAGATCGTCACATCCCAAGGTACGACTTAATTACTGAAAGGTTATCCATCCGGCAAGTGAACATCGACACGAAGCGTCGACGTGATCCAAGGATCGGGACGCGACCCGCAGCAATTATTAATTTACAACCGCGAATGGAAGTGGGCACGGATCGTAGGAACGAGTACCTTCGTTAATTAGGTTCTTCAATCGGCAGTTATTGTTTCGTGGCGGCCCTAATTTGGCAACCGACAGCTGCCACTGTTAGCGGAGGCGCTAATTAAAACACCTAATTGTGGCCATTAACGCGAAATGCGACGTAGCGATGCGTTGCATGGCGCGCGGTTCACACCGATCCCGGCTCGTTTATGCCCGCGCTATAAATATACGATCTAATTAGCATTTCTCGGTGTCTCGATTGAAATTAAGCGGCCTGCGGGCCAACACGAGCAGAAAGATCGAGGAATCTGTCGCCTGTTTAAACACCGCTCGTCAATTTCCGATCCTCCTCTTCGTTTAACGACCGCGTAAATAGTCGAAAGCCCGGGCGCTCGGTTTGTAATTTTATTTATTTATCGAGAGAGAACCAAAAATATCGAGAAGAATCGTATAATACCCTTCCTCGAATAACGACGAGCGTTTTTATCCGACCACGGACGCGTTTCAGCGTTCGCGTCGTCATGCCGACGTCTGTTTTGCGTATTCAAGCTTTTTAGATGCGTGCTACTGATAAATTTAATTATAACGTGGATCGTAGACGGTCTGTCCCATTTAAATCCATAAATGAACGTATCTGGGAAAAATGTGCCGTTAGGGTAGCAACATCATTAGAATATCAAGGCGGAAAATCTACCGCGTGGGCGTTTAAGATGTTACCAGATTATTTCTGTTTTCGGCGAACGGAATTCCTATCGACGGAACGGAACAATATGGAGATCGCACGAATTTATTTCGCTTCCTGCGAGATTCTGGATAATTCGGGTAACGTGTTGAGTGACAGAATGAAGCGTCGTTAAATGACGCCTGCGGTGTCGAAGGAAACAAGTTTTATCTTCTTTCGGACGTTCTTTCGAAAAACGATGCGGAGACCTCGATTAGCGGCTTTTACGACCGTATTCGAATTTCGGTTTTCCGTTCACGTAAATCGTGAAATTACTCGATTCACAGAGTACAGAATATTTACTCGCCGAGAATGGTGACTCATTCAAAGATGTATTTTTAAAGTTTCATTTGGAAACCGAGAAACACATTCATGAACAGGAAGAGATCACTTAGCTCGGTCTCGATAAACGAATTTCCTCATACCGCGTTAAATAATTGAACGTGTTAATTGTTGGAACTTGAAAGCAGGATCAATCGTACGTCAATTATATTCTAAAAGCGTTATCGGCAATCTTCACGGATTTCTTTATATCATTTTGTAAAAGTTTTCGTCAACGCTCGAAATTCTATGAACGGTTCAAAAATTCCTGAAGATTAACATTTTATCACCAAACAGCGTTTAAACTCGAGTACACTAAAATTGCATTAATTTTATATCGTCTTGATCTTTAATTATCCCTGATACGCGTATATGGTCGATGGTACGCGAAGTCAGGAACTTCACGGAGATACGATTGTACGCTAATTTATTCGCATGAAACGTAATTGATTAATTACAAGATATACTCCACACGCGATGATAAGCAAATACTGACACAATTTCACGGCACCTGCATCTTATTTTAGTCCTAATCTAATTTTCAAACGTTTACGATCGATATATCATTGATTGCGAGATAATTATTTTAAGTGACGCAGATTATTTTCTGCAATTCTTAATCAAGTTTCAGTTAATTGCACCTAGATAAGATGACACCTTAACGCCGGTATATAGCGAATCAATAAAATTCTCGTCACATTCGTCGCTGAATTATTTGCATTGTGCAATTAGAGACTACTCGATTCTGCTAGATTTTATGAAAATAAAATTTCTCAGAGAAATTACCGATGTATACCGCAGGCGGTTATAATTATTGGGTAATTAGGAAGAGAGGGACGTAATGTTTTCCGAAAGTTTTAGGTTCGGACGGTTTCTCTCCGATATCCCAAAGTTCCTAGAATTTCAACGTTCCCCCCAAGAAGCAAAAACCTCAACGTCGTTTCATGTTCCACGTGTCCGTGCATCGCCGACTATACCTTTGTTACCCTACGGGGAGAACATAACCAAAATTAATCCTTCTACAAAATTCTCCCCGCCCGAAATTGTATCATCAGCGGCGGCAGAAACCCCATCATCCCAAAAGGAGAAACTCGCGCGAGAACGCATTCCGTTTCTCCTTATCGCTCCACGTTCGAATTACCGTGTTCATGATGTCACGGGACTCTAATTATCCCGCAGCGGGAGCGCGATTATTCGCAGTCCGGCTGGACAGTGTGCGTATTCATAGAAACGCAACAAACGTGAGTGTATCGGGCGTGGCATGGTCGCGCGTCCGTTACACGCTTCGCGATGCTAGCTGCCATAGGTCCCAGGAGCGAGCAACAACAACGCCGAGTGCCAAGTCGCCGGCAACACACAATGACGTTATAACGACTAATGATCATATCATTTAATTAACATCGCGCCTAACTAGCCCAGGCTTCATTAGCCTGCCGCGGCCTTAGATGGACACGTACAACGCCACGCTTATTATGTATCTATCGGCCGGCGATTGTCCGCGGCGCGTGTTAAAGCCGCCATCGCGTTGTACCTGGCCGACACGGTTTCCTCGGTGCGCCGCTAAATTTCCACGTTGTACGCTGTGATGTTCTGCAGCAACGCCGCGCAACAACGATCCGTTTCTCTGCCGTGCCGGGGAAAAGGAAAGACGATCGATCGTTTGCCCACTAGATCACCTTCGAGACTGATACAGCTGCGATACTGATAGGTATTGAGGGAGTTGTATCGTGGCCAGACGCGGTGTCGGTCATGTTCGTTAGATGATACGTGCCAGGTAATTATAATATCTGTGAAAGGGGATGATTAGAAGGTTTGCCGGTGACGCTATTCAAACTGTTCTACAGGATCGCGATGGGCTTGCCATTGTTTTTGCACGGAATTAATATGGTCATACATTAAAATCAGATTTTGGATTTCATGACAAACAACACTTTTTGTGAAGATACGTAAATCATCCAGGATCTCTTTGGAGGGCATATAATGCATCGAAAAATTTAATATGACCCTGTAATAGTATACTATACGCTATGTTAATTGTATTCGCAGTGCCTCGCAGTATGTTAATTGGAAGCAAATGATTAACTACTGATCAACAGTAAACTCTGCTACTGACATTATGACTTAACAGCTTCTGAAAGAGTAGCATTGGCACACAGGTTCAAGAGAATTTATTAAATGATACGTGCCAGATATTTACATCCATAGAACGGGATAATTAGAAGATTCATCGGAAACGTTTAACAGTGTCAATATAAAATGTTCGATAGAACACCGTCGATTACTACTCAATTACAACTTTTATTCAATTTGCATGATCAAATTCTACCACTTACAATTAAGAAGCAATTTCAGAATTAGGATCTGAATATTATACCCGTATAATTTTCGAAAGCATCATCGTGGGATAAGAATATCATAATTGTCTTAATTAATATAGCCACTCGAATTCAACATCCAATCGCATCTAACTGCCTCAGTTTTCCATCTACCCGATATCAGTTTCCAAACTTGAGCAGATTGTGCAACATTGCAGCACCATTCGAGTGTAACTCAATATTACGATGAGATTCAGAGGATAATATCGTCGATACTTATTGATTACTACCGAGTACAATCAACAGCACGAATATTATTAGTCGATAACATCGAACAACTATTTGTTCGTCGATTCTGAATTAGTTACTGACATTAATTCGATGTCAATTCATTCGGCAAAGTCAGCAAAGATGTAAAGTATGTCACAGCACGCACTCCTTATATTTCCACCTTGGTTCAGGGTATCGAAAACTTCGGTGACACTTGCCTGGTATTGTAGATAGGTGATATCATGGGGATTGCAATTTTTTTGGTTAATAGTGCACTGCTAATTGCAAAAACTTTTTTTTCTATATCTCTGTTGTTGGCGGTACGAATACGTGTCCATATATTTAAATATTTATGTAGATCTATTACTGAACGTGCATTATAATATTTATGTACATATATTGCCGTAAATGTATTTATGTACTTTATCATTTATGACGGTTGTCATTATGGACAAGAAATTTTTACATAGCAATTTTTTGTTCACTTATATCAAAGCTTCGGACTACTGGACCCACCAGTTGATCAGCTAACTCATCTCCTTTGTTTAAGAAGATGTATCCGGAGGAAAGGCATAAGTTTCTGAGATGACCAAATAAGAAGACAAGTATTTTACAAACTCTCGTCGAAAAGACGATTCGAATAAGTAAAAAGGAACGTCTGGAAGCCGTGGAGCGAGCGATAGAACGAGTTGGAAACTCGCGTCGGGACGCGAAACGTCGATCGATCTTTAACGCGTCGATAAACGGACGAACAGGAGCATGGTCATCGTCGTCGCAGGAAAAGTCGGGACAAATTGAGACGCGAATTCGACGCGAAGGCGAGCCGATCGCGTAGTGGGTTAAGGTTACTCGGCTCATTAGCGTTGTTGAGCGTGTGTTCGCGCGGCTCGCGTCGCGACGAACGCCGTCGGTCCGGCAATCATCGGTAATTGTGACGATCGATCTTGATCGAAATGCTCATTTCCTGTTTGCCTGGCCGCTAGAAGCGGGGGAGGGATTAGAGGGAATGGGTTGTACGGTACGCGTTAGCGCGAGCGAGAGGATCGAGAGGCTGCCTAGCCGGCGCATCATTAACGTGATTAATGTTGAAATAAATCAGGAGCTTCGAAACGGTAGTCGATAAATCCAATAATTGCGGTATAATCATAAGTAAACAGGTAACGTGGCTCGCTTTAGCATATCGCTCGTGGCGATCGACGCTAGCACGTCCCATTACATATGCATTGACTTTTCATTCCGACTAGTGACTTTTCGCATTTTCCAGCCTGACACCCAACAAATCCGTCGGCTTATCGATCCGGATCCGTAGCCACCAGCGCCCCGTCCAAGGAGCGTAATTATTCAGCGTAAATGAGTTATTAATTACGGCTCTGGTTTAATTATATGCTGATGCATGATTTATGGACCTGAGACCGGCAAACCGCGTCTTCGTTGCCGCTTTCCTTTCGAGGAGCACAACGGTGAAAAGATCGATGAAACCCGAGGTATACGATCTCCCGCTAACCATAGGATAAGCACTTTTAGATGCTTCGATCAGAAATGGAAACTGATAAACGATCGTTGTAATTCATTCGCGATGAGAAGGGTGGAAGACCTCGTGAGAAGGAAACGTTTAATTTTGGAATACTTGGGACTTGCGGATTTTGGGAACTTACTATTGAGAATTTTATATTTTTTAATTTTTTAATTTTATAATTTCTCGATCTATATATTTATAGATCATAAATTACTGGACACCCAGATACCAAGACCTGGGATATTTAAAAATCTTTAAATCCCTAAATACTTAACTCCTCGAGTCCGTAAGTCCCGAAATCCAACAACCATCAAATCCGTAGACTCTTAATTCCCTACTTCACAGTATCTCTATATCTTTAGATCCCTAATTTCCTCGATATACATCGATCTGTATGTCCCTCGATCTCGATATACCTCCATAGATCGCCACGTATGCACGTATTAATCTCACGTATTAAGTTCATAAATCTTTGATCACGGTATCCTCGTGAAAGAAAATCCTGATATGCAGTCGTCCGAAAACAAGGGGTGCGAAGATTCGAAGGGTGAACGTGGTCGTTATAAATCTTCGGCAATCTTTGTCGATACCTCGACGCTGCCTGGTAACCGTCGATTAAGAATTAGATAATTAATTACAGCCGGACATGATGTAGCAATGCTGCGACGATATTATCGGCGCATATATTTGGCTACAGGTCAGGACATACCGGCCATGGTGCGAGTGTTGAGTTGATGTTTGCCAGCTGATTGATGATGTAACATCATCCCGGTTACCCTCCCACCGATTTCCGCCCTTTCAGCCAACCGCCTAACCTCCCCTATCCACCGATCCCCACTCACTTTCTATCCTTCCGTGTTACATGCACGCTTACCTGATACTAAACATACCGATTTGCCGTGTTAAATACATTTCCATGTTCTAATTAAGGTATTAACTAATTGGTTTCAACGATTACGTTGTAACGCGAGAGCCTTGCGTTTCGACGGACATTTTTCGGTAATCGTTTTGATTGATAATGAGTGTAGATGCGCGATGAACACGGGAGAGATGGTGATTGATTATTGATCCTGATGTGACGACAAATTTTTTTTAAACCGGTAATGATTAATGGCAAAACTTTAATTAATGTTGGTATTAGTATTACGATTATTATTATTATTATTATTATTAATGTTATTGGTATTGCAGTAGTATGATATCGCTCTAATTAATATGTTCCTCTCATCTCAATTAATTTCCTGTTTCCTGAACTCGACTCGAACATTAAGCAATGATTATGCACACATGCGGATAAGAATGTGATAATTTCAACCGCAAACAGGCAGGTAATTTGTCAATTATCGCAAATTATACGGCAGCTTGGCATCTACAAAGTAATCTCAATTCGCAGAATATCCTGCAATGTATGAATATTAATCGCCCTCTCGATTATGCTGTTTCGATCGTTTTGCGTATCGAGCTCGGTCGGATACCTAATAAGCACGGATAGTCCTGTCTCAAAGGAGGATTATTATAAATTGGAACGAAAGTATCGTGTCAAGGAAAAACGAAAAGAAATGGGTGAAGGCTGCTTGACTCGTTACTTTCATTACCCCGAAAGGAAAAAATTAACCTTAACTCCATGTTGCAACGATGTCGAAACGATTTCACAAAATATATATATTATATGCAAGTAGACGTGTAATGATATATTTCGGAATTATAGTCTAAATGAAAAGTCAATCAATAAAGCTTATAATGAAGAGTACCAGGTCACGAAGCACCAATGAAAATAACTTTACATATATTTAGAATTCGAGACGATCTTAATAATAATTGCTGAACGTTGATAAGTGTCTTTATCGATATTTTATGTATAAGTTATTAATATCGATACCCATATCAGATAATTAAAATTGTAGCTCGCACCTTAATTAACCTGGGGTATAATATAATTACCGCTTCCAACCAATTTGTTACGTCTTCGTTTCAAATTTTAATATCCGATCAATAGAAATCCTAGCTACTTTAGGATATTTCAAGATATAATATAATTTTCACTTCCAATCCGACACGTACACCTTCACCGGTGATTTCAAATCATCCACTAAAACTCGATTCGCCATTTCGCTTCATCAAATCGATATCATACAATTATTGCAGTTTCAGCTATTTTTAGGTAGACATGAAATTAGGCATGACAGCTTTATAAGGTTAAAACGTTAGAATATATGGACCTTAATTACTATCCGATACAATAAACAAAAGAAATGAAACATCGCGAACGCATAACGACTACGGTCAAAGAGTTAAAATAAGACAATTACACCAAGAGCCGGTGCAATTAAAAACCGCAATTATTTTTGCATCAACCGGCAACATTACCCCAGCACCCAGTAGACGTCCGCCATTATATCAATCAACCCCGACAGGGTTTTCAGAAATCCTAATCAGTACAACCCAGTCGAACTTTCACAAAAGCTGAAACTCTTTTTTCCCGTGGTTCGTTTCATCGATGTTTACCCCTGTGGGTGGCATGGGCAGGGTGGTCGTCCAGGGGGGTGGATACGGGGCTGTAGGTGGCCTCCACCTACGATAATCTACCCCCGTGGCCCCCATAATGCGCATCCCTCCGGCCGCAATAATGATGATTTATTTCAGAGCTAAAAATTGCGCGAACGCCGAGGCATGAGTAATGTACCGATGTGGCCCAACCCTTCGGTACTTTGGCCAGCCAGCTTTTTTTTTTATCCGCGCAAACGTTATGAATTCCATTGACCCGTTCGCGGTGGTAGGGGCTCCGCGGCGTCGAGGGCTGGTCCTCCAGATAATGGTGGATCACTATTTATTTATCCGAGCATGCGAACAGACACGACTGATCGTCTTCCATTCATCGAAAGAGCTTTTTGATTCCGCAAATGTCGGGGGCTTTAACCGCAGCCTCGGGATCGTTGTTGATACGTGAGGGTTTCTGGCGGCATAACAACCCTGGGAGGGTGAGATTCCGCTGTATTTCGGACGTTTGGCTTGATAATTGTGGCGATCGGTTATAATTTGTGCTTCTGCATACGTGGTTTGGCGACCGCATACCGCCGACGACGAAACACGTCGATACCGATTCGTCCTTGAATAAATGGAAGTTCACGTGTTTTATATTGAGCTGCCACCAACCCGAAAAAAATCTTACGTTATTTAGATAACGCACGCGTTCAGTATGTTGGCAGTCGGATACAACGCGATTCCTATTGGTGGACGTATTCATTTTTTCATGCGTGAACTTCGGCATTAATTCAACATTTTTTTACACTTCCGTACTTTTGATAGGATATGCTCTTTGATTTCCGTACTATCAGCCCATTCACTTATTCTTACTTAGCAGTTCATTGGTTTATATTATAGATGCCTTCAGAACGCGTTTTGATTAGGCAAGTAGGTAGCTGAGATCGAAGAAGAGCACTAGTTAGATATTTTTCCTAGTCTGTACTGCTTGCTTAGAATCTTGTTTACCTGAAACACATCCATAAAGCGATCGCGCTCATTTAACGTGTACGAGCATCGAACAAATTAAACAGTAAAATATAAACGAATGCGCGATTTTAACAAATGAATGATCGGTATGGTGAACTGAAGGATCGAATTGAAGAATCGAATCGCGTCAGCTCGATCCGCATCGAGCTGAATTCCGTCGAATCGAATCGCTTCGAATTAAGTTGAATCGCGTCAAGTCGAGTGGCGTAGGGTTGAATCGTTGAGGATCGAATCGCGTCGAGCTGGATCACGATAAATCGATTCGCGTCGAATCGAATTCTCTCAAGCTGAATCACGTCGATTCGAATGTCATTGAATTTCGGCCGATTTGGGGCGGACTTTAATCGAGGCGAAAGAAGTCGAAACTTAAATGGGATCAAAGGAGAATTGATATTTGTCGCATAGATGGTTGTGTATCGGCAGCGACAGGACGGGCGGATGCCGGCGACGCAGCAAACAGCATCGAGATGCACAAAAATCGGTCCTTTCAGCTTAAAATTACGGTTGTCGCGTGGGTGGCGGAATAGCTGATGGGGTGGTATTGTACGGGGGTGGCGTAGACGGGAGCAGACCCGGCCGTTCGGGGTGGGTAGAAGAGCAAAAGGTAGGGAGCGGGTGCAAAGGGGGCGGGTGTGTGTCCCGGAAAAAAATCCATACGATCCGATCAGGACAATGTATTCGTGTGAAACGCTCGATTGTCTGGGTGTTCACGTGTGTTCGGACATTGATACGGAAGCCAGATCTGAGCGTGCACTGATAAATGTGAAAAAATCCCCCATTTTTAAAACCAGCGACGCCTGCCGGCGCGTGATGCTGCTGCGTGAACGTGCGGGCGAACGTGTGTTGCCCGAAGAATCGGCCCTCCTACTCTTCGCCAGCCACCGGCTCCTCCAACCCTCTCTTCGTTTCTCTCTTTCGTTCCTCGCAGCATCCTCTCTCTCTTTCTCTCTCTCTCACTTCCGCGCCTCCACCGATTCTGCCTGTTTTTTTCCCCTCCCTGATCTCGTTTTCTCTCTGTCGGCCGTCGCCACCCCCTTTCGACGAGCGGTATTGTCGAAACAACGAGAGCGGCTTTGTCCTTTGGTCCCCGCTGTGAAATCCTGGGCGTATTTTAAATTCGCGGCATTTTATCGCATTCGCTATTTATCGACGGGCTGCACGTCCAAAGGACGTCGTTCTCTCTCCCTGCGACCGGCAAATAAAACACCCGCTGCTCCGAACGCGGTATCGCCGGACGATCATCGCCGGCATGATCTTTGTTGGCCGGCTGAATTTTCGCTGATGCGCGAATCGACGAATCGCGTAGGCTTCCGGTACCGATTTCGAAGATCTCTCTCGATACGCGTCCCCCCCCCCCCTCCGCCCTTCCAGCCTCGCGTCACTCACCCCTTTTCGCGTCGATTTAATTGGACCCATTTCCCTTTTGTCCTTCTTTCTCGTCCCGCTCCTTCCGCTACTTCTTCATCGTTTAATTATCCCGCTACGTCGCCGGCAATCTCTCGTTGCGATAAATTTATCGTCAAAGCAACGGATCCGCGAATTTCCACCCCCACCCCGTCATCGCCTCTATTGGACGGCTTCGAGTTGCAGGGCTCCGTGGCGGGGATGGATTATCGAGGATAGCTTAAGCAGATGCGAAGAATGGTTTTAATTAGTAAGAGGCACGAGTGGCCAGGTCTTCGTTGAAATAAAATATTCATGTAATTATGATGGTATAATAAATTCTCGGGAAGAGTTAGAAAAGGTGGGGGGTTGCATCGCGGGCACTGAAATTCGTAATTAGTTATGCAACGCCGGTGAAAGTAATTGGACGTACGGAATTAAGAATAAATTAATATAGAGTCTCTTTCTCTCTCTCTCCCTCACTCTCTTTATTCTGTAGTTCAGTTTTTTTTGCCTTCTCTTTTTTTTTATTTCGACATACCTGAATCACGATGTTTCGTTTCGCTTGCTTTCCACCGACCAATTACATTTGCTCCCTGTAAATTGCGCGCCCCATTCACCCGACGATAATTATACTTCGTCAAAAGAAATAATACGCTCGCGATATAAAAGTGTGCTAAAAGCGCGAATTTTTGACTTATGACCGCCATTAAAACACGATTATCGTTCGCGGCGATATATTGTACATCGTTTAATCGATGGGATCCGTTGGATTTTCGAATTGGATCAAATTTAGGTCACTGCCGATATCTTGTTTTGTTACTTTTTAATAAAGTTTCGCGAGTTTGGTAAAATTTCTAACTAATCATAAAGTCGGAGAAATTTCTTCAAATTTAATTTTGAGAGCTTCATTTGTCTTTTCTGAACTTTAGACTGTTAAACGTTGTTATTGATTGTAGGTGCAATCGAAGTTCCGAGTTGATCTATTTCTGTCATTTTAGGGTTAAATGGGCGTGATAACAAAGTTGATTACTAATAGAATGAAATCTTTCAATTGTACTATTATCGAGATTATAAAATGCTTCCACGTCAAAGTAAAACTTAAATACGAACAATCGATTAGCATCAATTGCCTTCAACAATTATTGGTTATGTATAACATGAACCACTCGTTTAACTGATATCGATTATAACAACTATAAGTGGTCAATAAGAATCTCAGTCAAAGACTATTTTATATAGGATTGTTATTCAAGCGCTTTAAACAACCGTTTCTTATTCTTTTGGAAATTACAAAAATTTCAACGACTAGGTTCGTCAATGTCACGCATAAATCAAACTAATTTACTTACACATATTCGAACGGACTAAATGTAACAATAACAATGTACTATCGGATAAGTAAAGGATTTCAACGATTCGAACGAAATAAATAATTTATGTTCGACGCAACGTATTGGTCGAGCAAACTTCTATTCGCGCAGGCACAAAGATATCCCCATTGTCCTATCAATCAATTTTCGCGTCGATTTCCATGAAAAACCACCCCATCAAAATCGTTCCCAGTCGAGGGACTGCAGTCTCAGCGACCTCGATTCTCCGTTAAAAGGCACGTCGACGAACGATTTCATCCCCGTCCGGTGGTTCATTTCTCCACGCACCGGGAATGCGCGTCGCCAGAACACAGGCTGTGACGAAAGTGTTCCAACGGCACTTCCGGTCGGACCGTGCCGCGAGTCGCATCAGCAGGTGCCGTTCTAATGGGATAACGACGTGTTCCAGATTTCGTTATACGAACAGGCAGATCACGAGTCTACGGTGCGAGCCAGTTTCGAGCATTGCTCCGATAGAATAGCATAGACCAGGGGCGTCGAACACGATCAAGAGGGGGATGAGGCTCAGCAGCAACGGCAGCAGCAGCAGCAGCAGCAGCAGCAAAGCAGTAGGTGGAGAGGGTGCGCCGGGTTATAACGCAAGGGGTGAAGATGAGGACACGAATAGTCGGATTCGTTGATAGCGAGTAGGTGTACGTTCGGCTACCAATCAAGCGGCCCCGAAACCTCATCGGTTTTTTCCTCCTGTTCGATCCCCCTTCCACCCTTTTTTTTTCCACCCGCTCCCGAACCGATCGTCCGTTCAATCCACCCCTCCACCTTTCTTTCACTGTCCCTCTCCATCGTGTTTCTCGCTCTCGTTCTTGCCCGGCGCCTCCTCATACTCCCGGTGGGCCACCGAACCGGTGCACCAACCCCCATACCCCGGCAATGTTCCATTTTTTCGCCCGGCTATCCCGCAACTCGAACTCGCGATGCAATTATAATCCAGCTTTATGAAAAAAGAGGAAGGAAAAAAAATGCATCGCAAATGTGATTGAGCACCGATACGGTAGCGAGATTGGTCGATGGAAGGGGGTTAGGGCGCGATGGGTATCGAAAGCGGGGGGCGGTGAATGGCCAAGGGAGGAGAGGAACGAATTCGCGGCACAGAGGGGCGGGGGAGGGTTCAGAACGGCGGTGCAGATTCGGGGTACGTACAGGTATAGGAGGGGCGAGGGATGCCGAGAGCCGAGTTATATAGGGGCTGGAGGGGGTTGAGGGATTGGTCAAAGCGCTTGGTTGCCGGTGCTGATAAAAAATTACACCCGAAAAAAGTATCGCCGTCACCCCTCGACCCCGCGATGCCCACCGCCGCCACCCCCGACGTTACACTCGTACGCCGTTGTTCTCTTTTTCTCTCGCACCACGCCGTTACCGTCTCTCCGCCTCTCTTTCTCTCTCGCTGTCTGTTTCTCTTCGCCCCTTGTCCTCTGAACCGGTGCTCCACGGCTCGACAAGCCAGCCAAACCTCGGGTATACATTATTCCTGGCGGTCGACCCTCTTTGGACGGCGGAACACTGAAAATTGTTCGGAAACAAATTCGTCTACCTACCCCCGTTTAGCCTCCACTCGTAGACGTGCTTCATACGCGACCGCGCGAAACGACGAGTCGCGACGCTTCGAATCGTGACCGGAAACGCGCCGCTTTTTCACGCTCTTGAAGGACCGCACCACGGTCTTGAACGATCCTCCGCGCGCCGGATTTCCGTATGAACGGCGGAATTGTTCGGCATCGGAGTTTGCGTGAAAATCCGCGGTTTCGCTTGACATCGTTTAGCGGTTAATTGAACGCACCGCGGCGCCGACTATCGCCCGCTCGCATACCATTTACGCGGATATTCGGGGAAATTAAAATCTCGCTCGGTGTCGTTTGGCATTGAAATAATATCGAACCGCATTTGACACCGGCTCGCCGCGGTTCACAGAGATTAACCCCCGACGTGATTTGGTCAAATTTCGAAATTAATCGATTTCTTTAAATAGAGTCGCGTAGAAGTATATTGTGCGCGGCAATTATCGGATCAATGCGCTTTCAATAAAGGTAGGCGTAATATGGTAGATTAATATGATCGCGCATAGTATGCCGTGCCGTGATAAGGATTATTGGCCGTTTCGATGTTAACCGATAAAAATATAAACAATGTCCGTGCGAAAAAATTGTAAACGACGTACCTTCCGTACGACACGCGTCGAATTAAGTTTCGAGTTTCGTTTCGAATCGTTGAAAGTCTAACACGATCCGTTAACTTAAAAGTTAATTTCATTTCCTGATATTAATAAATAAATCGATAGCTATTAATGGTCGATCCGTCGCTGACCAACACGGGCTCCTTCGAATTCATTAAATTCATTATCCCGTCCATTCAACTGTCTTAATTAGATTCGCTTCATTCACGTCCGCTAATATCATTTCCTGCGGTAAACCGCGGGATCGCGCCACGGATGCATTTGTTGTAACGCGATCAATATTATTTCGTTCTTAATAATGATAATCTAGACATCCGACGTCACTTTGCATTTACAGAATGAAACGTTTCCGGAGGCGATATAATTAGAATTCGCATTATCGCTTATAAATATGCATCCCCCGTATAAATAAGTTATAACGCGATTTAAACGATCGCCGGATGAAAGGGGAGGAATTATATCGCGAGTGTCTAGGAGTCCATAAACATCCGTCGTGTGTCGCTTCATCGACGATTCATCGACGGAAACTCGAGCATCAGGAATCGACGCGAACGGCGGGAAACGAAATAAAGTTTTCCTCGACGGGGATCGATGGAAATTTGCATAGCAGAAGCGAGATAACGGCGAGACTGTTGTCGGTTAATAGACCGAACGGCGACGGCTTTCATAATTTTTTTTTTTTGTTCGTGTTCGCCTCTTTTCTCTCGCCCGGCCGCGGAAGCTGGCAAAATTTGAATTAGCGGTATCAATCGCGCAACTAATGCCGGGAATAGGGGTAGAAAATTGCGAACGAGGATTGCGACCACGTCCTCCGAACGATTGGAAGCAAATTTGGCACGAAATCGCGTCCCCGCCGTGGCGGTGATTCGTTTAAAAATTCATACGACGCTCTCTGTAAACCTTTTATCGTCCGGCTATCGTCGTGCTCGTGCTTCATCGATCGATTTCTCTTCCTTGATTGTTTGTCTTGACGCGAGCCTCGAAAATGCAATCCATTAAACATTTAACAGCCGCCTACGTAATCCGGAAACGAACCTACATTTTTCATCGATTTTCGCAACTCGGTGCCGGATTTCATTTTGGCTAACCCGTTAATTATTTAGTGGATTAGTGCGATATATAAAAATAATATACATCGATTAATAAAATTGGTAAGTCACAGTAGGATTGGAACATTAGAAATTTATAAACTGGGTACACATAATTGTGATCCTTTTTCCAGTGGACTATTTATATAACATAGATGAACAATCAGATATCATTGCGATCGTAGACATGGATCACTATTAAGAAAAATTGTTAATTTTAAGATAAATTTATCGACATCTTTTGAAAAATTCTTTATTGAATTGCATTTGGTATTAATGAATGTCTGTATTGGTATTAATGTCAGTATTGGTATTAATGTCTGTATTGGTAGATAAGAGTTAAATAGATTAGAATATTGTTTGCCAAACGCGAAATTGACTGTTACAAGTCACCTATAAATACTTGGTATATTGACTTCTCTGAAATAAAATTGATCAATTATACACGTGTGTACAGCACCGAACTGTCAAGACAAGTCAAATAACGAACAAGTTTGCAAGACAGTAGCTGTTATTTTTGCGCGGAACATTATAGAAATTAATTGAAAACGGGAAAACATTTCTCCGTTCGCTGAATAATTACAAAGCCGATTAAGTCGAGCGAACAACCGAGTCTCTTTCTTGACTATTTAGCTTTCTACGCTTTAACACGACCACATCAATTGATTTTAATTTCGTTTGTTGATCCCGCGGGTTAGAGGGGCAGCTTCCGAGGGGGAGATGTTCGTTAAAATTTTATATCGTCGTGAAAATTCAAACGAAAGCCGAACACTTTTTAAATTAAATTTAATTATATCGCCGCTCTCTTTCTCTCCCGTCGCGTTAATGTCTGGCCAGCGTCGAACACACGACCAGCCGATACGAAGTATCATCCGGACAAAGTCATTAAATGGAATTAATATAATTACAAATTTAAAAAAAAAAGAGAGAAAAGGAAAAAAACGAGAAGGAGTAAAATGAACGAATACCAACGGTTTGGCCCGAGGCACGTCGAGATTGCACGTTATAACGTATTGTGCAATATTTTCCCCGGGGTGGCAACGGCATTATCTCGAGCTGTTTCATTTACTAATTAGTAACGCGATATCATGAGCTTTTTTTACAGACCTAAATGAGAAAGGAAATGAGCACGGGTCCCAAGACCTTTGCCGTGTTTTATTTCGAACGCGCAATTATCGCATTGCCGGGAATTTTTCCGACGTTTTCATCGTCACCCCGACGAACGTCGCTTAACCGCGTTCCTTTGATTACAATTTCACCAAAAAAAAAGAAACAGTAGAGCCAGAATTCGCGGCACGACTCGCATCTTCGACAATGGTCGCGATGCAGGCGACGATCGTAAACGCCGCGAAGAAAAGCAACTTGTTTTCTTTTTTTTTTTCGTCGAAACCGCAAGCTCGTACGCAGAACGATTAAATTCAGCACGCGGCTGTCCTCGGGGCAATAGCAAGCGGTGATTAAACGCAACAAGTAAAATTCGATACTCTACGAGATGAGCTGCACGGCTAATTGGAGCGTAGTAAATAAATTATGTTCACTCGTAATGCGGCGGGATTATGTGGCGACTGATTACGGGTATTTTCACGCTGAAAGCACGGATCCCAGAAACCGAGAACCCGTAAGATCCGCAACGATGCGCTGCTTGATATCGATTTCCCGATCAATTATACGGTATCGAATCTTGTTTGCGTCGGGACAAAGAATTTACAAAAAAGTAAAAATTAATGTAAGTCGCGCGATCGGAAATTCTTAAAATTCTCTACAGTCCAACTCGAATCCCTTGACACACAAATGTTCATAGTGTCTGTGAGGATATGTAAATGTACAGTTATTTTTAGTTTGATTACGTCACCCGCTACAAATTCGCAACGATTATCGAGCGAAATAATCCTTCAATTCGGTCTGTTAGGTAATCGTTAATTCGATGAAAGTTGCGAAGAAAGCTTGTTTCTCATGAGTCGATTAGCGGAAAGCTTAAGTGGTTACGTGTAAATCAAACGCACGACCGCGATGTTGATTCTAAGAATTCTTTGTTCCAGGACCAAATGGCTTCGATTACGCGCGCATGTAATAGAATTATAATTGACCCTATTGCGTGAGGATAATTACTCGTGACGAATAGAACACGGAAGATCGCATTAACGCCTCCTTTCGATTTTTATCTACTTTGAATTTTACCATTTTTATGATGTATCGTTTGCTCCGGCTCGGAAAAAAGAAAAGAAAAAAATAATACTAAATTCTAGAATTCAATCTTACATCTGGGGTACGTCGGCGTGATGGATGTTTAATTAATTCACGTTGTTTAGTTAATGAACGCCCGCGATCTTGATGGAGAATTTGTGCCTCTGTCTCGGAATGATAAATGAAATGTTTAATGCTCGAGGAATTTTGTATAATCTAATAATATTTCGACGCGTGTTATTATCGAAAGCAGGAAATTTTCTGTTTTACGTAATATAAATTCAAATCGCTACCGAACACTTAGCTAACTGGAAATTATTCCGTGGTTGTTGGATTTCTATGCAATTAACTGCAGAAAAAAAAAAGGATTCTCCGAGCGGGGAGGATTGATTGACCAATTAACTTATTCAAATTAAATGAAACGACTGTATAGATTGGATAACAGGTAATTACGTCGATGAACAATCTCTCGATAGTGTCTTGAAACAAAGTTGCTTCTGGCGAAGCTTAATATACAGTAGCCGTTACGATTAAATCGCGAGACTGCACGCAACGCGTAGCGGAAAAAATTATTTCTACCCTTTTTAAATTATATTAATCCCCGCATTGAAATTCGGAAACGTTCGTCGGGTAATCTTTTTAGCGCGACTTCCATCGTGACAGTGAAACTTCGCGAAACCGAATGGACCGCGTCCGTAATCGATCCTTCCACTTCCCAATCCTCCACTTAACTTCAAATTCAAAGTTCAACAACTTCAAAAAACTAACTTCTCAAGGGTCTCCAAATTCGTTGGCAAACTCTGCCGAAAACAATCAAAAAGTAGAAAATGAGCTCTATTCAATGATTCAGAAGAAAATACGGGATCCGAACAAACGTAAAGTGAATTAAAAATCTCATTACAGGAAACGACTTCCCCGGAAAGTTATTTCCCGGTTTCAAGTATAGGGAGAACCTAGAAATACTATGGACAGTGGTTAATAGTTCATAGAATCTCTAGATACTAATATTTGTGTACTCTAAAATTTCCAGATTGTAGAACGCCTCAACTCTAGAAGTTTTCGTTTCTGGAGTTTCTAGATTTTAAAATTCCCTAGGGTTCTAACACTGTAAGAATTCTCGTTGAGGGTCCCCTAGGTTCTGGATTTCTAGATCACAGTATCACTAGATTTCCGATTAGGGTTTTTACACTTTGAGTATTGTTAAATCAGAGGACTCCTATATCCCAACATTCCTAGACTTCAGAATCCCTAGATCACAGAAGTTTGAAATTTTTAGAATTTTCTGAAGGACCTACATACCTAAACACTGGGATTCTAAGATCTCAATATTTTTAGATAGTAGAATTACTAAATGTTAGGATCCTTATACCCTAGATTTCGAAATCTCAGGTTTCCTAAATCCAAGAACTCTAAATTCCAAAAATTCCTATATTTAGGAGTTCCGATCTTTAGAAGTCCTACATCCTAGAATTATCCCCAAGATTCGACAACTATCATTTCGATTTCCCTATAACCTTCGCAATGATCCGTAGGGACCATAGATTTTAGTATTAAAATCCTAGGAATAATCGAACGAGAAACTAAACCATACACTCTCGCTGTTATTTACTTTATTTAAAAGAAGCTCACGTTGCGTCCGAGCGTATTCGAGATCTTAATCAGCCAGCTGCGTGAACATAATTTTGCATTACGAATGCAGTTGACCCCTGAACGAATAGTAGTGACATAACCTATAAAATTGTATCAGGACCAGTCCGGTTAACTCGCTGGAAAGCTGTTTATTTTTATTTGCGGCCGGGACACATTGCGTAAGAGGGCACGCGAAAACGTCACGCGCCTTTTTGTCGTACGTCCTTGCTCGTTCACGTCGCGTTTCCGCAAATTAGTCCGAGTAATTCGTCGAAAGGCTTGAGCAACCGAGAGGACGTCACGATCGTCGAGTATTTTCGAGGATTTAATCATAATTGATGGTAGCTTCGTTCCACAGACGGCTTTCACGTATTGGATTCCGCATTCAAAGCTTTCTTCGTTGTTCCTTCTTTCTTGACTCGCGTGTTAGGTTAGGTAGGTCATTTTTGAAAGTCTCGTAAGCGCTCGTATTATTTTATCGCGATTAGTTCGTCGAAAGAGCTCGAATCGAGTAATGTTAATAAGAAAATTTAATTAGACACGTCCTTTTCGATGGCGTAACACCTGTTTGGATATATTATTGACGCTCGCTGAGTCTCGGCTATAAATTATTCAGTCGGCGATTAAAACGTTCGATTAATTTTCTTTATTTATTTATTACACGGCCCAGAATTCAACATAAAAGAGCTTACACGTAAAAGATGCATAGGCACGACGGTAATCGCATTAAGTTACGACACGTAACATCGAGACGTTAAATAACTTCAGCTTTAATGATAACAAGTTGCCGCGATAAAAGTCAACATCGTCCGTACATAAGTTCGACAGTTTCGTGACTTTAATAATCGTAAGAAATTCTCCAACGAAATCATCCGATACCTCATTAGCGGTTCTCGATCAAACTTTTACCTTTCCTTCGAGCAGAGAATGATCTCCGCATTATTTCCCGTGGTACATTTCTTACGGTCGTTCGCTGTCTAAAATATGAATTTTGCATCCGAATCGGGAAACAACGAACACGATTAAAAATATTCGCGGTTATACGCGATCGCATACATGTCCACATCCGAACATTCTCAAACATTCAATAATTCTGTCGGCCCATTACACACGAACAATAATTAAACGAGGAAATTATTGTACACTTTGATCAGACGAAAACACGCGCACATTTCTCACAACCACAGAGGATACCGACCATGCAAACACCGGTTCACGGTAATTGTAATAATTGTTATTATTCGGTGTATAATTAACGCCACGGGTCGAGCCACTGCGAGCTCGGGGTCTCCGACGAAAAGTTTAAGCACGCTGCTCGCCGGCCATTTGCATAATTAATTAAAGAAGGAATCGAGTTTTCAACAGATTTTCGTGCCTCGCCCTCACCTCCGTGTCCAGACGAGAACCTTCTTCCAGATCCTCCTTTGCCTCATTCTCCTTCAGCCTCGAACGATTCAACGACTGGAATTCAGCTTCAACCGGGGGAATATTCTTATTTTTTACCACCATCGAAAGAAAAAAGCTTGGTGACAGTTTCCTTAACCCCTTTGGCCCTCCGTTCGTTCAGACTACATTATCAATCAGGGCTGTAGCAAAGTAATCCACACTGATCACTGGCCAGGGCAGAGAATGTGTTATAAGATTGTAAATTAATATATTTTTGTTACATATTTTTCATTTATTTTTATTACTTCGTTAGATACTTTCATAGATGAAAAACGAATATAATTGACCTCGTAAATGTTAAAGATAAAATTCGAAGTGAAATAATTTTCCGTTTGCAAATACATCATTTATTCAAAAAAATACAAAAATTTGTGTTCTATAAAAAATATCAATTATCGTAACGGTATCGACTCTCGACTAAACACTTTTTGAGACATTAAACAGATAAATACAGAGATATCGACAAACTCAAAACAATTTGTCGCCAACTTTTCGAGTGAAATATATAGAAAAGCAAGATATAAGGAGCAAGTTAAAATAGGGGAAGTTTTCAAGTTTCAATACCGTGAAACTCACGTTGAACTGAAATGCGTTAAATCGAGTTGGGTCGAACTTAATCGTGTCGTATGGGATGATACCAACTGGAGATCGCGTAGAGTTGGATCGGGCCGAATTGAATTACGTCAAGTTGGATCATGCCGAGTTGAATATCGTCGAATTGAATGGCGTTGTATTCGAACCATTACAAATTGTGTTGTACCAAATTGAATCGAGCCGATTTGGATCGCGTAGAGTTGAACCACGCCGACTTGAATAGCGCTGTATTAAAACCACGTCAAACTTTGATTGCACCAATTTGAATCGTGTAGAATTGCATCGCGACAAGTTGAATCACAGCGAATTGAATCGCGTTGAACTCAATCGCGCCGATTTAGATCGCATCGAGTCGACCCATGCCAAATTGAATTGCATCGAATCAAATCGCTTCGAATTGAATCCCATCGACTTGAATCGTACCGAATTAAATTACTAAATTAATTAATAAATAGCACGGGAAGGGGTTAAGAGAATAACAAACAGTCGCAAGTCGCCAACGATGTAACACAAAACCATTATAAATCCTGCTGAATATTATTCCGGTAAGATGTACCGAGCCAAGAATTACATCCGAAACGAACACTCGTATTCCGAGCCTAATCCTATATTTTTCCATTGATTCGTCCAGTGTTCGTATCAGGATCGAGGGCGGCAGTCTGGGAGGGGTGAGATGTGGAGTGAAACCGGGGTCTGAAGGGACCAAGGGGCAAATGTAATTAATTATCCCGGTAATGACTCTGACTGATGAGCGGCCGGACAAGTCCAGCCAGGTCGAAATAGCGTGGAAGTGGTGACGGCCTCGAACTACCACCTCGGCCGACTTATTTGCTCCTACGCTTTTTGCTCGATGTACTTGCCGACTAGTTTCTAACAGTACACTATACAGCAGCCACTTTAGACCCGATACACGCTCGCTACACGTCCTGATGCAACCATCTTCCTTTTCTCTTCTTTCTCTCGCACTTTTTGCGCTCGCCACGATGATACGTTGTTAGATGATTAACTCTGAACGAGCTGGCTCTTGATGTTGATGGTTTTTCTAGTTGACTTTGAATAGTTCGTTATTCCTGCAATATCTTGCATTTGAATTTCGCATTACTATTGATCTACTTCGAATTTATGCGATGTTTCTTTATATTTGTTCATTCATAGATGCTTTTTTCCATAGATTCTTAGATTCTTCGGAAAGTGAATAATTGTTCAGGGCATTTTTCTATAAAATGTGATAGGAAGTTTGATAGAAAATTATTTGTTGAGTGTTTGATCATCCTTTCATCATCCCTAGATATCAACCCTATTATTTAATTAAATATCATCCCTAGATAAGTATATTCCCAAATTCATTTTATATCATTTTTTAGGAATATGCTTATGGTATATTCTAGGGTTCTACGTACCTTGAACGGATCCTCCAGTTGCAATTCAACTTTTCATAAGTGAACAAGCGGAAATTAAGAAGTTAAACGAGACACGAACGAATAAAAATAAAATACAAATCCTAAGTAACGGCAATCGCATACTGGTAAATTTAATTGCGCGTCTGTTGCTACTTTAAGAGGTTATTACAATGCGCGCATGCAATACTAAGTCAATAAATAGAAGGTTGCCGGAGTATCATCCTTACAATTCCACGATACAAATGACGTTAAACAATCGTCATTGCATTAGAAGCAATGTATCATTATTTATACCTCATCTACTCAACTGGTACAATTGCTAACGAAGGTCAGAAGATTTGCCACGAGCGAATACGACGGATCTATATCCGTCGTGCAATTCGCGTCTTGCGAAATCCGTGTGTACGCAGAAATTTCGTTGCACAGTTGAAGTATGTAATAACCGAATTTCCGAAAGGTTATCGAACGTTAATTCGTAATTACCACGAGGGGGAAAAAGATCAAAGAAAGGGGCCGTGGTTCTTCGGGGCAAAGAAAGCCGGAACGAATTGTTCCATCGATCGATCGAACGTGTTCAAGGACCGTTCATACCTGTTCCTGAAACACCACGGCTCCGAGAGACAACGAGAGAGTCACGGAGAGGGGCTGTGCATGACAAGGTAGATTTATTTTTTTTCACACCCCACGCCAGGACTCACCAGGGGCTGGACGAGGTGTTTTAATATTTTAATAGGACGCCGGAATGGCCGGTTTCGTGACTTGGCGTTTTATAATGATATTCTCCCCGCGTTTCGTTCGTCGTAACAGGAGAAAATCAACGGCTCGGAATAACCTATTTCGCCCCGGCTACAAACTCGCTTCGTTCTATTCGCCTAAAATAACAACGGCCGGACTGTTTAATTTAATGCTTTGTGCCGATCGATCCAGTTAGAGACGTACCTCCTTTTGGCTTAACGTCGTTTACATCGACGTTATCGTGTGCCACGCGCGTTACCACAACCAGGATTATAAATTTCCATTCGATCAACAACCGACCTCTACGAATGCAGCACGAGACGAGCGAATGATTGGTCTCTGATCGACTGAAAATACGCGATGATTCATTCGTACATCGCGATTCCTCCGATGCTTTCTTAGATTTCTTTCGCTATGCGTGCGATAATGTAAAGCCCGATTCCCCTAGTCGTTTCGTCCTTTATGGCTGCGTTGTAAAGTCGGGGCAGTGGCGAATTTTTAGATTACGTAAAGACCTTACGTTGACGGGAGAATTAAATATGGCAATTTGATGAACCTTGGAAGTTTATTATTACAGAAATATAATTTTATTATAGAAATTTGTGGGTTTGTTGAAATTGTGGATTATATGGCAATATTATATTACGTGACATTATATCTATGTGAGTCAGGCTAGGTCTCGAAAATGTGAATTTGAACTTTTCATGCAACATCAGAGACGTCGAACATATAATGTACTCATATCAGAAACGTAAAAATTAAAAAAGTTGTTGATTTTCATATTTTAAAACTCTCAGTTGTTATATTTATCTGATGTATTTGAAGTATGCTTCTAGCAAGTCGTCATTACTTCCATCGCAGTTATTATTGTTACCAATTTGTGAATTATAATAAATAATAATAAACAAACATTAAAAATGCACCTCGTTGAAATCATGTTCAGTATTCCTCACTCAGTTTCACCAAATATTTAAATATAAATTACACATGCGTTCGATAATCACGTACTTAAACAATTCAAGCAATTAATCACTGACTGAAAAACTCAAAATAAATGTTTGTTTTCTTTTTAACGAAGAATGTAATGAGCACTCGGCTTATATAAATGTAAATTTCGCAAATGAATAAAACATTTAAGACGTAATTATCATCGTACGTCCAGTATTCCTATGGTGAGTTTTCTGAATAAATAACATAGTGTATCTATTTTTTTAGACGGTTTGTATTACTTTGTCGACTACATAAAAGTACCTTGAACAAAAAAATATGAATACTATCTTTCTAAAGTACCTTTCAACAATTTAGCGATTGCTAAATGTTTTGATGCTAAGAATAGAAATAGCATAAGCAGAAATAGAAGAGCTTCGTATCAATTCACCTTAAGGAGAAAAATAACTTTCTTTGAGAAAACCTGAAGCATCTTACAGTGACTCGAGATGCTTATGGAATAATTTATAAAGTTAAAAATAACTACCTCGAATCAATAAACGTATATTAAACTGGTAGAACGATAACGAACGTGGCGAATATTTTCTCGGTGCTCGATTACTTTCACAGGTGAGACATTCTTCTCTAATACAAGAAGATGGTATCGTTATTTCGATAGACGAGCCGAGCTGAGTCACTCCACATCATCGTTCGTGTTCTTCTTTTGAATTCGTCCACGGACACCTTTCCGTCCCTCATTTCCCCGTTTCAATCAATCGTCGAGTCCAATTTCATTTCTTCCATTATCATCTCGCTGCGAAGTCGATCGAGATGGGACAGTTAAGATCTAATTACCTTTCGTCAAATTAACTGCACGTCCGTTCCTGTACAAGTACTTCGCAACGTGAGAAACAACTCTGATCGTTAACGATTAGACGCGCGATTTTCACCCGCGCGCAAATTAATTACAAATTTAGCAGGAAGAAAATTTAAATTAGACAGAGGAGAAAGTATCGTTGAAAATTTTGCCGATTACGAAGATTATTGCGTTAATTCGAAGAACGACGGGGTAATTAGATGTCAAAATTATTCGGGATTTTATGCAATCGTCTTTTTCGTCATTTCATTTCCTTTAATTTCCCTACTTTTCCTTGAAACGCCGGGGCTTAATGACTTGCCAGATATTCAGGATAACGGAGCACGGTGTAATTTGAAATTTTATGACCGCCCGATATGTGTAGCGGTGAAATGCGATTATAATACACCGGCAGTCTAATTTCTTGAAATATTTCTATAAATCTAATTAAATATACCGACGTGGCGCGCAAATGTAATTGCTGGCACTTATACAACGCGCTTTAATGTATGAAAAATTCAACTTTCCATATAATTAGCAACGTTATGGCACAGAAAAACAGATACTTGTGTTACAAAACTTTCTATTAGAAAATTAGAAAGTTGTTGGAATCGTTTTATTAGGAAAATTTATTCGCGTTCGATGGCTGGAAATAAGCGAAACATAAATCAAATCTGTTATTACAGAAACGAACTATTCGGTTGCATAATTAATAGTTTAAGGAAGACAAATACGAAGCTTAAGGTTAAGTTGAAATTTTGATCGTGTACGTGGTAGATTTTAGATTCACCGTTCTGCTCTCGAATGTGGTTGATTATGGGAGGAGATATTCGATATTTTTCAAGATATTCCTGATGGAAATTTCAGTGTGACATTGAGCGTATACTCTTTTTCGTTTTACCGTCATAACCTGATAATTCTGCACAACTTTCTCGGCTGTTATTGCGCTTCGATGGCACACTGAAATATCCGTCATATCTCGAGAAGTATTGGATTATAATGCAATTTATTCATAAGGAAGATGGAATTCATCGGTGTTCAAAATATCGAAAATATCGATGATAATAAACCTCGTCTTCTTAAGTATTATCTATTTGAAAATGGAGAACTGTTCGTTCCTACGAAGTAGGAGTTATTTTATACGAAAAATATCCACGAGATATTTATACAACCATTTTCATTCAATCGACAATTCAATTTTCATTAAACCTTAAATTAATATGATTGGTAGCATTTTATTATATTTTTATGTCATCGAATCGTGTCTGATTTTATGTATGAATCAAAACTGGTTATCGTTTGCTACGACAATCATTTCTATTAAATGTATTAATGAAATTCTTATACAGTAATTGTTAACGAACTTCAAGTTCCAAACTGGTTTACCATAAGCACTATTTTATGGTACTTTTATATCATCAAACCATATCCGACTTCATTCTCGTTGCTTGCAATAACTGGTCACTATTCCGCTGAATATCGATGATACCTCACGTCATAAAATCCTGCCAAACTCCATAAAGATTACAGATTCTATAATCGAAGAGTATCAATCAATTTACGAGTTAATTAATTATCGAACAGGACGATAGGTATCGAATGTAAGAGTTTATGAGAGCACAGTTCGCATATCCATGTCGAATGAGCACCCCGGAAATGCTGAACCCTCGTATCGAATGGACAAAGATTTCGTCGAGGCATCGAGTTATGGTGATCGTCGTGGATATTTCCCCGACAGCGAGCAATTCGAGATTGATGCGTTAGGTAAATAGCGTAGGCGCGTCCTCGTTTGTAGCGGCGGACACGACGGCTCGCAATTAATTGCAGGTAGGATCGTTAATGCCGCCTAATTTCGCGGAAGGACAGAAACGCTCGGGGGCCGAGAGAATCACGATTCGTTAGAGCGAGCCAGCGATTTTTTTTTTTTTACGTCCACCCGGTCCGCCTACCGGTTCGCCGGCTGTCACCGTGTATTCGGAAATATAACTAGATTTACGTCGCTCTATTATCTCTATCGCGAGGCCGGGTCCCAGCGTCCTAACGGCGACCAAAAATTCGCTGGCCAGCGAAATTTCCGATTCGATTTTTTACATCGACAACGAACGAACCCAGCAGTGACCCGCGGTCGGGGAACGGAGAGGGGTAAAAAAAAAAAACGGCAACAACTTACGATTTATAATGCACGAGATAAAACGAATTAAAAGCGGCGCGAAAAAAATCCGGACGCGCCACGGCATCGAAATAAAACTGCGAAACGAACGCCGGTCCGAGGGAACAGCGAGATTTTTCGCGTATTTTCGGCCAACGTATGAAATTCACGATTATTGGAACTTGAGCGCGAGAGACGAGTTTAAACCACTTTCTGTGTAAGGGCGACACGGTTCACCTATGTACCGGCGTTTACGCTTCGGAATAACTGTCGTACGATGGATATTCTTCATAGTCGAGAGTCATTATTGAACTCTTTTGCGAAAGATTCATTTTTAAGGGTGGGTAAGTCGGAGATACATTTCGAGGAACGAAGATATTACGGGTTGATGGTGCGTATGATACGAGGCAAACTTTTAGATTTACTGTGCACGGAAATTTAGAATCTTGGAAGATTGGGAATTAGCAAATTCGAAAAGTTAGAAGTGTTACGATCCGGAATGTTGAAGTATGAAAATTCGAGAATGTTAGAATTCTTTTTCTATCTTGCGATTTCGAGGTTGGAAAATTTGGAAGTTTGGGAATGTAGAATGTAAAAATTTCGAACTTCAGGAAATCAGGAATTTAGTAATTTGATACTTTCGAGAACTTGGTCCATAGCTCTGCGCGATAGCACAGAGAACACGCTGTATGCAATTTCGTTTATTCACCCGTCCCTAATTTCTGTCCCTCTCTGTTCGATGTTTCATTCGAATGTGTACACGCGCCGGCAACACGATCGTATTGGTACGAGTTAAAAAAAGAAGGCAAGAATCGCATAGGAGGAAGAAAACAGAAGGGAAGAAAAAATGAAAACGAACGATCCGCTATTCCCGTGCATTCCAATCTAGAGAGGTTAATAATATCGAAAATATTGCTCTCCCATCGGTAATTTAAATAAAAATACGTTTTTTCGTTACACGTCCGGGCTGATGCGCGATCGTTACTCGCCAAGGGAGAAAAAAAGAGCAAGGAATTTAAAGGGATAGTAATTTCTGAGCCGGAATCAACACTTATTATGCTCGTGTCTATGGCGTCTGATATAAACGAACGGTCGGGAAGAGAGGGTTGGGAATATTGCGACCGGGCTTGAGCTCCGATCATAACGAACGATTATTTTTCATACGCTTTTTTCGTACGGAATATTCTGATCGGGGGAAAAAATTCGCTGGAAAATTTTGCGCGCCGCTTTGCAACGGGATCGATTCTTCCTTGCTTTTTTTTTTTATTTCCTTCGTAGATGAACGCGACACGAAATTGCCGCGACTTCGCTTCCGAACAGGATTTGCTATTTGTTCGACGATTTGTTTGCAAAGAGCGAAAAATGGAGACAAATTCTTCTTTTTCCCTTTTCACAAACGAAACTTTTTCGAACGGTAAACAAAATCTTTAGGTTATATTCTTTATTCGTTCGTTTATTGCACCTTACGTATCCTCTAATAATAATAAAAAGAAATTAGAACAGAAACGACTGTTCTTTTTTTTGTCGTTAAAATTTGCCTGAAAATTTAGTGATTATAACTTTTTAAGCGTACTTTAAAGTGTAGTATTCATGACATTTTACAATTTATATAAAAACAAATTAAAACGTGTATTACAACACCCGATCATTTCCGTTATGCCAGTGAACATACTCCCTATTCAATTCCATTTAATTTATAATTTAAGCATCAGTAACCCTAACAATAATCAGTACGTTAATCGTAATTGTATACAGTTTCGAAGAAATATTTTTGCATCGGTGCAAACAGATGAAGGTTGATCTCGAAGATCAACGAAAAGGAAAAAAGAGGGTAGTGTGTTCCGGAAGCCGGTGTTCGTTTTATGCGAGACTTCCTGGAGAACCAGTTCCATTACTTTGTGTAAACGATAATATCATGCCCATTGAAAATCACGCGTTGCTGCAAGGATATTATGTAAAGAAACGGTGAAGAAAAAATGAAAGAAACGTCGACAAGCTACGGGAAAATTAATAGTCGTGTTCATGTCACGCATTCCGATTATAATTAGATCGGCCCATTCATTACCATTGAATATTTATGTACTCGCGTATACACACGAATCGTATTAGAAACTTTCATAATATTGTTCGGCCGGACTTTAATTATCAACGGGTGTATAAATTTCCTCGATTTCTTCTGTTTATCTTCTGTTTCGTTGCATTAACCGGCGATTTTAATTATGATCAACTGCACTGCAATATTAACGACCATAATAACAACAGCACATAACACGAAACTCGTTAATGTTTTTATAGAAGATGCAATAATGTACCTGCAATATTTACTCTTAACACTTTCACTACGACAACCGGTGTTATTAGCGTACATGACGGATTTTAACTTAATGATACGTTCCATATTTATATTCCTCAAAGTAGTTACACGCTCAGTTCCGATAATATACAACACACAACTCACTTTTTTCTACCTCTGTAATAATTTAACTTACTGTTCGATCACGTTAATTGTACAATTGATAATATGTAATAGTACAATAGTACAACAGTAATTACATATAATAAAAGATATAATTAGACCAAAAAATTTCTTAAAAATAAAAGTAGAATATCGTGCTCAATAGGATGCCTACAAAAATTAAGAAGAAAACTAAATATTAAATTACAATCAACAACTGCGAAAATTACAATCCATTTTATTTACATTGATTAAAAGAAATTACAGATTACAGCGATTCCAAATATTAGAACAAATTAACGATTAATTTCCCTAAACAGGCTAACGAAATTGCAGCAATCACAAAAGGAAAGTTGAAAGCATCGCAATATGCTTAATAGATCCGCGATAGCGGCAGCGAAAAAAAAATACGTCCACTTTTGCCAAAGTGACAAAACATTCCACCATTTCAGAGGGTTAATTCGCGACCATAAATTCGCTTCGTCGACGCTGGCGTGTTCGGTGTCGCGCAAAAAGCATAAGAATTGATGGGACAGTTGCAACGATCTCTCACATCCCGTTCATTCTGTTCGTCTACCTTCTGGATCGATCTTCATCGCGATCCCCCTCGAAGGGCGCGAAAATAATAACACCGGTCCGCCGTTCATCCCCCATCGCGTCGAGTAAGTTTGGTCAGCCGTTTTGTTTCACCGTCCGACTGATTTTCGCAGTTACTCATTTAAAAACGTGGGACGAACCAGACGGGAGTAGGGTCATCGGGTTCACAAAAGCCGACGTGGCCGTTCCGCGCATTTTTATCGGAGTTCCACACTCGCGCGGCTCGATTAACACGTTCGCCAGCAACAATAAAAACGTGCGTTGTACGCTGTATTTTGATAAGAATTATCGCACGCTTTTATTAAAATATTAATTGCATTTAGAATGCTCTTAATTCTTTCAATTCATTGTTGTTTCGTTAAATCCTCCAACGACAATGGAATCGTAGCGACATTGGATGTTCTACCGGTGGCAACCACCGGCGATATAACGCGAGATTGTGTAGTACCTGAGATTGTAATGTGCGATGATTTAACACGTGATGAATTAATGGTGATAATACTACGCGTGGAAGTACAACGCGTGGTGATTTAACGAGAGATAATTCAATATGTGGTGATCCAACGTGTAGAAATACCATGCGTGATAGTTCGATGCATGGTAATTCAACGCGTGATAATTCAACGCGTGATAATTCCACGTGTGATAATTCAACGCGCGATAATTCAACACGTGGTAATTCCATGGTTGATAATTCAACGCGTGGTAACTCAACGTGTGAAAATACGATATGTGGACGTACACGCCGTAATAATTCGATGCGTGGTAATTCAACATGAGATGACGCAACGCATGGCAATTCAACTGGTGGTCATATAATATGTACCGATATAACGTGTTGTTATAACCCGTAATTAAACATGTAGCGGTACAACAGGAATTAATCTCCCATAAAGTAAACCAACAATTAACCGATTGTTAACAATACTATTTTAAATAAATAATACATCGTTTCATTATCCGTCTGCCAAAAACATAAAAGTCGTCCTTATTTATTAATTGTACTCGATACTACAGCAGTTACAGCGATCACATCAATAATCGAATGTAGTAGTATCAAATTCTTGAAAAAGGGGAATGACAAAATGTATTCATAAATAATTTCTTAGCGTATATCATGTGCTGGCGAATTATTATATCGCACAGGATAAGTGCGATAAGCGAAAACGAGCGATTTCACATCGGCACTTTTCCCGTTAGCGATTCAGGTGCAGCACCGTGACGATTTTATTTTCAACGTTCTACTTAAAACGCTCGACGAAAGGAACAACACCGGCGGCTCGCGAGTCTCGTACGCTCGCTAGTCGTATCGTAACTTTAAATTACGCCATTTTGCAACTCGTTTCATAACTAGCATCAATTATTTCGGTCGAAACGGGTGACAAGGAGAGTTCCAAACGAGTGGTTTCCCGTACGACGAAAAGTCCACCGTCCAACTGTCCCGCATTTTGCTGCCTCTCAGCCGTTGTTGTTGCTCCTTTTTTTTCCTCTCGGTTCTTTAATCTCTTTCGTTTCACCTGTCCCCGCCCGTTCGTCTTGCTATCCCTCATACTCTGTCGTTCCCTCGTTAGCCGATCAATGTTCTCTTGCTCGTCCCTCGGGGCCAAACAGTTTATATCATTTTTTTCATTCACTTCTCTCGCTCGAAAGCTCTGCTTTTCGCGTCCTTCTTTTTCGTTGGCGCAACGACTTATCGTTTCGGTTCTCATAATGCTCGATCATGAATTAATTTCCAGGAATCGATGTTTCGAAATTTTCCGATCACCCAGACACCCACATTTTCGAACTTTAGCTCCCTTATCGTCAAACTTTGAAATTTCTTAATTTTTTGATGTCCGAATACCCAGATTCTATCCCGGATTTTTAAAAATTCAAATCTCAAATTTTCAAAGTCCCATAACTCTCACATTCCCAAATGATCAACTCTCATAACCTCTCAAATTCTTCAATTCATAAATTCCTAAATCCCGAAACACCCAAATCCTCAGTTTCGCAAACTCCGAAATAAATTTCTCAGTATTTTTAAACCGGTGAATTTCTTTAAAACATAACATTCATCCTTAGCGTCATTCCTTGAGCAGAAAATTGTTATGAAAGCCGAGAAGTCCGGTAAAAAAAAGTCGCAATTGCGTCAACGTACATAAAATATGTAATATTTTACACCGTACATAAACTTTAACGACGAACAGACGTCAATTTTCCGTGAATCGAGATTTAAATTCTAAGTAGATGCGTTCCAAGGTAATCCTGCTCAGGCTACGCAGGATTATAAATCTCATTATAAATCGCAGTTACAGAAAAAAGGCCATGCACCTCGATGCTATCATTGAATTCCTTATACGAGCTTTCCGAACGGCTCAATAAATATTCATCGTCGACGTACACACGCATTATGAAACTTCCTGTAGAACAGCGTGGACGTTTTAAATCATTAAGGCACTGCTTTATTACCGTGCTCATTCACACTTTAACTGGCAACGTTTGATCGGACACGATTCACGATTTCTCGCGATTTAATCTGCTAGTTCGACGTTAAACTAGTTCCACGGTTGCCGTCTTCGACCACGTTCACCATAATCATATCGCGGGATCAGAATTAATTAAAAACGTAATCGTTGAGGCTCAGTTCGTTTAAGATAAAAAATATTTTTCGGCAGGGTCACTTGGGGCATGATATCTGCCATCATTGAAGGTGTCAATGACCTGCTGGACCGTGTCCTAGGCTCTCGAAGACAGTATTAGGTTTATTCTTTAGGTTTAAATGTGTGTGAGAAAGAGAATAAAGGAATGACTGAAAATGGGAGTGCATGGTGAAGGAAAAATGGGCAGGGTGAATAGGAAATTCAAGAACAGAGTATTTCGAGGGTCCTGTGTAGCAAAAACCGTCTTATTGTATAGATATTAATTAACCATTTACGCTCGAAGGTGCCACTGGTAGCAGACAGTAACTTCAAAACTTTTTGGTTGAAAAGTTTGATGGATTTTTTGTAGTTATTACCTCTGTAATATTAATTGCCACTATTAACTATTTCATTATGTTAATACATCATATGTGCGACACTGCGAATTTAGTTGAGATATACCCATTCCAAATTGCTATACTAAACAGCGTAAGTGTGAGGCACCTTTCGAATGCAAAGGGTTAAGTTTAGTTGTTCTCCGTTTCGTTTGTTCAATTAAATATACTCTCTCTATATAAATATTGTTGTATACGAATCAAAGCACGGTCCAGTTTGGTGTGCAATTTCGTATGTGGCTCTCTTTATCCGTTATGCATTATCGCAAGTATTAGAATACGTACTATTGACATTGTCTTATTGCATTTTGTCTTTAAAATAAATTTTTATTGCCTTTACAATATATATATATATATATCACAGTTACACGTCAGAGTGATTTCACCAAACCTTCCGATCCCACAATACTGTGTCGCAATTCATGAATGGAATATCGGCGGGTGTAACGAGGAATAAATCGAGACAAATCTGGCGAAAATAATGCGAGCGAGAGCACGACGATCCAACGTTTAACCCAGTGACTCGACTGGCCGTGGTTCACCGTGGCGGCGACGCCGGGACGCAGGATGAAAGGGGCGTCGCGACGCTAGAAATAGGCGGGCGAGCTTTCGCTCTCGACGGCTAAGGCGGCGACGGTTCCAACAAGAAAACTTTTTAGTTGGCGGCCAAGTTCAAGTTGCTGCCATTCAATGGCGAATGCCTTGCACTCTTGAAAGTGTGATCCCGATTTGCATTGCGTGCCACCGTCGACGACGGAATTTCCTACTCGTCGACGCTCTCGTTCGCACGTGCTAAAGTAATCACTGATTAACCATGCTCCTCTTTTCCCACTCGAAGGAACGGGTTAACCCTTTGCGCTGTAATGACGAACGACACCCGCGATGCACTCGTAGCTCAAATATATGTTAACCTCATGTTATATTTTGACAAGTAAAAAATTTTGAGATATATAATTATAATTCGCGTAATCATGGATCATTGAATAATAATATTTTAACTTTCTTTGCTCGTATTGATATTGTAGCTGTAAATAGTTCTGACGGACGCATCAGAAAAATAAATTGTATGGTAAGGGGTTAACCTTGTTTATATTTTTTAATACTGGAACTACCAACTCATCAAAATGACCAGTTTCGGGCATGACATTTTATATTACAAAATTTTGTTACTGTTCTCTAAGTACATTTTTTATTACACCACAAGAAGACTGTCTTGATCTTTCTCAAAAATACCATGTCAAGTGACCATAGAAAAATATGTAAAATAGTAGAAACATATTTCCATTGTTTGGCATTTGAAAAAAATTATAATAAATGTTTTCCAATATTAATAATAATGAAGGTGAAATTTTCATGTAATTCAAAATCATTTTCAAATCGTTACTTTTAATCTTTTTGTTCGATCAACGTCAGAAGAGATAGAAATTAATTGCCGACAACGTGGCTCGGCTAAATGTTGAGTAAAGTGTGACGGAAATCTATGTCACAGTATCTTAATCTAACCGATGAAATAATATATTGATCAAAGTTAACCACGGTATTAATGAAGATCCGAAATAGCAGTGCGCTGCTCGTTGCGGCTGATGAATGGCTAATGAACGCAAGATTGGCAGCACCTAATTCAGAATCTTTCCAGAATTTCAGGTCAATCGAATTAATCAATGAAACAACCTCCGACACTGTTAATAAACATTTTATCGCGGGTCATAAAACATTCTTTATCAGTGACGGTCCTCATTGTTTATTAAAACCAGTAACTTAATCAATTTTGAAGAATATATCATTGTACTGGAAGTGTTCTCTCATTTGTTACTTAATACGTTTATTCAAATAACCTTTTATTAATTAATCAGTTTAATTATTCGAACATCCTTTAACTAATTAATCAGTTCATATATTAAAATATTCTTTGATTAATTAATCAGTTTATACAATCAAACTTTCTTGTATCAAATAATCAGTCCGTTTCGCAAAGTAATCTTTCATTAATTAATTTATTAATTCAGGCACTCAGCGATTAACTTATTAATTCATTTACTCAACTATTCTAAGGTGCAAAACGTCAGAAATTTAAGAATGTTACGCTACAAAAAATGTACGTTTCCAAACTAAAAAATTGATTATCTATCAGTGCCCGATAGTACACTCGCGCATGTATTGTAATATATTCTCCATTACTGGTATATGAATTCAAGAAACAATTGCAAGTAAATTTGACTTGTAAACAAGTGGTCGATACAAGCACGACCTGACAAATAATTCCAATAATGAAAAATTATGATACAATTTCGAGACATTGAAAATGTATGTAAGTCTTCAAATATTGATGAAACGAACGAGAATCGAGAACACGCGACTATTTATTGATCCCCGTAAACTGTCGTTAAAATTCCCACGTTTTCTGCGTTATGGCACGCGTGCACGGACGAAGAAAGAGGAAAGGTGAAATTCCATACGCAGCGACGAACGCACACATGTTGGCCTCGTTATGAATATGCAATTTTCCTACGTTAAGTATGTAGAGATTGTGTCACGATACAGTAACTGGTCGTTCATTACTGTCGCTAGCAGCTATTCACCATCGTGGCTCGCGGTAGCTTCTGCAAATTCGTAGACCGCCCGAAATTACTGATCCGCGTCAATTGCAATCGCGACAATGATACCTAGCTCGTGAAACGCTACGAATTAACCCGCATCGTGCACGATTTAATTACCTGCAAATCGTATTTTGATTCTGTAAGAACAAAATACCTGCTTCTGTCTCAACCCCGTCACGATCTACATCCGAAAATATTCCGACGTACATCTGCGACTATTAAATTGAACGCAAATTAAATTTGCAACAAATGTTCAAAATTACTACAATCAATAACAACGTTCACTACTCCAATCTCTATACTTAAGCTCAACGCTCAAACTTCGTACGTATACGTCGTATGGAGGCACCCTTAATGCTACGTTTCACCCTGCACTCCAGAAACCTGGACGAAAGCAACGAATTTGATACGCGCAATTGATCGTGTAACCAATCAGAATCAAATATAAATATCGTTATTATGGAAACAAAGTGTATGGGTGCACATTTCATCGTTTGTGCGGAAAAATAGAGGATGCAATATCAGGGGTGTAATTTTGACAATGAAGCTTGGTTATTTTGCCGCACAGGAATGTATTCGCGAAATAAAAATGGATCGAAACGATTGCTCGCGCGCGGGGAAAGAATTTGACTGTTCAGTTTTTGTAAAAAAAATAACAATATACGACATATTCTAGAAAGAAACAGTAAGCGTACGAAGTGTCGAAATTCAAAAGGGTGGCGTTACTTGATTCCGAACGGTTGCCCTCGGCATTCGGTCCCTTCTGCTCCGAGTAAACCCTTCCGCGATCCCTGAGCGTAAATAGGAGCGAAAGAGGAGCACGGAAAGAGAGGCAGTGGCACCGTGCTTACGGTTCTCTTGTTTGTAATTATTCATGAACAAAGGCCCTGATAATTGCGCTGCTTGATTGCACACTCGTGTACCGATGAGCGGCAAAGACTTCTGCAACGTATGGAAATGAATGCCGGTGTTTTTATTGTCGTAGCGCGTGTATCCCCTCTCCCCGTCCTCCTCCCTTCATCTCGTTCGATATAATTCGAGAAATGCGCCCGAGGGTTTCCTCGATGCGACTCCGTGAACGAAAAAAATCCTCTTCCTTTTCCCTTTCTCCTTTGACGACCGGGCGCCTCTACTCGATATCGCATTGCAAATTGTATTTCGCAACGCCGTTGATTTATCAACAAATTAACCAGAAGTATTTACGAACGCTTTGAGAGCCGTACACACCGTACGATACCGATCGACTTCCTTTTTCTTGTAATTCCTTTCTTTTTTAGAAAGCGAACCTCGCAACTTGAATTCCTTTGCCGATCGCGCTATATCGTATCGATGGTCGTTTAGCGCGGAATTAATTGGTATCAAAAAAAAAACGCGAGGAAACTTTATGAGATCGTTTGATAAGGAGGTATTGTTGCTAACGAAGCATTTTTATTTCGCGAATAAATTAAATATTAACGGATTTCGTTTGTAACTCCGGATACGCGATTTATAAATACGAATAAAGTCGTACAAAATTTATAAAATTTACAAAATTTGAATAAACGCATTTAACATGAATGTCAGAGTAATTTATAAATATATACGAATAAAATAAATATGTACGAATAGAATGAAACGAATATAATTCAGACGAATTTCAATAAATTCTACATTTATATAAATTGTAATAAAATTACCAAATTCTTATTAGATTTAGAGCGAGAATAAAATTGGAATACCCGAGTGAAAATATCCGACGATTATGAAATATTCCAACAAGAATATAACAAATATTTAATGTCAGTATAAAGAATCATCAGAATATGCCAATATGTGCATAATACCCAGTGATCAAAGAGAAAAAGAAGCGATCTTCTCTTAATTCGAAAAGACTATTGAGTAACTTTTTGCCCATAATAAATTTGAACTAAATCAACCCTTTCTCTCTAACGCATTCAACGACCCGACTATCGAGAGCATTTGATCGTTAAGCAGGGAGAGCGTCGCGCATCAGTAGTCGATGACGATCGTCGATAAATTCAAAACGATCATCTTTGAACACTTGCACGCAGCTCGTTTGTATCCAGCGTGAATCTTGTACCCTCGCGCTCTTCCCGCTTCCTTTCCGGAGGGTAGGTATATCGAGCACCAATCACCACGCATAATCTGCGTGCTCATTATTACTAGGACTGCAAGGGGACGAGCATGTATGTCCCTCTAGCCACGTTCATTATGGAGACGATATGGAGCATTGTTTGCAGAACGAGAGGGTGAGCGCCACGACAAGCCCTCCCCGACGTCTCCAATCCCCTCTGACAGCCCCCTTAATGCGATACCCAGGCCTCTCCGTCTCGTTCTCTTTTTCCACCCTCATCCCCCTAACGGTCTCTTTTCGCGTGTCTCGCTGACGAGTCTCGAGCATTCTTCTTCTCGTGCACTCGCGCTTCCTGAGCACCGTTCTGCGGCGACACGCGTACAACTAAACTACTTATCTCGGTTCGAGCGTGCGTTTTTCATTCCTGTCGCCGGAAAGATTTTCACGTCACGTCCAACAGACCCGACCATCCCCTTCCATCGGCGACGACCACCGCCCGCTGCGTCCTCGTCGATGACAAAAGACCCGCAAATTGCTCCGAGTAATTAGAGCACGTGCGCGGATACTTATTCACAGGGCGATGCTATCGCATTCCGATACCGATCTGATCGCTTCGATTTATCCTCGAACGTGTTTTAAAGCCCCTTTAACTCGGTAACGCCCTGTACATGTACCCCTTACTCGTTTTCGAGAAACATGAAAGGTCTTGATATCAATAGTTTAACAGTAAGTCTCTCTCCCACGAATCTCTCCGAAACAATCTCCAGTATGATTCTTTCGTTCCGAAATGTTCCCACAGTGCGCGAGCGTGTGTCTTCCGCGTATTTCACCGACAGCTGGTCGCAACCGGCCTCGAAGAGTTCGAGGAAAGAAGACAGCTCCGACGGATCGAACGGCCGTTGGAAATTGTCAAAAATGTATTTGCCCCGATTTAATGGAATTTCGCGTGGTCCCAAGGCGTTGGGTCGCGCCCGCTAGATTCCAGTCGCGTTCGAAAAGCAATTTCAACTTTAATTACCGCGGCCCCGCTAACGAAGAATTTCGATCCTGAAGATACGTACATGATTATCGGCATAATTCAAATTGGTTCCGTCGAGTCCATGGTACGACGTTCACGGATACACGGACGGACGAAAATCGAATTGGTACATACAGATTGCAACCGGAATACACGGCCAACACCAGCGTGAATGCACCAATTAGAGTATCGAAGGATTCCACCGCTACCCGCCGAAACTCCAGGGATTCCTGAAGGACCTCGACGAAGGTATTTGTCCAGCATCGTGCTTGCGGTGTTCGTTCGAGTAACGATTCGATTCGGGGGGGTCTACGACTCCGAATTCGTATCTGTCGCGTTGCATTGTCTGTTACGCCTGTTTACACATTTGACCCGGATTTTCAGTCTGAACTTCGTACGCGTTCACTCTCCCTTGTCGCCCTCCGACGCCGTTCGGATGCAATCGAACTTCAATTAAGGACGTCGAAATTAACTTCGTATCCTTGCACTCCGACAACCTGTCTCTGACACTTCCAAGTGTACCCAACAATGAAAATTTCAATCTTTATTGCAGGATTAAACGGTTCGTTCATTTTCCACATCGAGAACTTCAGCGAGCGGCGATACCGTGTATGAACATTTGGAGACTGCAACTTTCTGCAGCAAATTTTCTATTAACTTCCTAACTCGAGAACTTATGTACAAGAACAAAATTGTTTGATACATTCCGAGAATATCATTGTTACTTTCTATTTTATACAATAGTTTCAAAAAATGACGTTGTAACTTGCTGTAATTTGTGATTCTAAGTTTGCACTTCCTTTATGTAGCTCCCAATATGTGTATAATATTAACTGTTAGGATGTAGTCAATTTTTAAAATCATATTGTCTACGTACCTAGAAAATGTAAAATAACACTCGTCAATTTTAGTTCCATACACCGAATCGATCTCCCGATTGACGCATTTTATTATCGATCAAAGTGACTCTAAATCAGTCACCGTCGTCCGACGAAAAAAAAAAAAAAAATGTCGGCGAATCAATTTTAAAAAGAAATGCTCGAACAAAAAAGTGGTTGTTTGGGAAACCGCGACAGGAACAATGCGAACGGTGGAGTATGACGGCGAAAAGCGAGGCGGCAATTCTCAGAAAATAATTTACGGTTTGGTGAAAAAGGAACGAACGAAACGAACAAGGGTGGAGAAGCGAAGCTGCCGCTATCAAAAAGTCACGCGTCTCCATTCACGGGGTCGAGCTGGGCGATTTTTCGAAATATAAATTCCGAGGCCGCGTTACGCACACCATTTACTCGTCGGTGTCTCCTCCGCGGCGCGAGACGCCGCTTAAACAACCGGCTCTGTGGTGCCACCGGGTTTTTTTCGCATTATAAATTCTCTGCTTCGGACAGCAGCCAGCGTGTGCACCCTCTTCGACCCCTCGCGTCACCCTCTCACCCTCACCGTTACCCGACACACGGACGGACAACCGTGCCCACCTATATGTGTACACAGTCGATACGTTTTTGTTCCGCCGACTTCTGCTACCGCGTTTGCGATTGTAATTAAAATTTTGGCACTTGAAATTTAGAATTTTTGTTGATCGTTGCATTTGTGCGTTGATCGCGATACTCTTCGCGTGCTGATCGTAGTTCTCCTCGTGCATTGTAGTACTATTCGTGTAGTAGTTGTAGTACTACTTGTGTGGTGGTCGACATGTACATGATCAAGTTGAATTTTGTAGGAAGATAAGAATAGATGTAATTGATAGCTGTTCAATTTGAAGAACAGTATCTTTCAGTAATTTTGTAGATACACTATTTGGTCGTATGAATAATATTTTTTGACGAGTTAATACATTATGTCACTCGTGTAACATGCATACTGCAAACGTTAGTATGTGTTCTTACATATATCTATCATCATTGGAGAAACTATTTCACATAAAGTGTGAAATATATAAAGCATAAAATGAAAGTTAGTAAGTTCACGAAAGATATCACAAAAACAAGTTTGCTTCCATTGATTAATTTTTTTTAAACGTGCAAAAGGCGATGAATTCTTTGCGATCAAAAAATCACTCACCTGAAGAGTGAAGAAGGGACACACTGAACATACATGTTCTAACTTTTAAGTTCATATAATAAATAACTGTGACATTGCGTTCAGTCGCATGTACGTTTGATGGATATTTTATTGGATGCGCAGAGGGTTAATTACGTATTATCCCAGGGTTAATTTAGGTGCTTTGAAATCAAGCAAAATCGCCCTCTCTCTCTCTTCGGTGAAATTCTTACGCAACGAGAAACTCAGTGACCAAGACTCGAGCGAGTACGAGCGGGTGCAAGCTGACGAGAGAGTACAGAAACGTGTTTGTTTTACCAGCAAACACTCGTTCGCACGTATCCTACCTTGATGTGTCTCTGGTCTCTGGTCTCTCTCTCCCTCTATCGGTCTCAATTCCGCCCTGTACACCTCTCCGTTTCACCAACACGGGCACACGTTTCAACTGTGACCACGTGTGTTACTCGTACGATCTCGCGTATACGGCGAAGAGTGGCCAGCCTTTCATTTCCCACCCCACTTGGAAAACGGCCGCCGACCAATCGGACCTCACCCCGCGTAAAAACATTGAACTGCACCGCACGGGGGCGCAGGGGTGCGCGCGAAGGGCTCGTCACGGACGATCGGGGGTTGGGGCGGAAAAAAAATCGTTCGAAATTAAAACAGTGAAGCAGACAAATAATCAGATTTCCGCGTATATTATTAACGAAGAGCCGCGGAGGGTGGAGCCGCGGCGGAAATATTGGCGGCGATCCACCCCCTCGGAACGCTGCCGATTGGAGCCTTGGAATGCCAGGTGTATTGCAATCCCGGACGGTAAAAAAATTTTAGCTTCGATGATCGCGTAAATTTTGATGCTGTAATAACAGTAAATTGCCGTTTCGTTAATTATTTATTATCCCAACGACTGTACCGATCATTTCAGTTTACTCGAGAGACTCGGTTTTGCCGGCGATGTTGCGCAAAATATGCTAACGATGGTACGTCTAATTTTTATTAAATGTTTAAGATCGACATCATATTTGATCTGGTTCGATTGTTTGTCGGCGTGCGTAGAGAACTACGATAATCGCGTATATAACCTATTAATTCGTAACCTGGTGGCTGCTGCTTTGCTACAAAGGAATAGTGATTTTCAACAATTGCCCTCTTATATAATAAGTTGAAATGTTTTTTTATTGCCTCATGATATACCCCTTTCGAATTTTAATCTATAGAAACGAATTTATAGCCTGAATCAATTGTTCTGTGCATGTGCGTGTTCCGCCAACGTTGTGTATTAAAAAATAAGCGATTACGAGAGACTATTTACGAAGGTACGGGATTTTAACTCGCTTCCACAAATTCTGGCACGAGCCTAAGCTTGTCCAGAACAAATTAAAATAGACTCTTCAGTTTGAATTTACGGAACCAAATCGAACTGAAATTTCGATTCGGCAGCAGAATTTCGACGGTGCACCGTTTGGCCGGAAGTCAATACACGTTGGCCGGCTCGGAATTAATTAAAAATCGAGCGATCCGCGGCGTCTTTCGCTTAGCTATAATGAAAATATTATCGAATATTTGCGCAAGAAGAGAGAGAACGCGTAGGGGGTCAGCTGATTTTTTTCCGTCGATTAATTGAAAAATCGCGCGCGAACCGTGGCCCCGGAAGTTGTTGGAAATCGTTTCGGACTCGGTATCCGGGGCGAAACGGATCTTTGAGAATCGTCGGCGGTGGGGAGGAAAAAAAAGCGCGACAGGGAACAATCGGTTAATCGTGTCGAAGGTATTCGATTGGACAGGACGTAGCAAACGCTTATGAACGCTTCGCGTGCATACCTACCCTCTCGACAGTGCATCGCGAGTGCGGAGCGTAGCCTTTTACATTTTTACCAGGGACGCGCGAGAACTCGATATTCCGACAAACACCGATTGGAAATGTTAAAAGATCGAAAGAATTTTAATGAAAACCCCCGACCACCGTCCGGCCCGGCCGAACGTGCCTTTTAATAGTTCATCCGCGTTCGTTCCTTTTTTTTTTCCGTCACCCCTCCGCCACTTCCACCCCCCGACGGTTTTTTTCATTCGCTACGTTTCGGTTCGCGAGCGGTCCGGACACAGAAAATATATATCTGTTGAAAAAGTAAAGCGACCGACCGCCGTACGTTCGCCACCATTCCGGATGGACGGATGGACGGACAGACGGACAGACAAATGGAAGGGTGGTAGGAGATCGCGGACGAGGGTAGCTCGGCTGCTTGCATCGGGTTAAAAAAAAAAAAGAAATAAAGGGGGTAAAACGGCGAAGAGCGGGAGAGAGACAAAAGAACACGCGGAATTATCTTTGCTCGAGCGTGTTTATTTTTCGCGTGATTACAAACCAAGTTAATCTGAATCGAACGAAATTAATTTTATTGTCCGCGGAAAAATGGTTCTGGCGCTCGTTCTACGTCCGTCTCGTGTCTCGGTTAGGTATTACGCCGACCACCGGTACTTTCGCCAGCCACTTGCTAGGCTCGCGACTCTTCCCAACCGACGATGCCTCTAACGGACGTGTAATCCGAGGCAATTATTAGGGAGAAATTTTTAGAACGGGGGTGGAACGAGAATCGGAATGAAAGTTGAGGGTGAATGTGCATGGCACGCTTGTGACGACCATACGGAATGAGATTGTCCAGTGATTCGATGTAAAGTTAATCATTTTTAGAGAAATCTTTCGAGGAACGTTTTAAAGCAGGTGATACGAAAATGTAGAATTTATAATCGCTGGCCAGAGATTCGTGAATCAAAATGAATTTCGAAAACTACTATGAACTTTTTAATTGAAAAGGTAGAAGCTATTTTTTAATTTAAATGGTAGAAACTTATACTTATTCAAGTATCTAAAATCGAAAGTTCATAAGTTTGAAAATATAGCAACCAAAGATGAGCGAATGATCCGGTTTCCTCCACTGTCATCATTGTCCCTGGGAAAACCTACTTAACCACCGTGTAACATAAACGAAACTGGTTATCAAATATCGATGGAAAAATCTCGTTTGAAAAATGCAAAGAAAGTTCGAAAAAAAGGGGAAAAAGAAACGAGGCGGGAGCACTCGATCGACACCGGGGTAATTTCAAAAATGGAATAGATGCAGCTCGTAACACGACGCCGTATTAAGTGGTTGATAATCGATAATTGGCAATTAAAAGTGTACTCCCTATCGCGGTCGAAGGCCGTGAAATTAAAATAGCGAAACTAGAGACGCGATGGGCGGATCGATCGATGGGATGCAATGATCATCGAGCAAAACCGCGGCCGTGATAAACAATCGTGCCAGGTGAAAAATGATAATCGATTAATGAACGAGAGAGAGAATATAAATGCGTGATGTATGTATTGTACAAACAAGCGCCGCGGCGGCGCGATCGTTCGCAATGTTGACAAAGAAATTATTATTTTCGATTGGTAACACGAGCCGTTGAACGATGACCCGAAATAGTCATCGAGAAAGTGATGAACTCGAATTCCAACCTGATTACTCAGCCCCGCTCCATTAACTCGAATTTCGTGTGAACCAATCGACCGTGCTATATAGTCATCGCACGGGGGGGTGGCCACCCCTTCGAATAGCAAGTTTCTCCACGAATTACAGACTCGCGATTTAAGCGTCGGTATAAATGGACATTGGTCAGAGGAAATGCATTTTTCAGTACATTTCGTTTACAATTTTTTCGTTTCGAAAATTTCGAACTTTAACACATTGTATTCCATTGAATTCTTTTACCTACCAGCCTCTTAACTAATTTACAAAACAGATCGAGAAATGAGTTCTCAATAAAATGTGTTGTAATAGTGCAGGGTAGCAAATACATTTTTAATTTATTATATGAAGCAAACAATGAAATTATATAATCAATCAACCCATTCATCCGAATTATTTATACGAATCAATCATTGCGAAAAGCGTATATGGGACGACGTTGCATATGAATTGAAGATATCATTTTACCTCAAAAAGTTACAGACTATGGATAATCGAAATTTTCTGTGAACGAAGATTGTACAGGGCTGTCATGTTTGCAACTGTGTGAAAGTAGATAAAGAGCTATTTAACTATCTAACTAATCTGTCTAACTTATCCAAGTAAAGAAACCATCAGAACTATGAATAAGGTTACTCGTTGTGACATATCGAAGTATGACCTGCTGCCGAGGCTCGATATATCCGAACGCGTTGAATCGGCAAATTTCACACTAGCAACTTTGATTCCCCCTAAAAATTGATGGCATTTGTTGTCGACAACGAGTCGCGATGTTACGCGATAGTAGGGTTCGCCACCCGCGTTCTCAGAAGTCGTTAAGGATCGTTCGGTGATAGACAGACGAGCTAAATTCGTTCCGTGTTCTCAGAACGAAGGGACCAGTTTAGCACCATGAACGTTAATGTAGCTGCTTAGAGACAGTTATAATTAGCACGCTTAATGCCTAATGATTTATACGGCCGTTCGCACGATTTGGGTTAAACGGTGTAGCACGTGCACGCTTAACCCCCGCGCAAACACGCTCGCCGGCTTCGTAATTGCGGAGGAACTTGATGGCTTGGTATTCGCGATCTTCTCTCCTTGGATCTCATTGTTCTTGTTCGTTGCTCGAGCAACGTTTTCTAAATGAGAACGTCGCCAGAAATTTCACGACTGTTCCTCCCTGGTTATTCTTACGCCGTCGTTAGATATTTAACGTGTCCGATTGTATCCGTGGAAAATCTGTGCCGGACCGATATTCGATTTACCGCAAAATAAATTGCCGAATCAAATATTTAATGAAAGTTCATTGTTTCGTGAATAAATACGGCATTACTCTACCAGACACTTTTATTTGCCGACAGAGCAATATCGACGCGATTATCGTTGTACGTAAATAATGATATTATGGGCGCAAACTTTACATAGATATTATGCAATACATCAAATTATAAGGTCTAACATGAAATACTTCCTCGCGAGGGGTTGAAAATTGTACCCTTCCGTTATCAAACGCATACAAGATTTAATTAACTCGGGGATCGCTGATTCAAAAATTTTCATATTCGCGTATTTGATCTTCCAAAATCTCGCCCTACGCTTGTTCTTATCTGAAGAAACTTCGTTGCACCGGAATGTACGCTGTTCACCGCGATACAGGCAAACTATATACGTTTCATCGAAATAAAGGCTCGAAAGCGAGATTAATCTTAACAAACCGGGTCACGAAGGTGTTAAAACTCTCGTTCATTCTTCGCGAGTCAATATAGTCGCGCGAGTTACACGCGTGGGGTGTAAAACGTGGCGCGGTTCGTGAGAAGCGAGAGAAGTAGATTGCGTTTCGTACGATGCCGCGAAACACGTATGTTCATACACGCGCACTAAACGAGCCCGTAACCGCGGGCGATTCTCTGAAACGCGGCCCATGGATCGTGCTTCTTTTCGAGCTAATGTCGCGCTTGAATCATTATTTATTTTCATGGATTTCATACTGTGTCTAGCGTTTCGTCGAATGTATACGACTCGACGCGACAGGATAATGTTAATTTGATTCTTGAGGAAACGAAGAATTTAAAAATTTGACATTTTGACTGCCACTAAACTTCCACATGAATCGATCATCTATTTAGTAAGAATTTGCTCATTTATCTAATTGAAAATACTAGTATTAATTACATGGATCAATGAATAATAAATAACACAAAATATTGTGAACGTATTTGGTAAGATTTATTAACCCTTGCCGTACAGTTTATTTGTCTGTGTGTCAATCGTAATGAATTCACGGCTACATTGTCAATACAAATAAAGAATGTTGAAATGTTATGCGTATTCTGTATTCAGTGATCACCGATTCTGTAAAGTATAATTGGATATGAACTTTGCATACGAGCGCATTCAAAACTGTATTAAGATTCATCGCATCTAAACAGTGAGTGCGTCACTAGTCAGACTCGTCAAAGTACGCTAAAAGTTATTCATAAAAATACTAGTAAAATTTGCAACTGCCTCAGTCAACGTGTTAAGAACGCAGGGTTTGGAGATACGAAAAGTCTGGAATCAGAATGTGGAAATACAATGATTGAAAGTTTGAGAATTTTGTGAACATACGAAAAATTGTGGTATTCGGTAGCTAGCCGATTACAGGAACATAAAAATATATAAATTTCGAAATGACGGAGGTTAGAAGTTCGAGAACTTGGAGAGTTAAAATTTTTAATAAGATGAACCAAACCTAAGGGTAAATTCGGTGCATATTTGGAGGGTGTCGGATCCACCCCCGGTTGTGAGCTATTTACTCGAATGACAGCACCTCGAGGAAACTGACGAACGCGGACAGAACGAAAAATGGTAGGAAGAGATACACCAAGGGGATGAAAAGAGCGGGGTGAAAAAGTCATAGAGGGAGGTGGATGCTTCGGCGAGCGTCGCTCGAGTAATTATTACGGATTTTCCGGATCTAATTCTCCGGACGGTAACACGACACAATTCACTCACGCAGATTGCGCACGAGAGGATGTAAATTCCTGTCAGTCGGACGGTCCATTTCATCTCCTCTTTTTCGTCGGCTCCTAACCGACACCGAGGTCGACGCTGGACGATTATTCGGTTTTCCACTTTCTCTTCGCTGCTATCCTCTCTCTTTCACCCTCTGTCTCTGTCCGTTCGCCGTATCTCGCACCCTTTTCTCGCCTCTCTTTTTCCACCCGTTCCAACCCCTGTTCCACGCTCGTTCTCACCGTAGCCACGGTCGTTTCCACCCCCAACCCCCGTCCCGATTCGGTTCTCGGCTTTTAACCGCGATTACGGGGATCTCGAGTAGGCCTCTCGAGATCGAAGTAAAGGTGATTCGTGTTTCCTCGTCCCGCTGATTTCCTTCGTGCTCGGAATTCAAGGTTAACGCGGCGAGCCTCTCTATATTACCTGAATTTCCGCTTAATAGAATTTCGGTCTTCATCAACCCCTCTCTTTCTCTCGTTTCTTTTTCTCCTTTTCCCCCGCTCCCTCTCTCTGTCTCACTCGCTGACTTTAATCGCTTCTTTCATTTGCCCCAACCCACCCTTTTCATTTCGATCGTTTCGCTCGGTCTTTTGAGCACCGGAATAAAGGAACAGATTCCGTGACAGTTTTTTTCACCGAACCGTCGCTATCAATTCCTATCAATTTTTTACCCTGTCGTCGATAGAAAGAGACGTTATTTAAATATTTCGAATATCCCGGATTCTCGTAAACTTTGTGGCAATCGGCGGTTTAGATATCGATATCGAGGAGACGAAAATACCTCTCGATGTTGGAGTCGTAAAACGCGTTTCATTACAGCGATCGCATAATCACAGGCAAAATATGGAAAGTATCTTTCGTGTATGTGACAAACGATGTCGCTTGTGGTACCGTAGAATTAAAATGTAAATATTTGCAGGTTTATTTAGTAAACCGTTGAACGATTTTGATGACTATTAATTTGTGAAATTCTCGATTAGAAAAAAATTGAAAGTTTCGTACCATTTTCTGAAAATATCGTAGCGGTTTAACCGGTCTCCGAGAGTTAACGCTTTCTTCGAAATCTGTTCATTGAAATCTATCCAAGCTCATGGAAACGAGGAATCAACGAGTAAATACACGCTGCCACTTGATCTATCATTATGGAATACCAGGAACGGCTAATCACCAGTTGGGCCAATTTCACTGAAGTCTGCCACTCGCTTCATCCTCTGGTGTCAAAAAGATTTTTGATCCGTATAAACGCGCTCTGTATATTTAGTGTTTCACGCTTGCGCAGATTTTGATTTTCTCGCGAGGATTTGCTTAAATTGCTAGCAATTTGTGGGGGATAATTGGGGACATTCTGTATTAAGAATTTTGTTCTTACAAACTAAGTAATTACAAGTAGAACAATTCTAATAAAATTTTAAGCGCAACTTTAAATTCTTCATTCTCATGTCCGTGGATTTTAAATCATCTTCATGTTATGCACTCTAAATTTTTCAGATTTATTCTTTTCAAATTTATCGAGTTTCTAAAATTTTGTAATCGATTTGCATATTTCGTAAACTCGATATTTTTCCACATCTCTAAAACAATTTCAAAATTTTTCAAGTTTATTGTATTTTTATGCGTTAAAATCATCATATTTTAGAAAATGTAAAACCATTATTTCAGATTTTATACGGTCCTCGACCTAGTTCTTCACATTTTATACGACCATCGAAGATTTGCTAAGTTATTTTTCCTTGAATCGTTAAATATAATTTTTCGCATTTGCATCTCGAGGCAGAATAATTTCGAATCTCGAAATATCGGTAACACGATCGTTCCGTTTACCCCGAACGAGAGTAACGACGCACCAATTGCATTCTGCGAAAGAAAGCGGCTTCCGTAAGAAACCAGATTCCGCCTAACTCCGTTCTAGGTACGAGATAATCGTCTCCTGGTACTCCTTTAAATTCATTTCGTTTTAATCACGTTAATAACGCTTGTACCGCGAATCGCGTCCTGTCAAAAAGAAGCCAACAACAGGGCCGTTCCGTGCGATAACTCGCGTGACGCCTAATTAAACGTTCTGCGCTGAAAATATCGTATTCAGCTAGGTAGAACGATCTAGATATCAGGCAGCGTGTCATCGTGGATGCGACGTGGCACACGCACACGAACGTACAAGGTCAGGACGGTGTGAGTGGTCATTAAGGATGCCGGGGGCCACTAATCGTCATCAGAGACGTATTCACCGACGACTACGGTACGCAGAAAATATAAAATTGCCCAGCACGTCGGTCAATAGGCATAATGATTATTTTCCGTGCAATAATGAGCGGTAGTCACTCCCACCGTGTGCTCGCGGATTACGTTTGCACGTCTGTTCGGTGGATAATAAAGGATCCGGGTCAATAGCGTTGTAATGAGGTATCTGGACATCGTCGTCGAGACTCCCTCGGCTAACTCGACATTTTGCGACACGGCCTTCGCCACCGGTGAAAAGACAAACGCTCGTAGACGCTCTTGTTTGGATTATTCCCGAGCAACGGCCACGACATCCGGCGTTTCTAACGTTGGCATTCGTTCAACGATTCGGAGATCGCGATGAAGGCGGGTTTACAGTGAAAGTACGGAGTCGCTCAGGGTTTTACTTGGGAATTGAAATTAATCGATCCAGGAACGCGAAATATCTGTACCTGACACATTTATATTCACCGTACTTTTTGTATTGTGTTAGTATAGTTTACATTTTTTATTATAGATAATACTTTGCCTGAACACAGTGTTAGGCACTTTATTGCGAACCATGACGAATTTTCTTCCCATAAAACATTTTCGTGTTACGTTTTCTCGTCTGTATACATTACAGTTTTACTTGAAACTTTCATCGTCTCCCGGTATAATCATCATTAATATCGCCTGAAGAATCGCATACTTTTTGTATACTTGGAAGAGTGTAATCATGTTCACATACCACCTCATATTTTTGTCGTCATTGAGCGTTTTATTACTCGCGTCAGAAATTCTGATATGCATCAAGAATAAATAAAACCTCTTAAAAATAAATCTGCTATAAATTTTAAGAAAATCTGCTTATGAGAGAAGATTGGATATAATGAAACCTCAAGCAGGGAGCACATTAAAAAAATATCTGAAATGGAGGATGGATTTAAACAATCTGAAACGAAGAGTAAATTTAAGAAAATCTTTTCACGAGATAGTTGCAAAATAGCACTATTACCCATTACTTAATTTGACAGTAGTGTAACCAAACTATACAATAATTTTCTAAACCAACTCGAACTAGTACAACACACTAATTCAGCGTTCTGATACAACATAATACTATGAATATACGAGAAGTTTGTAGCTGGACTGACGATAAAAATTAAATTCGACTTCGAGACTCGTTTTATGCGAATTAAGGCTAGCGAGGATATGGCATAAAAATAGCATCACAATCACCACCACCGGCGTATTTCGAGCAGCTTCCGGTCGGCCGATTCGGGAGAGGACCAGATCGATCGCGAATGGATCTTGTTAATTAATTTTTAAACGTATACCACCCGCTGAGAAGCTGTTCGAGAATACCAGGTCGATTCACGCGAACGGAAAAATTCGATTCGATGAATTCTCCCTCGATTCTTTCCCCGAAAAATGAAACCGTGGGTTATTATTCGAATTATAAATGCGTGCATAAATCGAGATTTATTTTGTACCTTGGCGAGTTCACGGAGCAGCGATAAAATTTTCGCTAGATCTTCCGTAAATATTTTCTTTGTTTCGTTCACGGAAATTCTTTGAAATATAATAGCAGTCGTGTGCTAACAAAGTTGAAAGAATCGGATTGTTCACTGCAATGGTGCCTAAGTCTCTTTGTTTGGAAAAGCATGCTCGCGGAACAGGAACTTTATCGTGTGCGATAATTTGGGGGGACTGCAAGGTTCATATTTTCTAGAATTACTGCCAACAGTTTGCAATTTTTATGACGTTACCAAACAACTCGTAAAATGAGCGGTTTAAAGAGGGTAGGGGCTGCCTCGAAATGATAGGTCACTTCAGAGTGGTTTTCTTGAAAAGTACAGAAGGTAGGATACCTTTGCGGAAGTTTATAAAGAAAATTTTTAATTCCGACAGAAAACCTAACCTAAAATCTATTTAAAAGACAACGAACAAGTCTAAAAATCTTAAATTAATAATAAATTTGTATGCATATTTTTTTGTATATCCATGCTTGTTGTTACCTAAAAAATATATTTCATATTAGGAAGCTATGTTTCTATGTAATACAAAATGGCGATTTTATGGAAATCAGAGTTCGTAGGAGAAATGAGACAGTTCGAGTTAAACAGAAGCTAATTCTGAAGGAGTGAAAAGAAATTAGTTCCTTGACAAGTTTTAATGATTCCGCGAAAATTCGTGTAACGAAATTTCCGGAAATTAGCCGCGGCTAAGTAACAGCAGTCGTCATTTCGTATAATTTACTCGCATAATGCTGGGTCCCGCGAAATTGAATCGTTAGGACCTAACCGCATCGAAATAAATGGCGAGGTCGCAATTTAATAAGGACCAGTCACCATCTTCCGGTGATTAATTCTTGCTAAAAAGTTCCAGCAACTTTACAGACTCCTTTCTCATGGATCCTAACTTCTCGGAGTCATTCTCACCGACCGCCGACCCCCACCTCACCCCCTCGTCCAACGGCGAAGTAAACTTTCCAACCCCTTCCAGCGAACTTTCTTTCCCGTAAAACAGCCGGCAACCACAACCCCGCTGTATCTAAGACCATCGACACCTAATGTATTTAATTTCCAATTAAGCACGGCATAATTCGATCGATATTTATGGGTATTCTGTCTGCGAACCGTTTTCCTGCGCCCGCCCCTCATCTTCCAGGACGAAAACCTTGTGCCTTCGTTACGTTTTTTTTTTCAATGTGGTCGCAATTTTGTTCTTTATTAAGTATTTTTTATTAAATATCTTTAGTGAGTACTTTTCTGCGATTTTACATTATTAAGATCAAGGGACGAGTGTAAGGTAAAAAATATGTTCTGGCGACCGTTTTTGTTAATTGCGAAGACGAATGTTGGATGTCGAAGAAACTTTATTTTGACAAATGACGCGCGGTACTTTATGGTCGCAATAATACGACGGTAGATATTTTATGATACGAAGCACAGTTTATTAAAGTTGTCGTCGAAGGGATGCTCTACTTCCTGCGAAGGAAGGGCTGGATCGCCTTAGATTGAAACAAGTTGCCAACAACTTGGGCAATTACGACCATAATTGCGACATACGTTATGCTAATGCTGTACGTTCGCTTATTTCAGCTCAGTCTTTATTCGTGGAACTTTCAGAGTGCAGGGGTAGAAGTTTTTGAAAGAGTGCCACATCAGGGAGATCTATCTAACAATTTCCCCTGTATCGGTATAGGAGAGTACAGCACTCTAAATTACATTTAAGCTCGAAACTAACATTACAACGATTCATACTGCGTAACGTGTACGATCATATTCAATGCCAGACAGAAATTTTCAATGTTTGCAAATGAAAAATTAAAGAAATGGTAAATATGAACTATTAGAAAAGTATGAGTAGATAGGTCCAATAACAAATGATAAGAGTAATATTAAATTTATAACAAATAACTTTAGTTTGCAATTCTTTGTAACTTCTTGGGAAAGTTCGATTCGAATAGCAACTTTCTCTAATCCTTGCAACGGTTGTCCTCAATTTTTCAAATTCAATCTTTCCCCGCGAAACGAGATTGATCAGCTATCCTCAAATTAGAAAGGAGTTAAAAGAAAAGTACTCAAAAGCGATAAACGCAATCTGAAACATCGAACTCGCCCAAAACTGGCAAGAATACGAGGAAAACGTTCGAATTGGCTCGCGGGTATATTGCTTAATGTTTCATTCGACAACGCGAACGCGCGAGCTTTAATAAAATACGTCGAATGAAAAACGAGAATCGTAAAAACGGAGTCCCAGGGCCTTTCGATGTATATATTGTACATATATATATATATTTTTTTTTTTCAACAGGGGTAGGAGATACAAGTTATTACGCGACGCTTGGCTCAGACCCGTTTGAAATCCCCGAAGCCATTAAAATAGAAATGGGAAACTCGGCCCTCCCAATTTCAGCATAATATTGTGATTACGATATGCAGAGACGCTTATATATTCGCACGGGTCCGGACGGATGCCCCTTGCCCAGTATACACCCCCCCAATACCAGTATCGCCCTTCTCCACCTTTCCACCATACATTTATTCCCGCATAATCGAGCTCTCGCGTCATTTATTCGTCCAACGCCTAAATGTATATTTTAATAATACATTTCCAGCCGGACGCGCAATCTGCTCTTGTCTTGACTTCATCTCGTTCGAAGTCCTTCCCCTCTTCCCCCTCTGCGGACACAAAGGGGTGGGATTTTATTTTATTTTATTTTACTCTTCAAGCATTTTTATGCTCTTTCATGCCTAATCAAAGTCTGCGATTCTACCCCTTTGCAGGATAAAAAGGGACACTTCTAACGGAAAGATACCATACGATAAGACTATCGACAAAAGTTTCACTCCATCCGATGATGGATTATTCGGTGATTGATTATACGAACCTATCGCGAAACTGCTTCGGTTTCAATTTTACTTCCTCAAGTTATCTCTTGACTCTGCCATTTTATTTCAATACGGAGAAGACAATAAGATATTCTACTAAAGTGCAGCGTAACCGTTAGATACAAGAAGAGAATTCGAAGGTGGGTTATATCTCGAAAATGGTCGAAACGATATTGAGGAACGATCAAGAAGCAGTTGGAGTCAGTTGGGCGCGGATGGCGGAAAAAAAAAGATGGCGAGTACCTAGAAAACAGAACTATCGCGCCACTTCCGTGGCATCACCATAAATCCCAAGTGTACGGCTACGTGGGTCGTATTCGCGCGTGAGATAGTGCCGCGAGTGGAGAATGTATCAAAATCAGGCGCGAGGTTGCTTTATGGACGGGAACGCTCGTAAATACGCACTTCTGGTACTCCTACTCGGTTGCGGAACGCTCGGGACCCGGAGAGAAACTGCCTGGATAGGTTGGCCGATAGAGAAAGGGCCACGAAATAGCTTCTACGGGATGCTAATAAAAGATAGAACCGGCTAGATAGAGACTCGAGGCCGTGATATCGCCTCGCCCTTCCTGTCTCTCGATCCCATTGTTTCCCAGATCGTCTTGTCGTTTTGCGACCAACGACACCGATGGAACAATAATTGATCGCCCGAATTCAAGAATGCTCCAACAACTCGCCACTGCGTGTCCTCAAACGTTGTCACAAAATGGGAACCCAATGTTGGAAACAAGATACTAGAATTTGTCTACAATTGTAGGAATTACTGTCTAATATCTATTGACCTAAGAAAACTACCAATTACAATCTTATGAAGGGACTTATTTTGTAGAACTTGATCAAGAAATTTTTTCGTTCCAGGTAAACCAGTTGATATTGCGACAATGAAATGGTTGATTTCTACCGATAGAGCAATGAAGTTAATATTTCATGGATCAATTGATCTAAAGATCAATCCGAGGATGTACATGGAACTTGAAATAATTTTTTTTATCTAATAAAATTAAGTTATTAACAATGTTTTACTATGTGGTTCTAAACAAAAGTACGTATGTCTCATCAAACTCCTGTTCCCAACGGTGTGAAAATTATAAAATTTCTAAAATTGTAACAATTTGAAAATCTTTAAATTGATAAGTTTGAGAATTTACGTCCAGATAAGTCTTAAAAACTCATACATTATTTAGAAAATTAATATTACTATTAACTATGAAAATATAAATATTAAACTAACAAATATTAATTTTCTAAATAGTATACCACGGTCAATTGCACTGTCACGAGAAGTTTTCTTATTTCGTTGCACAAGATGAATGATACCGATGGTGAGCGAACAAGGGGAAGAATCCTGTTACACAGAGAAAATGATCTTCGCAATGCCCCAGAGGACAATCATCCGTAAGGTGTGCTCGAGTCAAGGGAACATTAACGTTTCTCTGAAACGTTTCCCACCCGTTTCAAGCCAGGAATTCCCTTACGAGCAGTAGAAACAGTTATATCCTCTCGCTGGAGAGCACTGATCGATATGCAACGATCGAAGTTCATTTCCCGCTGCGCATTGCTTCACGAATTTTCGACCGATGCACCTATTCCTGCCTTTACGATTTACCGATTTTGTCGATCAGATCGACGTAAACACAGGGTTGCTCAATTGGGTCAAAACGAGTAGCTTGTTACTGAACGCGTATAAAGCCTTCTGAGGGTGTTTTAAGGGTGAAATCGTGAAACACAGCGAGTACGATGATTTGTTAATTGTTTTTGTAAACATTGCTCTTGTTACGTCATCGATACCATTTTACCAATTCGGAATTCTTAATTGGAATCCTTACATTCATTAATTTCTATTTCTGACTTACTTCGTAATTAAGCTTCCTGCGTTGCTCATAATTCTTGTCATGGTTCCAAATTACCACGAACTTTAATTCGATATTATTGGAAAGTACAAATAGTTACATAATTTTAACAACAAGGAATTAAGCATGTCCTTACATAACATTTTCTAAGCTGATCTTGTATATGTATTATATTACGCGGCGTATAAGGTAAACTTGGGTCAACTTAATCCCGACCAAGTAGCAAATCTAATTATGCGACTACACTCGGGTTAATGCCAGATTAACTAGTTACGAAGCTACGAATTGTGAAGTTTCCGCAAGAGCCAACCAAATATGTCGCCCCGAACGGAATATCATTATCAAGCACAGAATTATTAACGACAAATGCGTTCCAACCAACTGCAAACGTATTTACGTATACAACGAATTAGCGAAATTTCCATAATATGCATCGTTATCAATTTGAACAATCATTCGTGAAGCAAACAAGTACATTTTCTAGGGAATCGATTTTTTTACTTTTGATTTTCAAATTCGAACTTCCTTTAAACTTACATTATTGGTAATGCGTGGTGATATCCAACTATCTATAAATTTGGTATCATATACGTATCATATTTTGAATATGTCGTACGATGATAAGTACACATTTGTCGATATCAACATGATTGTTGTAGACCACCCCTTTGTTAATAATTTGCATAAAATACGTTGTCTCGACCATCAACGACCAATGGCGAACGCGTTAAAAATGCGAGCAGAAAATGTTCGGTAAACTTTCAAAGTCGAAACGCGAAAGCTTCATCGCTGAGGCTATAATTAATGCAGGATACGGTGACAAAATGTTAATAAAAAATTCATCGCGGGGAAACAAAAGGGAGAGGTGAATAAAAAAAAATGGTAGGTTGGAAGTTCCTGTTTCGCACGGAACAGTCGGGTTGTCACAAGGACAGAAAGCAGGCGGCATGAAAGCGGGGAGCAAGGTGTTAGTCCGCACGGAATTTCCTACGCTTGATGCCGGATACGAGGCTTAATTGCACCGCCACACAATGTAAATATTCCGCGTCAGTTAACCACTGTCCACGTACACGCACGCGTGCGAATGAAACCGGCCCACTCTGTCATCTACGGTAACGCCAGTGTGTCATCGCACGCTACCGCGTTATCGTCCACAATGAATCCTTGCAAACCGGCCTTTTTATTCCCACCCTCGGAACGTATCTGAGCAAACAGCGTAATATAGATGATTGCACGACCGCCGATGACAAACGTTAAAAATACCATGATTTAGGGCCAGTGCGAGCTGATAAGCCAGCCAGGGGGACGGGCAAGATCGGAGTATTGCATATTTCACGTGGCGTTGAACGCCATGCGTTAGCTACCGCTTCGAATCGGGATTCTCTAATAAATTGCCCTTCGTTTCGTGATTATAGATCGGCCAGATTGCTTTGGAACTGGCGTACCCATGAAACATTCGTCCATCGACGAAGGAATTTTGAAAGATGGAACTTCAAATTATTTTCACCGTTTTTTCGCGCATTAACTGTATCGACGAATCTGCAACAACTTTTAATTGCGATAAAATTATATCGCTTTATCGGTGGAACGATTCTGATATATGTGGATGAAAATCGAAATAGATTAACCACAATATTCGAGACAGTCTTGCATTCACCCTGAATTAGAAATCCATACTACGAGCTTGACCGTAGCATAAACTCGCGAATAAATTTGTATCTGAGAGAAGAAAAAGGTATACCCGATTATTTCTGTCAAAAGAGTTACATAATCATCTATATGAAAGCCATTGAACTTTTAAAAGCGAAGTCGGCGATAAAAAAAAATTGCATTATCATTTGATGGACTGTTAAAAATTGTATCAGATACAACAAAAGTGTGAATGACTTTTTAAATCCATCTCTGTTCGATTTACTGTAGCAGTAGTAGCAATTCGGCTGGTTATACTGCATCTTTCGTTCGTAATAACTGAATAAAAATGTATTGAATGAAATTTCGTGAAGATGAAGACAAGGTTAACGTTCGATAGGTTAGAACGTGTTGTTTCACCTGGAGATCTTCGAGCCAACACGGATTTGGAAGCAGCCAACTACGAATTTCTCTTTTCCTTCCACCATATATACCGATAGGAAAGCGCAAACAGTGTGCACAGTGACCCAACCGAAGGAAGTTTCTAATCCCTGTGGCCGGCTAACGTTCAAATCCGTGAGCCCGCCGAGCAGATAGTTACACCGTCGCGCAGAGATACAGGTAATATCAGTTTACAGATATCGGGGCAAACATTAATAGAAAGTAGATACCGTGTACCTTAGAGGATTGCGTTATATTTAGGTCCAAAAATCACTTGAGCGATGCGTTTAATGGCGGTCACGTTAGGTATCTACGCGTTGGATAACTGCGCGTTAACTATTGGCACGTTGGATAGTAGTCTGTTAGATAGCGGCGCGTTGTATAGCAGCGCGTTGGACATCAATCAAATTAGATAGCGGCGCGTTGGATATCGACACGTTAGATATTCATGCGTTGGGTATGGACGCGTTACGTAACGATGCGTTGTGTAGCAATGCAATGCATAGGGATGCGATGTATAGCAATCATATTAAATATCAGTGCGTTGGGTATCTACTCATTCAATAACTACGCGTTAAGAAACAATCACGTTAGATAACAACACGTTGAATAGCAGCACATTGAATACCGATGCGATCAACAATGAATAGTAAAACGTTGTACCACGATCCCCTTAGATAGTTACATATTATATCGTAGGTTGAAGAACAATACATTAAATAGCAATGTTTCGAATAACGACACAACTATATGCCGCTACACATTACATAGCCATGTGTTGTATTATTAGTGACATTAACCCTTTGCACTCCAAAGTATTTTTATTGTTGGCAAATAGTAACTGAAAAATTTTCTAGTTGAAAGATTTGATGAATTTTGTTGAAATTAATATATTTTTAATCGCGAATATTGTCTGTTTCACTATGTTCGAACATCGCTTGTATAATACTGTAAAGTTAGTTGAAGGTTATTCATAAATTGTTGCATTAAATCAAACGTCGAGTGAGTGTCGCCGCTCGAGAGCAAAGGTTATCACGCGCAGCGTGTCTGTTGCATAATGAAACGGTATAAGCGCGGACAATTACATTTAATTTCTAAATTGCGGAACAAAAACCGAGAAAGGATGAATCGCGACGATGAAAGCAATTTCTTCCCACCGAATTTTAACCCTCGAAGCGAGGTTCAGGATCAGGGATGAAGGATCGGTGCTTGCGGTCATCAAGATGGAAAACGGGTGGGTGGTACAGTCACACACGTACAGTATCATCCCTTTCAACCCCGTACTTAGGGTGACCATCTCATTTATATAGTAAAACAGAGTCGCGCAATGGCGAAGCAGAGACGGGAGTTGAGTTTGTTTGTCGAGCAAACGTTTGCCGACGACACCGCTGGACACTGGTGCCTAGCTAGCTCCGGTCCTTGGTACAAGTCTGTCCGAACCACTGAAGGTTGGTTCAGCAAGGGCGGCGGTGGGCAAAGGGGGGAGGGGAGGGATTTAATACCATCTCCCAGGATGAACAGTGGTGGTCAAATAACTTCGCCAAGTGATTCCCTGCGACGGTATTAATGTGTCCAGTCCCTTCGGGCTTCTGCTTCATCTCGGAATGTCGATAATCCAAAGGCGGTGTTCGCGCGACGTCATTCGCGTACGTCGATGCCGGAATTATTTCGTTGTCGCGGACGCGAAAAAATTCTGCCGCGACCGTTGTAACCGACAGTTCCTTAATACGATCCCCGATTAGGTTCGTTTAATTAAGCAACTTCGTTTACACGATCCAATAAGGGCGCCAGCTACGGTGGATTAAATTCACCGTGCAAAAAGTCCACAGTCACCGGTCGCAATCAGTATTAATTGAAAATTCCCATCGAGCAAACGGACGGAGGTGGATGCTCGGACGGACAAAATGGTAGGCGACGAGGTCTGACGTCAATTCGTAGAAACAAACAGATCATCCAGACGGCGGAGGACAACGTAAACGAAGATTAAACACGAGTGACGCCCGCGATTTCAAGATTCCATTCGTCTTACTCCAAGATCTAAACATCAAGGTCGTAAATCCATCAATAAATCCCGGCGCCCTCCTCGCGGTGACCACATTTGCTTAGGGATAAGAAGCAAAGACAAGCAAGCACGGGGGGTGGCAGGGCGGAGGTGTAAGTCTGTAGGGCAGTGAGGAATGGCTCGGTCTAGCGAGCCTTTAGCCCCGGCTTAGCATGTACTGGAAACACCATCCCCTATCCTTCGTGTCGGGGCCAAGTTATACCCGCAAACAGTCGTACATTAGTGCCTGCAGGAGTCCTGCAGGATTTATAAGGGGCGCCCGCGGGCGCACAAGAGGCTATGCGGCCGTCTCTCGATGGTTAAAACTAGAAGAGACCAAGGGATAGGGCGAGAGATCGTTTGTGTGCGCGAATGTTGCGAGAGCCGAGGTTTCAGAGCGAGATCAATCGATTCCACGAATCAAAATAGAAATATATGATTCGTTTAAAATAAATATGCCCACTGTTATTTCGATATTGTTTATTCGACTTCGAATTGCGGGGAATTTTAACAGGCAACTGTAAATAAGAATTTGATCTCGAGCTAACGTTTGCTCGTCGAAATAGACTCAATTATATTCGACGATCTTCTTCCTTCGCTTAATAAGGTCACAGGTACCCTCCGCATAAAATTGTGTCAGCTTTCGAAAGATAATTTGAGAACGTTCTCGAAGTCGAAATTTAATTTCTATTACAGTAACGAATCATGAATTGTGGATGAGATATAGGACGTCGAGGGTGAAATTTTAGAATGGAGACCCGTGTAGAAATTGAGGTCTATCTGTGACCATGATACCGTTACTTATGTATGTTCGACGTAAGCTCAGGCTCGATTCAGAAGTCCCACTTTTCATCATCGTGTCCTGGGATTGTCAATTTCTAATTCCGACTATGAAGCTTTTAACCTATTAACACGTTAACCTCCACGAAATTATAGAGGTAGTATGGATTACGAAAGACATTCAGAATTAGGGATTCAATGCAATAATTAAACTGCAAATGTTTATACATTTGTGGTACAGCCAAGTCTACAAAATAAAGAAAATCATATAACCCGTAAACTGTAAAGATTATAGGTTTCACGATTTATGCATACTTTTCAAACTTTGAAGAAACACGAATGTGTGAATACCCACAATCTAATAAGTGATTGGCCCCGTTATTTTAAATTTGGAGGAATGTTAGGTCAGGATTGGGGTGATATTATTATTCGTTGTAATTCTCAGATTATCTAAAGAGGACCTCCGATTTTTACGTAATATGTAGAAAGAAGTAAATTAACATTAGTTTTGTACAGGAATATATAAAGGTTAAGGGAAGTGAAATTTCAGGAAGGCAAACGTACATATGTCCCAACCTGGATCGATACACTCCGTACGAAAGGGTGATCTTCAGTATCCAGATTCTTGGAACGCGAGAATATTTACGCGCGCGTCCAACTGGTCAGTTTCTGCTACGTTGAATTTTCGTTTGCAGCCGCGGCACTAAACCGAATTTCTCCGCAATCTCGAAAGGTTAGCGCAAACATCGGACGCGTTACAAGCCAAGGGTTGCATTGGTGGAGACTGAACGTCGCCGTGTGTAATCGTATCCCGTTATGAAACAAGAAAACGCTTTCACCGTTCATTATGAGGGTGGATAATGCATCACGCGGAGCATCATGGCCGATCCTTGAATTCGTTTCGAACTCGGTTCGAAACTGTAGCTCGTTGCCGTGCATTAACGAGCAATTGGCAGCGAGTAGAAACGGGCTAAACATCAGGGACGAGGTTCAACTCGGAATCTCTAAGAGTTCAGTTCGGTACGTGAGCACGTCGCCAGAGGGTTGGATCGGCCGCGGAAACAAGATGGGGGCTCGGTCAAGGGGGTTGGTCAGGTTGAAGGGTGGTGGGTGGTGGTAGCCAGTGGTCAGCACACTTGGCCGACCCTACTTCGCTAACTAGTTTAATGATATATGTTGAGCTACAAGCGCCTTGATTAATCGTTAACTAATGTTGGACCTCGTAGTGCACCACCACCACCATCACCCTAACCCGCCACTATCACCGAGCCGAGCAACACCGTGCCACGATGAGAGAGACGGTCGGTAGCTACCACGAGAAAGAGAGGAGGGTTCAGGCTACCACAGCAATCCTTACCCTCGTCGAATCCACGGGACCCAAACTCGAACGTGGCCAAACAGAAATCTAATCTCACTCAGCGTGTAATTTGATTTATGACTCGCGGCCGTTCGACCGGAAACCAGCAGAAAAAAGAAGCCGGAGGATCGACGCAAGGAAGGAGCCGAGGAAAGAACGAGCACCGGCCAGAGTCATCGATGCAATTTGCCGGAGTGTCCATCGTCCATGGGGAATAACTGGCCAGGCAGAGGGGAGTCCATGGGAGGCACAGTCGTACGCAAATTTACGTCTCGCGAGAGACATCCCAAAACCCCTTCAGCCTTCCTCGAATTGAATTAACTCGGCGTCTTCCCCCGGCTCTATTCCTGAGCTCTGCACGTGGAACATTGGTCATCCCTAATTCGCTTATGGCCCTCGATCAATTAAGTCGTCGGCCATTCGCGCAAATCCCGGTGACCCTTCCAGACGTCGCCCACTCGTGGACGAAGACACCGTGTTGCTTTAACGTTGCCCTTCCCCCACCCAGCGCATCGTGAAACGCTGAAATTTTTTGTTATCATTTTCGACGCAAACGTTCGTTTGCGCCATGACACGCCTAATATCTGGTGATTTCTCCAAATGTCATTCAGGGGTGCAAAATTTTGTACCTCTTCAAAATGGCTATTTTCTCATCTCGCGTTATTTACCGTGAAACTTCGGAATTTTCATATTCTCACATCGTTAAAATCAATATACAGATTTAACTAACTTCCCTTCCGGGCGTTGTACATTAATGAGAAGACGTATTAATTTAATGTTCTTGTTTCGTTATTTAATCGTTGTTAAGGTTCTACCGGTATTTTTCCAAGAAAACCAACAATCTTCTGTTAATAACCGCAAGAAATGTAATTTACAGGTAATGTCTGTTATTAGGTGAAGCATTGTGTCATACATTAGACTTGGAAGTGATTGTTTTCTGTGCTAATGGGTCTTACATCAACGATGGAGTATCCTTGAGTTAATATGCGCACGTTTCATTCCCATTCTACACTAACACATTGGAAAACACCCACATTCTTGGATCTACAATTAAGAAATTCTGATACTCCACATTTCATGTCGGTTCTTTTATCGCGTATCCAAATATCTCAGATACCTTCGTGTCGGACTGAAGACGTTTCACAGAAAAATTGCAGTAAATTGCTGTTGCACTGCTTTATTAACTTAACCGAAGATGATTCGACGAAAGCGGTACAAGTATAAAAATACGAATGAATTACTTCATGAAATTTTGAACGAACATCAGAAAGACATATTAATATGTCTGAGTGATGTTTTACAGAAAAATTGAAGTACACGTCGTTTCTATCGTTTCGTTAATTTGCAGGACTTAATGAAAACTGGCTAAAAATGGGAATACAAGGTAATTACTCGATGAAAGTTCAATAAACTGCCGACACACGATAAAACAATAATTTTGTGACATACAAAAAAACACCGCCGATCCTGTTATACCCTCCAATAATAGATTAATATCTTTATCTGCACCGTATCCATGAAAAATAGCTTGCAGGTTCATAAATTAGACCACCTATCAAAATCACAATGAAGTACTCTAATCACCTTATCTCCCCTCGACCATACACGCAAAACAAGAACGCATCGAGTAACAATATGACCTTCCCGTTAAGGATAGCGCCAGACAATGTTCCCAGACGCATATATCAAACGAGAAAATGAAGATGTCTTACCGGAAAGGTAAAGAGAGGCATTCGATTAATGCATCGAATGCCGATCATAATGCGAAACTGACGTAGGAATATTGGCGAACGTATCGCATGCTCCGAAGAGAGACGGACACAACGAAAGAGAGACAGAGAGAGGGAGAGAGAGAGAGAACGAGAGGAGGGAGGTGAAGTAGGGGGAGGGTTGCAATAGGGAGTGCCAGAGGGGGTGGCTCAGGGATGCAAGACACCGTGAAATTACCAGCAGAGTCTCCCATCCCAGCGGGGGTGGCTGGGTGGAACGGACTTTGTCCACTCCGCGCCCTTGGACCACCGTCCACCCGGGTATTTGTCTTGTCTCCTTGTTTATGAGATTCAACATTGTTATTTGGCACCGCACCGGAGAGTTTCTAGGTACCGTGCGGCCGCTAGTTTCCGGCGAGTTTCCTACTTTAAAAGGCTGTGTCCTGGTGCGCGATTGCGCTCCTGACTTATCCGCGGTTCGTCCTACGCCACGATTGTCCTTAATCAACCTGGAAGAACGGCGCACGGAAGGACGCTAAAATTTACACGCGAATTGAACGTGCGACGAGGGCGAGGATATCTTAGGAGGTTAGATATTGGACGGGGGCGACAAAACGGGGGTGGAAAACGAGATTTTCGGACCTTTCACCTCTGCTGGTTTCGTCCCGTGAGTTCAGGAGCGATGACGTCTTTCATGAATTGTGGGCGTTTTGAATAGTTGGTGCAAAATGGGATTTTGGCTAGAACCACTCGATAAAAAGTTGATATGTTGATAAAGCTTCGAAATTGCGAAAAGGTTACAGCGTAAATTGGAAATTTGCATCTAGAGATTCTTCGGTGACTGCAATATTAAGCTTTTTATTTACTGTAGTTCCTATAACCCCAAATATCTGTCTTCAGATTTCTATATCACCAGATATCTAATCATTTACATCCTCGTATACTTAGAGATCCATATATCCTTATATTCAAACAGTCCTAAATCTTAATTCTCCTAGACCTTTACATTCTTAAGTCTATACAGATCTGGATGATATATCTATGTCTCTCCACTTCTAATTTCCGAAATCTCTAGATTTCGCAAATCAAAATGTTGCGAGCATTTTATATTCGGCGTTCCATGACTACACAAACCACGTCAAAATACGGCATGGGGTTAAACGCGAGTTAAGTTACCGATAAAAATAATTTCAATCATCGATTCTTCGACGAGAGAAGTCACGACTACAAACCATCCTAGACGCGGACATCCATGTAATCTTTGTTCGTGTAAATTACTTAATAATAACCGTGTTACTGTGAAACTTCTGTTGGCCGGCATTATCATTAAGGCGGTCCAACATTTTCAATTAAATATATCTGCCGCAATCGCGACGCCTTATCGCGAGCGTAATACGTTCTCGATTGCACAGCGAACATCGAACTGGTTCGGACAATGGTTCCATATACGGCCGGGCGAATTGCAATCACGTTTCCCGCGGTGCTTAGCGTTACTCCTCGCAAGATACCGTTTTAAATCAGTCGAGATAATGTTATCCGGCTTATGTTCCGCCTAATCGTCGCATTATCTCTCGACTGGCTCTCGGCTAAGCTCGCCTGGAACGAGCTTCTTTTTCTGGTCAGATATTCGCGCGGAATTAGAATAAACAAAGGGTACAGCGATAAAGAGAACCGATACGGGAAAATGGAAAAAGCTGCGACAAAAATTTCATCGTGGTAAATGCGAATTCCTAGTCACTTTTATTTGTTGATACCTTTTGTATTTAAGTTCGCTGTAATTTTAATCTCGCGAAGATTACACTTTATACTCGTACCGTGGAAGATACTTGTATTGGGTACTTGAAATGATGCAGAACGGAATTATCATGAAAGTAATAGATGACTTCGCTTAAAAGTATATGTACTTATGTGCATCATAAGTGTATATTATCGACTGAAAGTTCGAAAAGGTTCGATATCGAAAATATAAAAAAATTCTCGCGAGAATCTTGAAATATACTTATGCGAGTACACAATTGATCGAAGTCTTGCAGTTAATCGTCCGACACGTTCGAGGGGATCGGCTTTTTAATAAACATTTTCCAAATGGATTCTTGGAATCTCGTTAAGAAACGATCTGTTGAAGATTAAATAAGCACTGGTTCGTACACACGCATCTACTTGACTGATTGTAGCAAATTGTTGTAAATTTATGATGAATTATGTAGCATGATTGGAAGACTTTTAAAATTTACATGAAATTGTGTCAGGCACGGGAAGAACTTAGTACGTTGTTAAGGAATTTACCGGATAATTCGAGTTTGCCTTCGATGTAAGATCTAAAGATTGTTGAGAAAAAACTAATTATCAAACATAGATAATAATAAAATTAGTTTATACGCTTTACTTTCATGATTGACGTATATCATTCGAATGTCTGACGTAGACTTTATTTTTCTAAAATTGAGATTTTTCGCCATTATTTTAAGAAATAATGAAATTGATAAAGTTGCAGCATAAAATATATTCTATAGATAGAACGAAAAAGTTTGTTTTATTAAGAATAAGATCAATTATGTGGCATGGGTGTAAAATATCAAAGCGCGATGAAAATATAGACAATCCCACCGAGTGAAATTAATGGTTAAAAGATTAATTAAAAGATCAAAATCCGTGGACAAATCTTAATAAAATTTTGTTACATTAATAATGATCAATAAAAGTAATCGAGCAGCATAGAATAGCAAATAATAATGCCGAGGTAACAAACCACTGTCTAAAAATATCAAACTAACGAATAGCAAACTAATTAAAATACCACTAGATAGAATCAAAATTTCATTCTATCAACAATGAACATCGAAGGTAATCGTACAGACTATACAGTTACAAAGCGCGAACGCGAACAAAATCATAAACCGACCGAACAAAATATCGAATCAACGAAACAAATTCCCGACGACACATAAGAAAAGCGCATTCGATTACCGATGAAATCGTCCGATCGCGATGGACAGGAAAACGCGACGACCGATCAAAAACTGTCTACGGCCGCCGAAATTCGCGTTCATCAAGCCGGGTAACAAAAGTAGCCGAACGATAACAGCAAGAAATGAAATCTCGTCGAGGCGAAATGACACGCGATGAATTAAAACACGAAAATCATCGACAAGCAGAGGTGCAGAACGGACGGTGGAATCAGCGAGCATCGAGCGGAATCGCATCAGCGGCTGGATCGAGCCGAATGACAGGAAACGTTAGTGAATTTCCGTGATCGGGCTATCGCGCCTCTCCGCGATGGCGGCGTGGCGCGACGCGACGCGACGCGACGCGACGGGAGCGTCGCCCTCAAAGAGCGTCGGCAATTAATTTTACAAGGGCGCAAAAAGGAAGCAAAAAGCGAGAGGAAGCGGCCCGTGGCCGAGTAGACTCCGGTCCTCGCGACGATGGGTTTTTATCTGCGCGAGTTGTCAGGCCAACGAGTTCTCCGCCTCGTTGCCTGACCACTGGCGTATAATGTCCACCGTCAATATAAGCTGTCGGATGCTTTTTCCTAAATTGACAGATTTTCAATTTAATCAAGTTCCAATCTAATGGAAAAATGCCCGATCTATCGGGCCGGCTCGCCCGGTGTATGTACGCCGCGCGCTATACATATGATCGTAACCGATGGCCGACGTTCTGGATGCACGGCAAACGACGGAGGGGCCAGATTGAAATAATACTTTTATGTTTAATCACAATCGAGGAGTACGATCCAACGATTGTGCGGAGCCGCACGCCGATCTCCGAGATTAATCTATTGATAAACATTCCATCACTCCGCGAATAGCGAGCGAGAGAAATAGACGAGCCGTCGACCAACGGTATATCACCCATCTCGCCCGCTACCACTTCCCTTTTATCATTCCCCTGCAACCCCTTCACGCAATCACCCTTTTTATCTGTCCCGCTCCTCCTATACGGGAATCTATACTCTTCTTTTTTTCTTCTTTCGGGATTCGCGTCCACGTCGTTCTGGCTGCCTTGCTTTCGCTCGGCGACAATCGTCGAACGCTTACCGTTTCTTTCTTTCTCTCGTACTTTTCGTCGTTCCGGCTTTTTTAATTATCGTTCTTTCAGACCGTTTTCGGACACGGTGCGGGGTTTTTCTAGTCTCGGGTTCGCAGATATTGGTTCCTTTTTGCAAGTACGCGGTGTTCGCTGGAATGCGCGGTACCGGGAGCGTATTGTTTATGTTACTGGTACCGGTTCAAAGTCTCGAAATTAGAAATTGGGAGAATTCGGAAGGACGGACGCGCTCGGTGCGGTCCAGGCATTTTGGGTTTGACCGATGGGCCACTAGGTGGCTCGCGAGATGGCTTTCTCGATGGTGCACCATCGCGAGCCAGTTCGAATATACATAGAACCTTCGAACCGTAATAAACTGAGCCTGTCTGAGCCAGGGATCCTCAGTCGTAGGCGCCATTTCTCACGATCTCGAGACAAAAAATACCTTTTCAAGGCCCGTTACTCAGGGAGTCGATATTTTAAAGTCTCTCCTGAGAAATTTTCTTAATTCCAAAACTCTCAAATATTTGAAATTCCAGTGTTGTACCAAAATCCCGAAATTTTAAAACAAGTTTTAAAATTCAACGTCCCGGAGTTTTACTGTTCAAAGTTCCTAAGTCATTGAATTTTCCGAAGATAACAAGTCCCGAAATTCGATCACAAAATCCCGGAATTCCAAAGAAATGAAAACTTTAAAAATTCCGAAACTTTGAAGGTTTCCAAGTTCCTAAATCGCCAAAGTAACCAAAAATTACAAGTCGCAAAATTTTGAACATCTCCCGAAGTTCGAAGTTCAATATTCAATAAAGTTCCGAAAATCCTCCAAAAAAATTTTAAGATTTCGAAAATCCTAAATTCGAATTTCCAAACGAACTTGTATCTCCGAAACAGCCGTCCCCGAATGTCCCAAAAACCGAGATACGGAAACTTGAATTAAAGTAAAAATATGAAAGTAAGATAAGAAAAACTATAAGAATGTGTTACCTTGACCAAGGTCGACAAGGCGCGCATATCTAATCGGCTGTCGCAATAATTGTGAAATTCGATCGAAACCCGATTGACTGGGTAAAATGAAGGAGGCTAGGTAATGAGATCCGAGTGCGAACCCGGGCCGGTTTGCTACGCCAGCATCCCTCGTTTACCTTCAATCACTTTCTTGACAGATGCATTTACGGTCCAGGTCTGCTGGCCATCAAGGTGGAATGCGCCTTAAGGCCCTCCTCTGTGTTAGCCTATCGATCCATCGAGTGCCTCGTGAATCCACGATTCTAACGCGAAACCTTGTCGAGTGGTGCGCCTAGGCTGACGCTTTTCTGGCAAAAGTCACGAGGAATCGACTCCTGCAAACCTCTTCGCCTCGTGTATTCTCGTCGAGATCGTTGAAGGATGGGGGCAACGGCATTCGTGACGATGCATCTATCCGCTGTTTGAGCGACTCTGATCCGTAGATTGGTATCGAAGCGACGAGTCGATCGTTGCAGTTCTTTCGAGGCTCGAAAGTACTCGATGCGTCTCACCGTCCCTATTTATTTTAACTCGTTCGATGCGCTCGCGGGGCTTCACGAGTGGATAGAAATTGGATTTCTACGATACTAATCGGTTTAAATGAATTTCTACAGATATCTATTGTTATTCTTCTTGTTTTTTCTTCGCCACGGATCGATGGGAATATTCGGTCGCGGGTGATTTCGATGCTTCTCCACGGAGCGGAAAGGTGGTTATGCCAGACACGAAAATTAGTCGAAAACGTGCAATATGAGACTTCCCCTTATACCGAGTTTTGTTTTAGTGCAAAATCTTTCTGAATGCGTTTTTCGAAATTATAACTGCTCGTGATCCCATCGCGTGTAGTCTGACAATTTTTCCTAAAACTTCGAAATCAATAGTGTTAGATTTGTGAAATAAAAATTTCAAAAGTCGCAGATACGAGTGTAAAACGATACGAGTCGAAGCTGTGACTAATCTTAGAATGCTAATCGAGGAACAATGTTTCAGCGAAACAATAAGAAGTATTAAGACACGATGACCATGAGAAAACCATGACCGATAGCGATGAATACAATCTATCGGTCGTAGCGATTGCTCGTTCTCGCCGGGTTTTTATGGTTTCTAATTGTCGATCATGGTGTGTACACGGGTCATTCCAAGTCTTTTCAATCGGCAGAGAGAGAGAGAGAGATGTCTAGAATGGCCTCGTGTGTCCAACGAAATCCTTGAAGGACTGCCATGCCTTTGTGTTCGCGTACTTATTACCGTTGTTGGGCATCCATTATTCTCGCGAGAAGAAGATATTCCGCAATTAAGAGGAACGGCTAATGGCGCCGACGGAATGCACCGTTCAAAGGTCTAGTAATTTATGATCATTGACCGGACTTCGATCGATCGGACTAAACGGATACTGATTCTACATAGACACGATTTTTCTTACGAAAATCTGTGAGCTTCCACCGCGATAACGTTACAAGACGAAAACAATCCACAAAAGATATTCAATAAAGTATATTCCAAATCTCATGCCTGTCGAGGTACCACCTCCGCCGTTAATAAAAATTCTAAACGCCGAAATAAAACGCAAAACAAATTGTCAAAGAGCGAGCATTTCCAAGCATCAAAGTGTTACTGGATGGAAGAGGAGGACAGGCCAGTTACAAGCATCTTTGACATGCTAATACCGATAAATAAGAAAGATCGCGGGTCAGCGGAGGAACGATCACAATTTTTCCCTCGGCTTTTCATATTTCACCTACCTAACCCACCCACCCGCCGCGAGGAAACACCGACGACATTATTATGTATGCTGTAGCCCTGTTAAGCAGAGGCATTTCTTTTCGTAGCGTCTACTATGAAACATCGTAGAGTTCTTTTGCGCGCAAATTGCATGCTCCCTCCTCAGACACGGCTAGCCCAGGCATTAAGTCCATGCGTGGAGTCCGGTCCAGGATGGATCCTGTGTTTGCTGAGGGGATAATAGTGTAATGGATGGACAGGAACAGCGTACCAACGGATGAGACTGCTGTTTTCGAGACTCTAGTCTCGAGGCTGCCGCCTCGCCTCTCTTCTAGTACACTATTATTCTCCTTTGTCGGGTAATTGGCATCATTGTTGTGCATTGTTGGACGGTCGAATTGTTCGTTCCTGATGCGCGAATCAACCGCGCCACGCGGAACACCGAGAGGATGAGAAACAAAAAAAAAAATGACTGCCTTTTGTCGAACTTTAATAATACAGCCGCGCGAATGCTCGAACGATTAAGATTACTGGCGACATTAACGCTCTTCTGCTGACCATCGCGCTCGGTTATTTCGTTCTTTTCGACGGAATTCGCTTGGAAACTGGAACTCAACCATCGCTAGAGCCGAATTGCGTGGTTTTTCGGATTTTTCGCGGACGATCGTCGGGACGTGGATGGACCCAGCCTCGACAAGTTCAGTTCAACAAAGAATTCGACCTTTTTGGATATTGTGAGGGACTCTGGGGAATCCATATATTTCATACTGGAAACTTGAAAATGTGGAAGTTGCCAAATTTACCAATTTCGTACTTCAGAAATCACGTAATTATCAAATTCATGAATTTATGGATTTGTACATTACTAAATTCGCAAATTTCCAAGTCCTCAACTTTCTAAATCACAGAATTCTCAAATTCCGAAATATTCAGATAACAAATTGTCAAATTTATAATTTGTTAAACTTTCAAAAGTCCAAGTCCCAAACTTCCCAAATCTCCAATTTCACGAATCCCAAATCGCCGAGTTCTCGAATGTCTAAGTTCACGTATCCCCAATCGCGAAATTCGAACACTCTCATAATTCCATCAGTCGCTAAAGAAAAGGGAGCGTTTCGAATTTGCCTATCAATAAGAACTATATTCGTGGCGATTACAGTCAACGCCTAAATAATTCCTCGTTTACGGTCCGAACAAAAGAGCTCGTTAACAGACCTCCCATAAATACTAATTTCGCGCTTAACACGCGAGCTACTTCCTTCGCTCCAACATACGGAACATCTAGCCGATCTAGATCCATGCAATAGTCGTTGCGGCCATACTTTTGCTTTCTCGCCTTACGATTACAATGTGGAATCATAATCCCCGCAATATTAAATCTATAAACGAATCCGGCACATTTTCTTTACCGGCAGTAAAAAGATAAGGGACCCATCTTCCTTCTTGAATCACATTCTGCTACCTCAATCCTTTAGCAACGATAACAGTAACATGTTACTTCAGAAAATTACGTGTTTACGATGCTTAAAAAATATTTTTTCACTCTTTTGATACTGTTGGCACGAATAAATGTTTTATTTATAGCTCATTTATAGTTCACTTTTGAGATTTTATTTTCTGTGAAACAGAAACAACTTTTACGTCTATTACGACGCGAAACTGTTCAAATTTTATTATTTCTATACTCTCTGACAGTATTACATAAAACTAGCAGGGTAAAAAAAGATATCTCGTACGCAATGATCTTTCACAACTGTCTATTAAGTATGGTGTTAGTGTAAATATAAAACTTCGCCAAATGACTTCAGGATATATTCGTACTCGCTCGTTCGAGCAACGGAATATGAATCGGTTGTATCAAGTTAGTTCAACTACGACACTAATGAAATGCAAATATTGAATTACGCGTAGTAAAAAGTGATTGGTGATTCATGCTTCCGATTAATACAGCGAACGAACAGTGTAATACAGATTGCGTGCCGATAACTAATCTTCCAAATCATCTCGACGTAGGGGTCACATGTATACCGTGATTAGAGCATACTCCACAGTTGGAACGCGGAAGCGTTCCGTGCAAACGCTTAGGCAAATGTCGTGTGTACGCGCGTAGAAGTCGCATACCAGCGCGCAACCCGTTAGAAACTTTGACATTCTATCTGTACGATTTTCCCACGACTACCGATCCGCTAACGGGAGCAGCCTTTTCTGGCAGTTTCTGGTAAGAAGGCGTGCGCGGCGCGAGTGCCTCTCGCTTAAAACGCTCCAACGATCATGCACCAAGTATGGAGATTAGATTGCCACAACGGCCACTTACGTGTTCCCGATAACACCGCTTTGTCCTTTTTTCCCCGCGCGAATCGCTGATATCGGTAGAAAGTCGATTGGAGTTTAATGAAATCGTGCTTGATCTGTGATTCGCTATTATGCAACCGATCTCGCAAAGTTTACGAAAATCGTCGAACATTTGTAGCTACTTTCCAGTCGCTTAACACTAAAACTACCGACGTATAATGCACAATTATTTTGATGTTAAAAATGAAGATGAAAAATATATGGACAAAGAATGCAACATAAATGAATTCACTTATAGATTCTTTATCTCGCCGACAATCAGCATGAATGTCGAGAAGACCAGTTTAACAAATTTTGTCATTTGAAGTAGGAAATTTATAGAAGGGAAATTTATAGATTTGACCCCTTTTGGTAGTTTTAGTGTTAACCACATTGTGTGGACAGACTCGCGTTATAATCTACTTCGCAAATTAATTCCACCAAATTTTAATTTTTCTGAGTGAAATACGATCCTATAACGTTCCATTCGCGATGCGAAGAATTTTTAGCACCGTTTCATTAGAAAATTAATTTCTCTTTATCCAAAGATCGGATTCATCGATACTATTCTAAAATCGTTTGGCAACTTTTTATTGTTATTAGTTTGAAATAAAAAGGAGCGCTTAAAAAGTAAGCTTGCGATACAACTCACGCTAAATTTAACAATATAATCGAGTTAATCAGTAGTTAAAAATAACTGTATCTGCGAGAGGGAGGTTCGGTGATGAAACAGTAATTTTGTCCAAAAAAGTGTCTTCGGGGTTCGCTATCATCGATGAAATTATACGTAATTATAAAATTCGATGGTTGATCTAAACCTCGCGTAAAAAAACTCGAGAGCACGGTGTTACGCATAGTGTTATAGTGGCGTACGAGCAACGCGTTTGAAGAAAGAATATTAACTGTACATTGACCCCATCGCCCATATGGAAGTGATTCGACACGCTTTGTTTTCTACGTTAATCATATACAGGTCAGAGAGAGACCATTGGCCGAATTAGGCTTGGACTCGACGCAGCAGCTACTTAAGCGGACAATTGGTTGTCATTGACACACAAAACCGTTGCTAACGAGTGTGACAATCGTTTCGACAGAGGGACATTCTTATTAATCATCTGGACCGGCGCGTATTTACGAACGGACCATCAACATCGATTTGAAACCCTTGATCGTGGAAAATTTAACGAAATATTTTATACTTCGCGTCAGCGATTCAAAAAATTATTAAATAGTATTAATCAGTCGTATATCCCATCAATTGTTCGAAATTTTCGGGACTGGGCCGATGATTGAATATTTTACTGGACGCAGAAACAAATTTCATACTTCAGATAAATTAATCGAAGTACGTGAATGCAGAATATTTCAATAATAGCATACTATACATTTTAATATAAATTGCCTAATACCTACATTTCGAAATAACTCGTTTAATAAATATCAATTGCACGAGGTTCAAATTTCAATAATTGAAAACTATACATTTTAATGTCAATTGTCTAAAACCTACATTTTACTATAACTTTTTCAATAAATATCAATTGAACGAGGTTCAAATTTCATTAAAATTCAAGGTCGAACGCTCTTCGTGGTACGCTCGAGTCATTCTCGATTAAATGAATTTTTTTGAAAAGTTAAAAGAGCAGGTTAAATCGAAAAGCTTGTATAAACTAAATCGATGTATCGATCGGTTTCCGTGGGATATATATCGGCGACGCGACGAAAATTCGTAGAAAATAGGAAGATCGATCAGTTTCCACGACCGAAGGGTCACCAAGGATCTGTCGGTTTCATCGTCTAATTAACGAACACGGAGTCGAACGACGAAGCGGCTGTATCCGGCCGATTAGAACGATTCTTAATCGATCGGTGCATTAGTCCATAGAGATTCATTGACTTACCTCGCTCTTCAGATTCAATGGCACGTCGCAGGGCGCGTCCAACTCGGCTTCCGTGTTCACCTGATGAGACAGCATGCTGTGGCTGTGCCTGGGCGGTACGGCGGTCACCAACATGTTGGGATGCTGCAGATGCTGAAGACGAGGTTGGAGATGGGGCTGGTGGTGATAAGGCGGCGACAATTGGGTGTTCAGAGTGCGAAGATCAGCTGGCGGGGAAGCGGGTGCAGCGGTACTGCTCTGTTCCTCCTCGGCCGAACCCTCCGCCATGTCAGCCTTGCATCCCGGGGACTCGTAATCTGCAAATCGACCAAAACTCTCTGAGGACCGATCTAATAGTTGAAATCGCCGCGTGCCAACCCTATAGCACGACACAATTCCATAATGGGTTGGATACAATTTGTGTATGCTGATTGAACGTTAACGCGCCACGTCGTGAAACAAGTAGACACACTCGAATTTTAGTTACGCGTTTATTTAATCCATGGTTCGAACAAATTAAAACTTACTTATTAATGTTTAGCGCGTTTAGGATAGAAAATATTTTATGACCGTTTCACTTATTGTTTAGATTTAAGTGTTAGTGGGAACAACACTTGCAAGAAGTGACAGTATCAGTGTATTCCATCCAGGGTCACGTAAACATCATTTTACAATAATATTTTTTATTATTGAAAAAATTTTATTCCAATTTTAAAATCGCTTGACAATCATTTTACAACCATATTTTCTTATTATTGATATATTTCATTGAAATTATGAAATCAATTAAAAATCATTTTACAACAATATTCTTTTATCATTATTTTTTTTCACTAAAATTATAAAATCCCTTGAAAATTCGATCAAGGGTACGAACAGCCCGGTAATTTGAACGGGACTGTCAACGTCTCTATTTGACTTCTGGTAGGTGAAAGAACAGTAATGATTAGATAGAGAACGAACCGAGTTAGGAATCTGGAAACTGGAAGAATTAGACGATTCTCCGGAATCTTATCCGGGAGATCGATAATATTTTAAATTGTCCCCGACGCGAGGCCCGAGGGCAACATGAAAGGGCAAAGCGACACGCATAAACACGATACTAATTAAACGCGTTTCTCCCGTCGGCCGTATCGGAGCGTGCTGCGTGCAGCTGTTAAGAATGCAGACAGTGGAAATTAGAAGGAGGCCCCCGTTCATCTTCCGACTTCAAAGCAGAAACATTTGGCCGATGGCATCGAGTCGGGGCAAGTAAGATAGCGGCGAGAAACCAAGAATCCCGTTGCTTCGAGAATAAAACGGGGCGCCACCTACAGACACCTCGCATTTATCAGGCTAATTATTTTTATCTGTGTGAACGGTTAGGAAGAATTCAAGGGCAGAGGAATTACCCTGCCATGGCATCTTTCTGGCTGTGATACTTTTAGAATTCCTTTTTGCTCGCCAGTGATACTCGCGCGGTAGGAAGTGAGTCACCGACGCAGTGACAGGTTACATGTTCCGTTGATGGAGGTCTACCGAGATTTGAAATCCTGACGTTTGAGGGATTTGATATTCTCACGCCCTTTTTTAAACTTCTATGTTTTCAAGTTGGGGGATTTTCAATTTCCCTAATTCCGAACTTCTGAAATTTGCAAGGTAACTCTTTAACTTTTGTAAAAGTTTACAAATTTTCATATTTTCGAGTTTCTAAATTCTCAAAGTTCTACATCTGTGGGTGACTTAATCCCTAAAGCTCCACATTATGGAGTCCTTACATTCCCAAATTTTTACTCTCAAGTTTCTAAATTCCTGGATTTCTACAATATCGAGTTTTCAAATTCCCAATATTCCAAGTCGACAATTAGATAATTAATTTAGGAATTCAAAAATTATAGAATTTTCAAATGTTAAGAATTTGGGAGTCCTTGTCTTATCCTCGCACTGTACCCTGGCCGAAATAGTCCATCATGGATCCACCGATGATCCAGCATTGATTAACGATTTGCAAACGTTCTAACTGGAGCATAATAAATTTGCGAGCCCACTGTGAAAGCGGGTCTTCTGCTACCCGATTATTAACACAAGGTCGAAGCAGAGTTTACCCCGTCTCCTTCTTCTGACTCTTCTCGATCGAGCTTTCATCCTTGTCCTCTCGGTTTCTTTTTTTTTTCCTCCGGGCCAGAGGTCGGCGAGATCCATCGTCGAAGCTCGCGGTTCGTGTACTTGCTGAACGCAACTAACAACATCTGCTTCTATTTTTGCGCTGGCCCGAGTCCAGCGCTTCACTTTTTTAAAAGCCGTACGCCTATGACGAACGGCTGGATGGATCATCGAGCGGAAGCCTGGGTTAGAGGAAGAGAAAGAGCGAGAGAGAGAGAGCGCAGCCGGTTATTCTGGACAAATTATTGTCAAAGGGCGCACCGTCAGCCCACCAACTACTTTGTTCCTCGTGAAAGGCGTTTTATAATGGTCGTCCTCTAAATATTAGGGTTTTCGCGAAAAAAAAAATTGTCGCTCATGATAAAGCTTGTACGGGTTTGCCACGACCTACGGTCGAGCTTGGATCGCGATCATCGAGATTCACCGTTAGGAAGCGTATAGGGCCTCGACACGATATTCCAGCCTACGTAACCGTGTAATTACAGCAGTTTTGCGTCTCGTTATCGAGCGGAATTAGCGGGTATTCCATCGTTCGTGAGAATTCCTGGAAATCTATCGGTGTTAGTTAATTAGCTACGAGGGACGCGCGATTTGATGACGATTCCGTCGAGGAATTGTTCTGGAAGACTTACCGCAATTTTTACGCTAAGAAATACTTTTTTTATGCGTCACATAAACGACGAAAGTATTAATAAATAGTATCAATAGGTTACGTATCCCATTGAAATTGTTCAAACATTTCGAGACTGAATGGTTAAATGTTTTACTAGGTACGGAAACCAATTTCATGTTTCGGACAAATAAATTGAAGTAAATAAATTCAGAATATTTAAATAATTGCACACTATACGTTTTAATATAACTTGTCTAATACTTGCATTTTCCTATAACATGTGTAATACTAATTGCATAAGGTCCAAATTTCATTCAAATTCAAGACCTTGTTGCGACAAATTCATGATTTTGTTAACAATTGCAAGTCAAGTATTTTCGACGAATGGTTTGAAACATCGAACTTAAATATACACCGTTGAGAACTTATTTGGGAATGTGTATGGTAGGACTTTATCGATACCATAATTTACTCGAGGCTATAAAAAGCTGACATTGTGGTTAATAATATCGTTCAGTTACAACAAACGCAAATAACGTTGAATGACCTTAATTGAACATTAAGCATATGCGCAGTCGATGAAAATAGTAAACATGCTTAGTAAAGTGTATACAATAAGCTAAACTAGAACGTAACATCTTCATTGTGCATAATTACTGTGTACGGGTTACGACAACTCGCATATTTTATATTCAAGATCATTTCACGAGCGCTTCTACAGCGAATCCTATAATTAAAAATACATATACCATTTAAATGGTGCACGTCCGATAACGTCGGCATTGAAACTATTTGAAAAGTGGCTCACATTTTACAGTGACGATACGAAACTTCGTATTTTCTGTTTGATCGCAGAAAATTAGGGGCATCGATCAGCGCGTTACCCAGCGTGTTAATCACCGTCGGAAAACTGGCAAAAACTTGGAATTACCGCTGACGGTACGAAAGAAAGCGTTCGGTTACAACGTGCCGAGTTGAAGTAACAAGCAAAGCAAGCGAACAGTTAACGCGTACGCTTTAAAGGAAGTAAATTGCTCGCGTCTTAAGCGATCCTCTCATTTCGAAGGACTGCTTGTCGACGATCGAGTGGCCGGCCGTGCCACGAACGAACGAACGAGCCTCCCTTTTTTCCGTTTGCGGTCGTTAATTTCCGTTGGAATCATATTAATCGCTCTAGGGGCTGCGCCCGTGAAATTACTAGACGCTTTAACCACCGGCTGTCCGGGGCCGAATTCGTCCGCAACGATTATTATATCGCATCCTGAGGTATAATGCCGGGTATTCCGAAAGCTAGCCAATTAGTATCGTCGATTTGGACGCTTTAATGAGAGCGCGGTTTCATTAGCGTATCGCATCGTCCCTCTCTTCCGATCGTGATACGTGAAACGGAAGGAGAATCCCTCCAACGAGGCCGAAGAAATCGGCAACGATTATAACCGTGATCGTTCAAGTGTCATTCGGGCTTAATATTTGAAAATTGCTACCCTCCGTCGTCTGTTCGAGAGGCGTTTCGTTTCTACCACGGCTTTCGGAATGGATTAATCATCGTCGAATCCGATAACCTTCCATTTTACCCATTACACGTGTCAATTCGTTTTGCGCGTAATTGCACGTTCGGTTCGTATCATGATAATTGATAGGGATTAGCCGGATCCTACGGGAAAATAAATCTTTTGACGAGGGTTAGAATTTTTTATACGTTCGCTGATTTTCGGGGAATTATGGTTGTAGCAGCGATCTACGTTATTATTTTGACAACGCGTTCCTCGGTAATTATTAAAGTTAATACCTCGCTTTGCACATTAACGTTATCGAAAATTTCATTGGATAGCACTCTTATGCCACAACGCACACGAGGTGGTATTTTCTTGAAGAATTACACTTTTTACAATGAAGTTACTTTTATTTATATCATAAGGTTCGGAAACAGCGCATGGGTTCCCCGATATACGCGTAAAGGTTCGAAAATTCATGTAACAAGCGTCTTAATCGGAAACTCTCTTCTCTTTTTTATATCATTGGACCTCGTTTATGTACATTGACTGGTGACATACCATTCGATGATCGGAACGCTGACTAAGTGTTTTCGAACTTTGTAACTACAAAGTAAAGAGTGCATTGTCGGGATGTATAAAGTGGGTCGCTGACTCGGTAAATTAAAGTATGCTTCTTAAAAGTACCTTTAGTTTTAACGAGTCTATTATTTTGTCGAAGTATTGTTACGAGTCACCTCTACACCCCCAAAAATATCCAAAAAAAGATCAGAATGAAAGCGATCAGTATTTAGATGAGATGTTATTCCAAATCAAGTCGGACAAGCAATTACTCGATCTTCGAAGAAGAGGATCCAAAAAATCAATCAACCAAACGGATGTCTCGTCCGGAGAACGACGAATCTCCCGATAGAATGCAGCTGAGCCAACACGCGAGAAACGGAAGTCCGTCGGTCAATTTTCTCGGGGAAAATCGAGGCTCGCGGTTCTTTTCATCGAGAAACGAGTATCCGCTTTCACCGAGTGCATCCTAGCATGTCTCCACGAGCGATAATTGCTGACGGGATCAGCCGGTGAAAGTCCACGTAATCGAATATGCAATTAAAACACACCGGGACCATTGATACGAGGATCGTTCGAGTGTCTAGGGAGGCAATTAAAACGCGTGCATTATGCGACGAGCCGTCACGAGCCTCTCCTCCCTCTCGCCCTCCGTCTCTCTTCGTCCTTCCTATCCGCGTTTCCCTCGATCGGAGACGTTTAACCACTAAAAGCCACCCTCGGGGTGATTTCGTAGCGACTACCACCGCGTGTCCTGCTCGACTTTCCTCTCGATCGGTTAACCTCCTCTCTCTTCCTTTCTTCGATGTTTCTTCATCTCGCTTCGGGGCCGGGTATCGCGCTTTCGCATTATCATCGTGCCCGGTTTATACCCGTGCTCGATTTGCCGAAGAAGGAGGAAGAAGAAAGGAGGCGGAGGATGAACCAAGAAGAGAGGCAACGCAGCGTCAGCGACGCCGCCAGCAGCAGCGTACAATTAAGGGGGTTGATTGATGTTAATTCAAAGGGTAATTAAGAATGTTGCGCATAAAAATCCGGTAATTTATGGTCATTGGGGATAATTATATGTTGACCAGCTTGTAATTGCAAGCGTTCCGTGGCCTACAACACCGCGTATAAGCGTCCGGGAATTGCGGGTAGCTCCTTCTCTTCGAATGGCCGACCTGCCGCTACGGACGTGTGTGTGCGCGTTCATGTACAGGGTGCTCGTGTTAACTTCGAACACCCTTCTGTCCCTTAACATCTATTACATTCATTTTTTTTATAATATTATCTATATCATCTTTTCTCCCAGTAGGATGTTCGAGTTCGTTTATTTAATTAGGACCTTCGGCCACGACTATGCTTTAACCCCTTAACCCGTTCGCTTCCACCGGTTTCAATAATTTGCGTTTCAAATCCAAATGGTATTTGGTATTTGTACTTTGCTTGGTGAAACCATCGAAAATTTTCGAAGACAAGCAATGTTCAATGTGACATCAAGTTTGTATTATCGTTATTTATCCATTTTTACTATATATTATAATCACGAAAATTCGCAAAAGAAATGTAATTTTGATTGTCAGAAGGTTAACGCATGATTGTATCAGCAACTGCATCAAAGGGAGCGACGTAATTAAAATTATCCTCGAAATTCGATCGTAGTAAAACTATATTCCAAATTCATCGCACTTTAATAGTTACGTATGTCTTGCATTGGGAAACGATATTATAAGGCAAGGGGTTAATACGCTTTTCGCGAACATCGTCGAGAGGGTGTAAAATCGTTCAAAAGCGAAAACGCGAATGTCAGGGTATCTACAGGTGGTGCCTTACGAATATAGAAATAAAAATTCGCGTATCCGTTTCTCACCCTGTATGTGTCTACGCGTTGGAGTGGGTTTCTTCACGAGTTTGTACGTGTGTGCGTGCGGGTGGGATATACGGTCTCAGATCGCAGCTTATTATAGGGGCTAGTAGATAAGGTGGGTTTAGAAACAACCGTACGCCTCTGGCCAGCAGCTAGTTTCCACATAGTCCTTGCTGTTTCTCTTTCCCTCTTGTTCGCGTACGAGATGTCTCTGCTTCTCTCTCTCTCTCTCCCTTTCTCTCCCTCTCGCCTCGGGCAACACCGTGGTGCGCGTAAACCGCCCAAAGTCCGGGGCATCGATTTACGAGGCCGATTCCCGTTGCCGGCAAGACTTGCACTCCGGCGATTTTAGAATTTTAGGCTCGGTCCAGTTAGCCGCGAAAACGAAGCCGAATGCCGCGTTGCTCTTGCAACGGAACGCTATAAATAACCGGGCCGCGGATAATCGCCATATGGCACCACCATGCTCCGACTACTACCCGTTTCTTCGTAGACGTTGGCCCATTTTATACGAGACTTCGATTTCGTGGTATTCCGTGTCACCCGTCACACATCCGAAACGAAAGGAAACACGGGTTATTTGGGGACTCGGGACATGAAAGTGGAATGATGCTGCTTCCTGGTCACGATCGGGGTAATTTGATCTTTTTGCCGGTATTTTCGGCGCGGGATGAATGATCATCGAATTTGAGTAAGGTGACGGAGAACGATCGAGAGTAATCTTTCAGAGACTTGAATCGAAAGAGGACACTTTGCCGAAGACACGTTCGGTGACGTGCGCGAGAAGGTCCGACAATAAAGAAATATTTGTAATAAAACGAAAGAAATTTTCAAACTGTTTATAAATCGCGGTTGTGCATAAAAATTTAGCGTATAAGCCGAAGCTTGTATGTGCAAAATTTATTGAACGAAACATTAAAAATTGATCGCACTTAACCCCACCTACCTGGTCTGACACGGTCTCGCAAAACCTCGTAGCAGCCGCGAGTTTCGCGAAACTAAAACAACAAATTCAACATTCAATCGCTCCAGTTCCCACGAGATCAACAGGAATTAAACATCGCTCTCACTTTCCGGCCAAGACAGCAATTTCAGCGTTACCTGCTGGATACGGAGCAAAATGAACGCCAAAATCTTTGGACAGTTGAAAATAGGGGTTCGAAACGTTGGACGAAGGTACAAGGCCGTCTGCGAGGGGGTAGAAGAAAAAGAAAAGGTCGAAGAGAAAAGAGAAGAGAAAGCAGAAGAAGACAGCAACGGGTAGCCCTCCTACTTGAAACACGGCCAATAAAATGATCCCAGCGGGACCAGTTGGCAACCGCCCATCGCGACATTGTCCTTGCCGACTCTCTTTTTTTTTCACGATCCCGTAATCAATCGACCGGTCTAATGGCAACGCATAATCGCGGCTTTGTGGCGCCTAACGGTGCTCATAATGCTAAAGAGAACGAGCAGAAAGCAAGCTGAAACGCGCGAATCACTCGAGCTCGCTCCGCACCGGAATTAACAAAAGCCGCTGCCAAATTCTCGGCGGTTCACTGTTATACGCTCTTGTATGATCAATACCAGTCTTTTGCGCGTGTTTTGTTAATGTTGAAGGGAGGGTGAAATATTCATCCTTTCGGAACCAGCCATTCGGTCGACGAGATATCTTGCTCTATCTGATTGTGAGATATTTATGTACATATGTACATGATAGATTATCTGTTAGTCACTTTTTGAACGATCCGATATGTACTATCAAATTTGAATAAAATTTACAATTCTTGACCGAGCAGAACTTGCAACCTTTTATGTACAGGTAGATTTAGCTTTAATTAGCAAAGAGGAAGAGAAATATGTCTCGGTTAGGCTCTCCTTTGATTATTCTTCTTCCTAAGGGGCCTAGACTCTCTATGTTCTTCATAAGCTTCCCACAGGTATTTCTTAGTCTCTCTACGGCTCCTTGCACTCTCTTTATATCCTCCTTTGGATTTATTCAGTTTTTGCTTCAATTCTTGCTGGGTTCTTTCTAGGTTCTCCGTAGAGTCACTCAACATCTACCTATGAATGTGTCTGTAGATATATTGTTCATAGTAACCTACGAACGTGTTTGTAGATACATGTTCATAATTATCTATGAATATGCTCATAAACATGTATTCATTGTTCTCCATAAATGTGTTAATAGGTATTTATATATTGATAGTTACCTATGAATGTGATTGTAGATATGTGTTCACAATTACCTACAAACGTGTTCGCATTCAAATCTTGAAAGCTTTCTTTCATCCTTTGCACATGTGCCTATTAAAGACAAAGATTGTCCCATAATTGATACAATGGTTGACTGTAGTCTAAGGAAGTTCTTCCTTTATAAAGTACATATGTATCGAGCGATTCGAATTAATCTTTAACGACGAATGTACGTAAGCATGGCGGCTAAGTGCCAGGCCAGGTAATGGTCGTTTCGTGCGATACGATTCCGTTAGAAATCCGAGGGGCTTTGTCCCGAGTCACGAAACGCAAGGATTAAACTGAACAGCGGCCCGTTAATGCAACTGTGCGAACGTCTCGTCGAAGATACGGACTCAACGTGCGTTACGCAACAAACCTCCGAATCTGCTGTCCACGAATCGACACCTGAACGAGATCGGGATCGATGTTTATGATCAAAGATTCGTCACCCATGCATGCACAAACAATATACAAAAATTCAATTTGTACAAAGTCCACGAAGAGTGCAGTCATCGAAGCGTCAAGGAAATGTTTCCGTCTTTTAAGAAAATTATTCGCCATTGTCCGCGATATTAATTGACTTTAAATTACTTCATACGTTCAGACTTTATGTGTTTAATTCACTGAATAGACATATTATCAGATTTCTGAAAAAGGTCATACATAGATTTGTAGGAAATCACATGTAGATTTGTAGAAAATCCATGTGCAATTTTGTAGAAAACCATATCTGCAATAGATTTGTAGAAAATCATATGTAGATTTCTAGGAAATCATATGTAGATGTATATAGATTTTGAGTTGTCTCGACGAATGGACGTTATGTGTGATAAACAGAGAAATATTCCGATCCATTATAAAATTCGCGATTGCTGACAAGATACAGAGCGATCGAAGAAGAAAAGAGGGGACCGCGTAAAATTTTGGCACAAAGAAGAGAAAAGGCAATGGGATACGCGAAAACGCGTAGGCGAACAGAGGGCATTCTCGTAGGCGCAGGAAGAATATTTCATGTTTTACGGCGCCAGCGTCGTTGGGGTTGCGCCGGACAAAAAAAGTGTCAGCCCGCCGGCTAAATCAGAGCGTGAGTGCATTAAACTCCGAATTACCACAAATAGAACCTTAACCGCACATGCCCATTATAATGGTACCCCCTGCTGAAGATGTATTTACGTACTAAACCGCCTTCGCGGCTCACGCTGAGTCGTTCGGTATTAACATCTGGCCCAAAGACGAGTTGCTCCCGGTTCATTGGACCCCATTTTCTTTTTATCCCTCGTGCAACGGGATTAACCGTCGTACTTGAACAAAACTGCCACTTATCGGTCGATCGAACCAGAAAATGCTCGGATTCGATGCGTTAAATAGCCGTATGTCCCTTTTTCGTCTGGCGGACCATGTAACCAATCAAGTACCTTGTAATGTCGAACCCTTTACACGATGCAAATTATTTTTTGTAGTATCGAATGTTGGATCGATGTTTGGTGCCTCTTAACTCGTCGTTAAATTTTTATTTTTTTATTTCGGTTCTTTTTGGTGATGTTATCTGTTGATCGTTGCAACGCGATGAGCGAAGTGATGTGAAAAATGTGTTTGGATATGTTTATAGGGTACGTTTCTTGTAGATTTTCTAAAATTATTTTATAATAATTCTAGGTTGTTTTTATTTCATGAAAACGGTGTAATTCATGCTTGTCCATAATTTTGACAAACAATAAATATTTTGGAACAATTTGTGATTAAAATGCAAGACTTCGAGATTGAACGAATTTCATTGCATTCTTATTGCAATTGTATGTAATCCTTATTACAGACATTCATTTAGAATTTCGATTTAGACCACTTTCATAATCCTTACATATAGTAACAAAATCTCGATAACAAATAATACTGAAATAAAAATGATTCTTCGGATGGTTTCCATACGAAAAAAAGAACATATATATTTTCTACACCTGACACCACACGCATAACACCAAATAGCATAGTGCACATAATGGTTTAGCATTTAGGTTGCTCCACCAACAAGTCAAAAAGCACAGCTAAGGTGGCAAGAGAATCGAGAGCGAAAGAAACCAAGGACAATTAAATACAAGGGTCAGAAATATAAGTCAAGCATTATCTAGCTCACGAAACGATTCTATTATCCGAGAAGAGGAGGTAAGAGGCAAAAGCGAACGGGAGAGAGAAAGGGTGGCGTAAAATATGTGCGGAACACCGGACCATTCTTCGGAGAATTTAAATTCTTCTTGGGACCCTTTTCCCGGCGAGAAGAAGTCCTCAATAGGGCGACGAGGCACGGAAATCTCGGGAGTGCTTTTACACGCAAATTAGGTCTATTAGGCGCATCGAGCGTACAAAAACACTCGTGCCGTAGCATCGGTCTGTCCCTCGATGCGTAATCCTCGCCGCCCCGTTAACGCACGTGCGTGCTTCTTTATGAATTATTAGAATTAATGACACCGCACGCATCGCCTCGCGCTATGGGGTGTCACGTCGCCTCGCGTCCTCTCCAATCGCTTCGCACAAACACAGATACGCCTCAATAGGAAAGAGTGATCGAACTCGCAATAGGCTCCCTTTTCGTTTCTTATCCTCTTCCTTCGCACTGCCATTCAAGCAACCACTCGCGCGAAACCTGTGATTGTGCTTACATGCTGGCACAATGTCACGTGCAATTGTGCCTGAATCGTTGCTTCAATGCGACAATGTACTTCGAGGATCCCTTTTTATGTTTCACCGAGCTCGAGCCTCGCGACACCTTATGGTTAGGGAAGCACTGCTCGTTACCCACCGATGAGACGATAAACGTGCGCACTTTTTCCATTTATTGTGATGCAAATGTGGAAGTGTAATGCGAGAGTACGAGGTACGTACGTATAGTGTAAAAGTACAAGCCGAGTACATGTGCTGTAAAAGTACAAGCCGAGTGCATGTACTGTAAAAGTATAGGGCGAGCAAATGCGCAAGTGGAAAGCGAGTAAATGATGGCGTAGTAAATCGAGATTTTCGTCAACGGTGGAAAGAGTTATATTTAGCAAAGGCATTTTAATTGTTTACACCGTGTTATTTCCATCGGGTAATTTATACCTTGGCTTACTACAGATTGAATTTTTCATCGCTCAGCCCGCAGCAATAGAAGCTTTATCGAATAAAAGCTGGTTCGAGATTTAAAAATGTAGGATCTCAAAATTAGCATAAAAGGTATTTATCGCATCGAATCTTAAATAATTAATCATAAATGACTATATAAATATCGTTAATGAACGAACGACATGAACGTGTTTCGAACACAGAGTTCCGAGTATCGAAGACCGTCAAGGAAGCGAAGAAAGAGGGAGGAAACCGACGGTATCGTTAAACGGATCGATAGAATCGAGAGGAATTGGTTAATCGGATACGAGGAGAGACATGTGTCGTCGATTAATACGCGATATCGCGCTCGAGCACGAAACGATGGGAAGCACTTCTCGATTCACATTTGACGCTCGAAGACGGCGGCGTAACTTGCTTAACGGCGGCGATTCGTGAGTCGATAATCGATGGAAGGGCGCCGGATGGAAAATAGAGAAGCAAGGCTACAAAGCGAGCTGGAAGTGGGTAAGTTGTCGAGCGAAATGTTATCGCGCGCCGGATCGTCGGCAGGGGTTGAATCGGGTAAAAGGGAGCTGAATGGGGCTGCAAACGGGGGTTGACGAGCTCGAGGGAGAAGGAGAACAGAGACGGACGATAAACGCGGCGAAACGAGGAGCAATGTGGAAGGATTTAAGAAGGGGAAAGCATCGATTACTTTTCTTGACCTGGACAATATCCCTGTTCCCTCCTGCCCATTACCCGCCAATGCACCGCGAAACCGTACGTTTATTTGCACTTTTCCGATTCTTTTCAACGGGACCGGAATATTTCTGTATACTGCCACGCGGGCATGAATATGTATTTATTGACCGAGGTGTCTCGTTTCCCTTCTTTTTTGCTTCTTTTTACCTTTACATCTTCTTTACGACCGAAAGAACGATATTTAGCGACAAACGAAATATTACGCTGGTAATTAAATCTGCAATCATTTTCGCTACATGATTACTCGAACTTTATTGTACGGAATTTAAATCGGTGCTGACCGTGTAACAAAAGTCACTTACTTAAGACATCTTGTAAATTGGCAAATATAAAAATATTGGTACTTTTTTCAAGTCTCTTAAGCTTATTCTAAAACTTGATCAACGACCAGGAGTTCAAATAACTTTGATTATGTTTCAGAAGTGCATGAATACGCATCTGTGTACAGATGCATCCCTCTTATAGGGAGGTGTTAGACACGAAGATGTTATCTGTTCAATTTTAATAAATCGTATAGAATCGATCTACGAATGAATCTCGTGAATTCATATACTAAAATAGTACTATTAATATCTTCGATCTTGTAAACTGATCTAAATTTGTGTGTACACCTCATCACCACACGCGAGACGGTTTAAAATGTATCATAATAGAGGTATGTAATCCTTACACAAGATCAATGCAAAAGATAGTACAACATAGAAATTGTAGAATATATTTCATACGTATGAACAAATTAATGTCGACTAGTTCCTAAACCCTTTCACAAAATTTGGAGGTAAAAACTGCAGCGTTCGCAAACGAATTTCTCAGGCAAAAGACCATAGGAAGATATTACGCGCGTTCAAAGAAATAAAATCGACCGACAATCGTTTAAGAATCGATTGTCGTTGCGATTGTCGCTCGAGAAGTATTAAATCGATCGGTACCTAATATACATAGCAAAATGGTTGCATAAGTTAAAGGACGAGCGGATAGGATTCCTAGAACGTAAACACGAATTCGCGCAGGACCAAGAGGGATTGTCGATCCCGAAGAAAAGCCGGGGTTTTCTTTCAGAGGAACGCTCGAAACGAGCTGTCCCGGCGATACCTCGAGTCGAGTGCTTCCTTTGGGATTTTCCGCCTTCGACTCTCCATCAACCGCCACTTTTCTCCTCTCTTTCTCTGTTCCGCGTCCCGTAAAGCGACGGCCTCGCTAGCCGCGTCCTCTCTCTCTCTCTCGCTCGACCCTCTCTTTCGCCATAGTCCCGAGGTGGCAAGCAAAGAACTCTCCTACCCTCTGGTTGCTCGCACTGATTTTCTACCCTCTGCTACCCTTTCCTCTCCGCACACCTCCTCCGCCGCCGCCTCCTCGTGCCGCTATCCGCTCTCGGCCCCCTCGGCGTCGCTCGTAGTCACGCTGCCAACACGTGCTCCTGTTTACCTCTCCAATCACATGGTCCGGGGTCGTGGCGTAGTTCACTGACGGTGTCATTTCATCGAAAATATCTGACGCGCGTGTGCGAGCCGGTTAATTGGATTCATGACGAGTGCATGCGTGTTCGACACGCACTTCGAGCCTGTACGCCCGCCCGAAGGGGATGATTCCGCTGATGACTCCGATCGGTTCGTATCTGCGGTTCTTTTCGAGAGAACCCAGTTGTTCGCCGCGTTTCGAGGTGAAACGTGCCGCGGATAAATTGCTCTTTCATACATTTTCCTGGGCCGCAAGTTTGCGTTACGAATTTCCATTTTTTTTTTCGTAGAGGATTTTGTAGATCGTACGCAACTATTTTTACTATTCCTTTGCTTATTACGCTTTTAAATGAAATACATTAAATTGTATAATATTTATATCCTCATCTACGTTATTTCCTTTGTACGAAATATATCTATGAGGTTCATTAGTACATTGTTATTGCGACGAGAGGAGTATGTTAATTTTGGATTATTCGCAAGTTGAAAATGTTTTGTAAAGGAACAATGACTATTCGGGTGATTTTTAAGGTATTTGAGATCATTGAAAATTGTTGTGGATTCAAACGGTCTCGGATGTGGATTAATGGATTCGGATGTGAATTACATGTGTCGATGACAGTGAATATATGATTCTACAGGAAAAGCTTTCTTCTCTAGAGAATGATAAACTATCCTGTACTATTTGTATCATTTAAAGAACAAAAATCACTACGAAGCATTTTCAACGGCTCTTCAAGGATAAATTGTTTCCCCCAGGGGAAATACGAAGTATAATTACAGTGTATCGAACAGATTGATAAGTTGATACATACATCAATTTATGGCAAGTGTCTGCACATTTTATCTGCACAGGAGGATCTAAATATACGAATTTCATTAAACTATTTCTCTCGAACTCTCGAAAACAGGAAATTATCCAATACGTGGTACTCGTGAATCGCCTAAAAATAGATACTCAAGACCTGTCATAAAAGTTAACCGGGACATACGATAAACAATCCAATATTTTGACCAGAAATTTATACTCCGAATCTACTTCGTCAACTTCATCTACACCGACATCGAACAAAGCCTCTATCATCCTAGATTATTCCGTTCTTTCTAAATGTGTCATAGAAACAGGTGTATACGCAGAAGGAATTAACATAACACGAAAGTTACATTTTTGTTCTCGTTGAAAGTCGATTCGTAGGAGCACGGTACAAACGGACCGAGAAAGATCGGCGATCACGTTGCATTTACCTGCACGATCCTTCAATTAGCATTTTCAGGTCACACTGGACGCGGACACGTTCGCGATCGCGCATAATTATCACCCTAATTATTGGAACGCAGCTAAGTAGCCGCAGGGAATTATCGCCCAGCTCCGGGCGAACCTTTCGCATGGAACCCAGCGCCTGTTTCAATCTCTCGCTAGGCAACATTCCCGCGTGGCCAGGCCCCGGAGTAACTTTCTTAATTACAGAGATTAACTTCATGCTATCGGGGCAACGATTATCGCTCGCGAGCCTCGCAATTGCCAGCCAGATATAAATACACGCCGCAGCGGCGTACCGAATTTTGATGGAAACACTTCTTCCCTTTTCTAACAACACACCGACAATCTACAACTTATCCTAGACATCTGCCTACAAACTTCATCTTGATATCAAACTTCGTGAAATTCCTTAACGAACGTTCGTAATAACGTCACTCTGTTCGGGTACGCTTAATCAAATATTTTTCGTACACAGATTTATACTCTCTAACGATAATTATCGCGCACGAACGTTACTCTTTACGCTGAATAGTTTCAACATGGACGTACGAGGCGCTATAAATGTAATTATTCAAAATTCTTTACTTATATATTGCAAAATTTACCCTTGATGAGTCAGATAAATGTTTGTGATCACTTTGATAAATGCTGTATCAAATATTATTTTTAAGCAGTTGCAAAAAGATCGGACACGAGCAGATGCGGTAAAGTTAATTCTACAAATATTAATTTTACTTTCTTTAAATTTTTTCTTCGTTCAAATAAATATTTGGTAATATTAAATTTTTAGTGCGAGTTTTCGCTTTACGATGTGCTTGACTACGTGTGTCCGTTTCACTGTCAAAAATATGGTTCTACGGTAGGGCGTAAGAGATAAGAAATTTTCGACACATTTATAATGAACTATTAATAAAATTGAAGACATGGAAAAGAGAGATTTTCGTGACATCACAATTTTTTAACCCATTATGACGCTCGATAAAGAATATTATTTATTCGATAATCGGCACGCGTTTTGATTCGAATAAATTTTAATAACATTTTAACGACATGACACATCGGTTACGAAATACAATATTAATCACATAACATGACAAAGCAAAAGCTGGAATCGCGGAATTATATAATCCTTTTCTTAATAATTATAGTTACAAGGGATCTGACTACGCATGCCCGTTTCTACTGTCCCATACGACATCCCCCTAATAAAACCTATGTGTCCCCGCATATTTAACGCGTTTACGTCAGAAATTTAATAGAATCAAAAGTCTAAATTTAGACTGGTGGAAAGCAGTTTCGAGTCGCCTATTCGACACATTAAAACAGACACAGGCAGTCACGTTATAATTATATTAATTCAAAGTGCTTTTGCCTTATTTTGTAACTTAGATCACTGGATACCTTAGGAAATTAATATAACAACAAATCCGTGCAGAATATTTGTTAGTTCTTTCCTCTTATGTTAGTGCCACGGTCATTAATACTTCGGTGTTCAACGTGTCAACGAATAGCTATGTCTAACGACATGTGCCCGTTGTCACTGGCTGTCAACGCGTCAGATTTCTCGACAAATTCCTGAACTTTCACGAGACTCGTTTCAAAAACACGGTATCTTCGAGCATACTTAAACGGCCTAATCAATACTAACTTTCCGATCATTATGGATCGATCAAGATCGATGATCGACGTTACTCACCGGAGGAGACCTGCGTCTGATGTACGTGGGACGTCGTCCTGACGTAGGTTTCGTCGACTGCCGTTTATTTATTCAGCTCGATGCCACTAGCCGTTCGATCGAGCCGAAATTCGCGTTCCTCGGTGTCGGCTAAATAGTCTGTTTTCGACGGTTGTCGGTAGCCACGTAACGATCACGATCGCGTCGTCTCTGTTCCAAGTTCCAGGCACTTTCGCGTGTTTCACCTCCTTTCTTTTCCACGATCACCAGGCAATTTTCCAGCGACCGGTTACGACGACAACGAACAGTCCGGATGGTGACGGTGAGCCGACATCCACGGACAAACGATTCACAAATACATCGACCGCCGGTGACATCAGCCTACATAATTACGCCGGGTAATTGCGAGTAATTAGGAGCGATTAAGCAGCAAACTGTTAATTGCTCGAGACCCGATAATACGTCACTCGATTCTTCGATCGGTCTCGTCGGACGTGCACCCGGAAGGGATTGTCAGAATCGTTTCCGACGAGCACCAGACGACAAAAACAAAAACACGACGTCGCACCGTCGTTCTTCGAACGCGAGCGTTCCTCTGCACACTCGGTCACCTTCGAGATAACGCGCGGCGTACGCGAACACGACGCGTCGCGTCGTTTTAATGCGATTTTAATTATTCTATTTGTCAACGGTGCGCTCGCGCACCCGCTTATCGCCTCTATTCCACGCCGAAGTACACGTCGGCGATCACACGCGTCGTAATTGTCCGCGACGACGATAATTAGGAGATTATTAAAGTCCGAGTCCTTGCGTCGTCGCTCGATGCATCACACTGGATCCGCGAGGCCGAGTCGTTACACGCGATACGGTCTCTCGTGCCGGCACCCGGTGAACGTTGATCAATCTTTCGTTGAATGTCTACGCGAATTGCCGTGCAATTAACTCGGCCACCACCTGTCCGTAGCACCTGCCACGCGTTTAATTGCCTCCCGCACGTGGCTCTCGTGATAATGTACTTTGCCGAAACCGACAACGTAACAACGCGATCGCGTAAGGAGTCCGTTCGTGACGTTGCGAACGGCGTGTCCTACAGGATCGGTACCGTTCAGGGCGAGTAGTCGATGCGCGTGTCGGTCAGACGATACTCGGACGATCCACTTATTCCACCGAGTCCCGTCAGTTCACCGTAGACGTGTCCAGAAAACAAACAGTCAAGCGTACGTGTACGTGTGTTCCCGTCCACGTGCCGACTGAACGAGTCGGCGCACGCACTTCTACGCTCTGATTCCCTGATCACTCTCGAAGCACACACTGGCTGATCACCAACGTATCACAAACTTCCTCCACTTGCGAGCTCCTCTTCCTCCGGACCCGCCACCTTCTTGACCAGACGTCCCACCAGGCTACGCCGACGACGCTTTGTGTCCCTCGAGAGCACCTCGGGGTCGCGGTGCACCGCGAACGATCGACGGGGTGGGTGATCGGTGAGGATCGATCGATCACGGCTCGCTGCTGGCGGATCGCACGGTCCGTAGATCCTCGTGCTCGGTGGCAGCGTGGTGTGCACGTTGCGCGGTCGAAGCTCGGCGCGAAAACTTGGACCTGAATCCTGACGGTCCGCAGTCTGGCTGCGTAGTGGCCCCGCTGTTCAGCCGAGGGAAGGCAAACCGGCCGTGGCTTCTCTCCCGCCTAGCCGCCGACCAATGCTGGCTACGGGTGGTGGGGGTATTGTGGGCGGTCCCGTGGGCGGTCCCTATGCGCGGAGGTGGGCCGCGAGTTACTCGCGGGATCCCGTTGTTATGATTGTTATGAGTGTCCGAGCTGCCTCCTGCGAGGTGCCTTTGGGGGTGGAACGCGGACGCGCGAGAGGGACCCTCGGTCTGTCCCCCTTTTTCCGTCCCGCTACTGTCTCGCTCGCGCTCTGTAATATAACCACCACGAGCTCGAACGAGCTCGTAACCGTGATGCAAATCAGCCTGACGGGGCTGAAGAGTACTTCGCCGGGGAAACCCGGGAGGAGCGATCGCCGCCAAGGACCGATCTCGCGGATCCCGCTGGCTCTTCCAGGAGGGACACACCGGCCACGGAACCCGCCACACCGTGGCTTTTAACGATGTGATTTTAAGGGCTGATCGGACCATCGGAGACACCCTGCCGAGGATTCCGCCGACTTCTAGGCCGAAGAATCGGTAAGTAGGGGGTCGCGGGTCCTGCGGCCTCGTCGAACGTCCTCCGATTCGTTTCCGCGAGTTTTTCTTACCGATTCCGAAACGCTGGTGGGTTGTGGGATGGCTCGGTCGCGGGCTACGCCGTGCGAACGGAATCAGTTTGGACGATTAAGACGGGGAGCGGTCTTTGGGCTGAGTCGGAATCCGATGTGTGCTCAAGGGTATTTGAGGGTAGGTAGCGTGCTGCTTTTTTAGCTAATCGTGGAAAAATATTTAATACGCTGGTTCGAAGAGTATTTGCCATATTTGGATATCGGTGGACAGTTCTTGGAACTAGAAATCTGCGAGGCTATCTCTTCGAGGTTCGTTACACCCTTATAGATGATGTTGCAATCTCGTTCGAGTACCTTCATCGAAATACTTACATTATTAAGGCTATGAATCAAACTATACGTCAATCTGTTTTTTCAATATATTTTTCATTTCATTCTTCCAAAATTCAATGCTTGAATTCAATCGTTACTCATATCAGCCTCCTTTGACATTTTCAGTAATGTCAGTAACATTATAGTATCAAAAAATTAAGAATAAAAATACGTCATTTAATTTTAACAAGTTTTACATAGCTTGAAAAATATAATTATTGCACTTAAACTTAATGTAAACTTTGAATATGATGTTCAATAAATTTTTACATTTAAATGTGAGGCCAAAAAATGTAACACACTCGAACAGTTTGAAAAGTTCAAAATATTGCACGAAGAAAATTTCAACCTGTCACGATGTCCAACTTCAAAAATCCTAACCGCAAGCTTCGGCTTAACGTCGACAATGATCGTACAACGAAATAATCGCGCATCGTCTGCTTCTTTGTCTCTTATTCCCTTGAAAAGCAATTCCTCCGAATTATCTAGTTAATCCACGTTCCTTAAGTACACATACTATCAATCGCGAGTTACAGAATGCACTCCAATTACCAACACGGTCAGGCTGGTAGGCCTCACGGTCATTAATTTTGATAAATCGTCGTACACAGAAGTCGGAATTCGTCGACGTTGATCCACTGTCTCATTTATCTTCAGGGGCGCGATGAACCCCCGACTGGTAATTGCAAAGCTACCGGCCGATAGCCAGCCATTTTCGTTTCGTTCTGTCGGCGAATTCGATCGAAACGATGACAATGTTCGTCGGACGTGTAAGACGAATGATAAGCGGTTCGGCGGCACGTTAATGGGGCGAGGGTGACAGGTGCGTGGCGCAAATTCACGTGTTATCATATAATTAACGCGTGCTCGAGATCTTATCAGCCGAGTCATTATGTTTAACGGTAAAATCGCAATGGCGGCCGTAGACATCGAGCTCGGTCGGAACGAGCTCGATTTGATCGCGAATCATTCGAGGAACGTGATACGAAATCATTTTTTTGACCCACTCTGACGAGTGAAATAACGGGAGATGGAAATTTTCATCCGGCTCGGTGAATGAGCGAAGTTAGAAAGAAATATGCCGGCTGTAACGACGTGTATTAAAATGCGCCAATCTGCCGGACGAATCTGTGGCATTACGCTCGCTATAGCGTATAAATCCTTCCGGGTTTTTTGTCCGCATCAAGTAGTCAGGCTACTTTGTTTCTGGAATATATTGTGGACGGTTTTCGCGTCGTATCTTTGACTTGGCACATGCTTTGCATTCTTACAAATTAATTATTTCCGCCATATATGCTGCAGATTCGAATAGTAACTCTCCAAACGCGCACGCGACTTCGTTTTTCGACGAAAGCGAATAAACGTTCACGGTCTACTTGTAATTAATTTACTTGTACACAATATTCTTAAATACACAAAATTATACTCGATATACTTCTTAAGCGTCTTCAATTTATTTATCAAAGTTTTGTAAATTTATCTACTTACAAAACGAGATACGTGCTTTCGAGTTGCCTGTAGATGATACCGTGCGTCAAAAAGATAATCGACAACGCATTTCTGAATCATCGGCATGAAAATATTCTCAAACGGAGAATTTCGCATGAATATAAGTACGTGTTTCGTTACTACGCAGCCAGTCTTTATTAAGTCCAAATTTTACCCCTTTTGAGCGACGAGCTACCCTCGTCGGCGCCACTATTACTGTCCGCACCCTCGGTGTTTTAATGTTCTCCCCTCAATTTCTCCGACATCGACCTCGACAATATTCTGTCGTGATTCGACCCTAAGAGGCGCGTCCTCCGTTACAAATACATTCGTTCCGACCGACACGTCGCTCGAAGACGAAGATTCTTTGCAGTTTTATTGTTACCTGCCATCGTTCTTGTCACACCAGTCGACAGGAAATTATTGCATTTATTTTCGTGCCATTATACGCTTCCTTCGGCGACGTTCTTATCGATCGCGCTGGCCGCGAAACCATTGATTAGATTTGATGGTTTCGAAGGAGAACGTTTTGATTTAGCCATTGAAAATATTTATGTGAAACGTATGCGACGACTTTAACTGACGGTATGCGAAATTTTTGTCGAATTTAGTTCAAATCTTCAAATAGGAGTAAAACACGCGTAGGACACATACTAAACTCGATGCTGGTTCTTAACACTACATTTACGGACGTTCATTGGCCACTTATGTCTACATTGAAAATGAACTACAAAAATAAGTAAATAATGAATAATACACGAACCAGTTTATAGAAAAATTCTTTATCTCTACGAGGGCTATCATACATTTTGACATAAGCTGTTTAATAATCCTCGTAATTGAAAATAAGAAATCTAAGATCCGTCATTTTGACGGGTTCCGTAAACCTAGTGTTAATAAGACACCTAAAAAAAGTATACTCCAAGTCTATGTATGCGTTTAGCGTGAAAAAAGAAAGCGTCGAACAAGTCGAATAAACGTCCGATAGTAACCCACCGATAGAAACGACTATTTAGCCGGCCCGATGTAACCCTCTGTGTTCTCCGTGGAACGAATTCGCCAAATAAAGTCAGACCGTTCACCTGTTCCGTCCGTGTAGCCCCCCGGTGACCGTTGACGAAAGTAGCGACAGATCTTTTCCACGAAGCACACGAGGAAATGAATGAATCCACTCGTCCTTCTTCCTCTCGAAGGTCCACGTGCTTTTCACATATAACTCGCCCCCGTAGAGGTGTAGCCAGCTGGTGGTTGAAGTTGTAGGAGTCGGCAGGATGTGGGTCTCCGTTCACCGTCTCTGTTTCTCCGATACTCTAACCGTCTTCGTCGCTCCGACGTCACCTTGTCCCTCGCACCGAACCACAGAACCGTTTTCGTCCTTCTTGCGCCCGCGTCTCCTCTCGCGTTCCTCTCGGTCGGTCCGCTCGGCTTCCCTCACTCTCCTTTGGCGCACATGCCGACTCACCCTCCGCTCGGGGTGCTCCGTCTTTCTCCCCCGTCCCACCGGATCGATTAAAACTACAAAGTGTTGCCTCTCCATCCGTTGCTACGCTCATTCGTGGTCGACTACATTGCTCCGGCACTCTCCTGGCGGCACTGGGTTACCAACTCTTTCCCAACTCCCGCTTTTCTGTCTCTGTTCCGCTCCGATTTCTCGCCTGCCGACACCGAGCCGTTCTCCCTTGCTACCTGCTACCGCTTTCTTCCTCTTTTTTCGTCCTTTTATCGGAGGATCTCCGTATTCATGGGCGTCCGCTCCGCTTCCTGATAATCTCCGCGTAAAACTTCGCCGTCCCGACGCGACGGGATTGCCTTCGCGCGCCCACGGGACCTTCCTCTGTTTTCCCTGTGGCTTGCCACCATCTACGTCCCTCCTCTCGATTTCGATCAACCGACGCTAATCGTCCTCCTTCTGACTTCGATGCACCCTGTTTCGCTGGTTTTTTACTACTTTCCCAGAGTCGCCGGGGATGTTCTGGACGGGTTCACAAGTTGCATTCCGGTTTCCGAATGACTCGGCATTTTCGACCGCTTCGAACGATTTCATGATTTAATTATCGCGATGAGGTTACTGATTAGCTACTACGAGAAAACTACCTGGCATGATATTTGGTACTTCCACTGTTTTTTAAGTTTGGTCTAAAGCTGTCCAGAAGTTTCGAGGAAGTCTTACGTGCGATACATATTGTGGGCATAATATAAGACACTATCGATGCCATACATATTGTGAAGATACTATAAGACACAACCGATGCAACACATATTGTGAACATAATATAAGACACTATCGATGCTATACATATTTTGAAGATAATATAAGACACAACCCATGCGATACATATTGTGGACATATATACAAATTACTGATACGATGCCTATTGTGGAAATTCATATACAAATTTGAATTGACGAACACAAACTGGATGACTCACTCAAATATTCCACATAGTAATAGTCATATACAGTGTCCATACCTGAATGAAGATCACGATCTCGAAATTTTTAAATCTCTATCTTCTCACATCCGTATGTTCCCTTTTTAACGAGTTCGAACAAAGGTTGCTTTTCGAAAAAGATTGCTTTGCTCGATAGCTTAATCCCGCCAGCACATAGTTGTAGCGAGGGTTTTAAATTCGGAGGCAGGATTTCGCGAACGTCTGTTCACGTGGTAGGCAGCGACGGAAGATTAGTGGTATCGGGTGAAAGACTATGTGGTGAGACGCGATTATATCGTGGGGCCTGTCATGGACCCACCTTCGGGGTCCATCTCGCCCCACTCTAATAACAGAGCCAGTGAAAGCCGAGCAGTCTTTACGAGCATCTTCCCAGAAGTATAAACGGCGATTGTGTGTGCGTATGTGTGTTGCGAGTGTGCATAACACGGGGTTAATTAACACGATCGACGATATCGCGTGATCGTGGTCGCGAGTTGTCGTTCGCCGGTGCAGTTCCGATGAATGGTTCAAGAAAACAATGAGACGAGAAACAGCTGTACAGAAGGGAAGCCGATGATGGGGGTTAACGGAAGAAATTGTGAAAGAAACGACATCATGCAAACACACGATTCTGACGTGGTAACAGCGTTACTTCCACGTATCGGTCGTGCAGAAGGAAACCACACGGGGTCCCCGTTTAAAAGAGACACACTGTGAATCGTGCTTGGACGAGGCACTTTGATGATCGCGTGATCGAGTCACGAGGCTGTTTCAGACACGTTGAAAATTCGCTTCTTACATAGGCATTCAGACATATTTCCCGAGCCAGGGGAGACCGAAGGGGCGAGAGAGCAGGTGGTTGATGAAGATAATACCGCGAGGATGTACCATGATGTCGTGTCCGGGCAAGGATGTTCGAAACAAAGTAATCTGAGGGAGCATCTCTTTGTATCAAGCTTCCATTGATCGATAATTTCGCGCATCATTGTTTGCCGTAATAACCGTTTCCCGATACATTCTGCGCCGCCACCCGGATAAGGGGGCCCTTTTTATATTCCACCGGAAGATCAGACAATGCTTTAATTTACGCGAACCACGTTCTTCGGACGGATCCTTCATTCGAGAACTTCTGCCACGACGAAACTAACTAATGACACGGGCCCGCAGACATTTTATTACGTTTTCTGTCGATCACTTTTTACTTTTCGAAACGGTTCCTTCTCAATTGATACGTATTACAAACGATTGTTGTCTTCCTGGAACATGGCCAGTTCCTTTTGCTTGTCCAAACTTTTAGGTAATGTTTGACGAGTTTTATATTTCTTTTACGCGGTATTTTGCTTGTATTCGATACTTTAATATCTTCGTCACCTTTGTTCACAATAGTGTGCTGGTGAGTTGGGTGAAACATATACAGAGACTCGATTCAAACTTACTCTATCACAATTATTGTGATTCATTGTTTCAATTCGTTGGTGAGAGCACTTTTTTTCCTATATAATCGAATTTGATGAAGATCACAATAATCTAAAGAAAATTAGGAACTAGTCATTTTTATAAAGTGTCTCTGACAACACGAAAGTGATTTTAATTTAATTAAAAAGCTGTGAATCATAGCCTTGAATCAAAAAATTTATGCGAGGATTCAGGTAAAATCAAGATCAGAATTTCTCGGAAGATCCGGTCACGGGACAACGAAATAAAAAATTTCCACTGGAAACAAACATAGTATTTCCCTCGTTCGACACTGATATCCGTTACGATGGTAAGCGTTCTTTCCCTCGAAAATGTAACAAAACAACGACCCACAGGATCGCGACGACAGTTACCGTCCCCATTTCTCGCCTTTTATGACCGAGTAATATACCGTCTTGTCTTCTATCGTTGTTTATTGCACAATTTATACGCCGATAATAAAACAGATCTTTGTCCCTTCCGGCGTTTAGATTCGTTAGTGACGCTTCGTGTTCAACGTTCCTGGCCCCGCCATACTGTTCCGTCGCTAGTACATACGTATACGCATACTGTATTTAAATGAAACCGCCTGGTTCTTGCGTACAAGCGTAATTAACAATTATCGTCGTCAGCTAGTCCCCAAGATTTACGGTCTTTTCATGCCGCGAGTACATCGCTTAGGGTGATACGGTGTTGCTGCAAAAGCGTTGCAAATAAGTTTAAAATTTGCGCGTTCTAACCGGATCTCACGGTGACGATGTACCGCTAAACGTGACAAGGTGTGTCTTACCAAACGACCAACGAACTTGATATTTCGCCCGCATCATCCTCTCCCTGTAAAGATTGCGCCTTGTACATCCCACGTTCTCGTCGCGATCCAGTAACAAGAAACTCTTTGCTCTTGTCTGAATTGTTACGACAATGTATACCGGGCCTTTGAGTTACGAAAACGTCATTAGTTTGTACAATGTTGTACAATGTCATACTTTTTAGTAACGTTCTAGTAACGCAATAAACAGAGTAACCGGATATAGGATTTTGCAACATCGGAGTATTGGGATGCAAGGTTTAGAGGATATAGAGAGGGGTATACATAAGTTGCTGAAGAACGAGGGCTTGTAGACGCTAAAATGTAGAGATACTAGGATCTAGGGATGTTGGAACGTGGAAATATTGAAGTATAGGAACATTTTTATTCGGTGATATTCGGCTGTGGATGTAATGAAATGTTAGAATATTGATGTAGAATCTTGATACAATATGGACATTTCAGCTGGAGATAATAGGACCTATGGATATTAAAATGTTGCAGTAATGTCATCTAACGGTATCGCTGCATCGTGACATACTCTTAATGTAGCGAGCTTCACAGATTTATTTATATAAATATATAGAGATACAAGATTCTGAAGATATAAAAATCTAGGAGTAAAAAGATACAGTGTTATAGAGATCTAAGGATACATCCAGCACGTCCCTCGCTTCCATAACATAGTTGCATATACGAGCAAAAAATGACTACTCGATTAACATGTTCACTCTTATCCTCAAAATGAAGTACTTAATCTCTGCAAAAAATAATTACACCGAAAATTACATAAACCTCGACAGGAAACCCAAATTAATTCCCCAACCCAGAAACGCGAAGAGATCCAAATAAATGATGCCAGATCCCGAACAGAGATATCCACTTTCTGACAGGGAAATCGGTAATGTCGATATCACGATAAACGATCTGGCTGAAAACGTCGGTGATTCAGGAACGTTCGATGCTTTAAACAGGTGTCAATTATTGGGATCGCTAATATACTTACCTCGCGTGATTCCATCCGGCGGAAGAGTTGATTTTGTCTGCGTGAGGGTAACATCGGTACGGCATTCTGGCGTCGTTTACGGACGTTTTCTCACGGATTTCCGTGATTCTTCGAGGAATGGAAAGCGCTGACAGTATCCAGTCACGAATGTATCGGTCAATAGTTGCCAGCCGACGCGAAGACGAGCCAACCTGTGCCTTCGCGCCATTTCCGGACAATATTTAACCGCGTTTCCCAACCCGGTAGCCCCCGATCATTAAACGTGCGTATATAGCCTCATAATATTGCAATCCGCGGCCATAATTTACGTCGTTTTATAGTTCAAACTGCAACCTACGGTAGGCAGCGCCGCTCGAGCCTTTAGAACGTGCTATTCCCGTTCAACTTGTACTGGGTGATCATAAAGTTCGCCGACTATTCCCTTAGGTGCCATGGCCAAACTCGACCCGCGATACCTGAGTCTGTTACACGAGCTATTTCACGACTTCGGACTTTTACGTTTGGTTCCTGTATTGCACTTCATTTTCTTATTATCTGAAGTTTCTGAAGTTTGTTCATTTGAAGATGTGGAGATTTGAAAATTCGAGGATTTAAGAATTTGAGAATCGAACTTGAAGATTTGGTAATTTAGTGATTTCAGGAACCAGCGACTCAAGATCGTAGATGTTGTAGATAGAATGTACAAATTAGGAAAATTACAAATACGAGATTTAAGTATTCGGAAATTTAGATACTTAGACATTTGAAAATATGTGGATTGAGCATCAGAAAAATTAGAAATTTGATACTTGAGAATAAAGAGGAATTTGAAAGATATAGAGGTATGAAATATTCATATAAAATCTAAGGCAAACCATATTTTCCGTGATTCTCGCCTAGTAATTCTGTAACCCATAAAAAGAAATAAATCGAACATAAACCTCAGAAGTTCTTTGATGCACACCAGTTATATTGAAAAGAGCATCGAAGAGTGCGAATGTCCGTACCGCGTCAATTGAGATATACAGTTTTATAGAGAATGATCCGAACACAGAAGGGTGATGGTCTTTTATGAAGTTACCACAAAGGCGCAGCCGTTCAAAGAACAGTTTGCAGCGAGTGTCGGATATCGTGGCGGTATCCTTCTTCGAGAGTAAGCTATTACTGAAATTACCGACGATCCGCCGCTCACAAATCAAAATTCACCGTTTCTCTTCGACGGGCATTCTGCATTGTTACGATTTATTGCCGGCTAAACGCCGCGATTCCGCCGAAGAAACGCGACGGCTTCCCTTTTGCTCCCGATTCAAGGGCGACCATTAGCGGACTTCAGCAAGGCAAACAAGTGTGAAGGTAATCGAAGAAAGGAATGATAATTAGCGCGGGACTCGTGTAACCGTTGTTTCTTTTTTCACGGAAAAGAAACAGCTTACAAGGTTTGCTCTCAACAGATGTCAAATTGAGAAGAGAATCGTCGTAACACGGGATTTGCGTGTAATTTCGAGGAGTCTCAACCGGAAGGCGCAGAAATGCATTCACGAAGATGAACGTGTAGCTTTTGTGAGGTGCAGAGATAAATGTATTATCTCCGATGATTCCTTTTATTGTTCTCTGCCACTTCGACTTCGCGTTCGTGTATCTTCTTTTGTTTGATTCTTATTTCGCCACTTATTTCTTAAAAAAAAAAGCGTTAGCACAACGTTTACCTTTCTTTCAATTTTGTTTTATTATGGTATAATAGATTAAGAAATATTCCACTCGGTAGATTTACCTTCGGTCAGACGTTTAGGTTATGTTCTATTTTCTATTTTTATGTATTACTATAAAAATGATAGTATTAAAAGTCAAGTCTAATTTACTTCTATTTTTTGAAGAAAGAAAAAAGTGTAGAATTCTATCAGACTTTCACAACCAATCGCAAGTTACGAACATTCCTGAATCGATTACCTACCGAAGGTACAAGACAGTCTATAAATTGAAAAGAGTCTAATTTATATGGTCAAGTACGTAATTTACATCATTCTCCGATATTTTCAATTTGAAACTTAAAACTCGTACTGTGGCAATAAAGTTCGAACGGAAAAATTGATATAATGTCATAAATTGTCGAGCAGAGGAGGTTCGCTTTGTTTCGATAAACACTTCAGCATTGAAACGATCTATTACACGGTGAAACTTGTAATACGCCGTTAAAAACTCAATCTGAGCTTAACACGTTCTTGCTCGTGTATCGGAACCAAACGAAAACGTCGTAATTTTGCTTTCGACTCCGTTTTATCGGATGTATCGCGCTACGAAGATTGGGGGTCCGGTCGAAGCAAAGCGGCTGACCTAATTTACATACATATAAAGCGCATTCGATGTGTTTTAGGGGCCGTAAATCGACGCAGCTACGGGAATCGTTAAACCCTTCCTTGCCGCAACACCCCAGCAATGCGTACACGACACACACACGAACGTGGTCGGATGCATGCAACACACGAACACCGATCCGGATACTTTGTCTTCTTCGGGCCGTTTCGTGAATTTTCGCATTGTCAGTTTATGCGATGCAAATTTGCGAATTCGGGGATTTGGTTGTATGGAAATTTGGGAATTTTAGTGACACGGTGATTTGGAAATTCTGGAAGTTCGAGATTTAGAAATTCGGAAGTTCGGAATTTGAGATACGGGAAGTTAGAAATATCGGAACTTGGGGATATAGGACGTTGGCGATGTTGGACTTTGAAAAAATAGGAATTTAAGGGTGCGGAAGTTCGAAAATTTATGAATTTGAGGATTTATGAATTTTGAGAAATTATGAATTTGCGAACTTACGAATTTGAGAATGTTAGACTGTGGGTGTGTAGAAATTTAAAAATGTAAAATTCTCGGCATATTGAAATTTGCGAATATAGAAATTTAGAAATATAAAAATTACAGCGTGTAGAAACTCGGAAAATTCAGAAACTTGAAAATTTGGGAATTCGGAAATAGGAAACTTTGCAGTCTCCGAGATTCAAGAACATATGAAATGCAAAACACGAAAACTTGATATCTCAATAGCTAAATCGACGAAGATAAAAATTTGAAAACGCGATATCGCAAAATTACCCTCCGGCAGCGCATTTAGCCGAACGTTTCTTTGTAAGCAAAAGGCGATAAAACAAGACAGCACAAAAGAACAATCTCCCACCTCTTTGTATCTCCCGAGGACCATAAAACGTCCCTCCGCAGCAGAAGTCCCAAGAAGTTACCGCGAACCTCCTCCCTGCCAAATTCAGGCTTCTCTCGTTCTCCCTATATGTTGCAGTCGCGATTTTTCTAATTATAGGTAATTAATTTTTACGAGTGCACCGTAAAGCATCGCAGACAGGTGTTTCCCGAGGGCGAATAAAGGGTCGCGGATACGCGTAGCGGTTCCTTCGTTGTTCGCAGGAAGGTTTTGGATACCGGAGGTCGTTTTCGGTAGTGGTAACAATGATTGTAGCGTCGGTGTCGGTGGTGGTGCCGATAAAGTTAAAGCCACTGGCGAACGATGCAGGGGCCGCGTAATGACAACGCAGCGCGTCGTAAACGCGTTTATGTCCAGAGTTGCATTATAGTAATATCTGCCAGCACCCAACGGATGTTCACTGCCTCCTCGACGTTACCATGGCCGACCGTTTCGCTAGTGATCCCCGTTTTCTTTCCCTCTGACGTCTATTTCTCACCATTATTCTGTCACTAGCAGAGACTTCGATGACCAGACCCAACGTACCTCTGCACATTCTCTCTTTCATCGTACATTATATATGCATTTTGAATCTTTTTAATCTGCAGTTTTAATATACTATTTTTAATATGCATGTTTCGATGAACATCGAAACTTTCGAATTGTCGAGGCCCGGAATTTTAGACTCTTGGAATTTCAGAATTTTGGAACTTTGGAATTGGGAGTCTTCGAATTTTGGAATTTTGGAATCTTGGAGTCTTGGAGTCTTGGAATCTCGGAACCTCAGAATTTTTAAACTTTGGAATTGGTAGTTTTGGAATTTTTGAACGTTGGCACTTTAGAACTTTGGAACTTTGGGATTTTGGAATTTTGAAATATTGAAATTTTGGAATTTTGGAACTTTGGAACTTTGGAATTTTAGAATCTTCGAATCTTCGAATCTTCGAATCTTCGAATCTTGGAATTTTGGAATTTTGGAATATTGAAATTTTGGAATTTTGGAATTTTGGAATTTTGGAATTTTGGAATTTTGGAATCTTGGAATCTTGGAATTTTGGAATCTTGGGATCTTGGGATCTTGGAATCTTGGAATTTTTGAATCTTGGGATGTTGGGATCTTGGAATCTTGCAATTTTGGAATTTTGGAATCTTGGCATCTTGAGAGTTTAGAATTTTAGAATATTGGAACTTCGAAACTTCAAAATTTTGGACAATAACCCTCAACACAGCTAACAAAAGTAATAGCAATGAACAATACATTAAATTAAATTTCGTAAGTTCTAACAATTTATAGCGAAACCGTAACATGGAACCTAATTATTTCAAGCACAGTACTTAGCCTTGGATGGTCATGAATTTTTTAACCGGTGCACTTTGTTACGCGTTGCTACTTTCAGATTATCCGGCACAGTAATTATTTAGAACTTCGATATTCTCATTTACAGCGACGATAAAAAAGGAACGTCGCAGTTAAGTATCAATTTGCCGTGGAATCTGTATTAAAAAGCGTATCACGTGAATTTATACGTCCATAAAGGGTTGCACTTTTTATTCGCGAGCGTTCTTCGAGGAAGGGTTACGTTGATATCGATCAGCTCACAAGGTGCTTCGAATTACGACTCAATTAAGGTCGCGCAAGGTGCAGAATCCTTGGAATATCCGGAAGGAACAGGTATCGGACTTGCACCTGCTAACTGAAATCTAACTCGTTGTATTCTGTATAATACAATCGTTGCGGCTACTAAATTTCTCATTTTTATTATCTTACAAATTGTAAATTAATCTCCCTGTCCCGGATCCTCCGTTAACTCTTAATTAATAAACCAGAGTTGAGGAGACTTTGAAATCGATACGATACAGATAACTCGGAGGTAAGATGTTCGTTAGTAACGAGAATAATATTAATTGATCTCAAGCTATAAATAATAATTGCAAAATTAAACGATCATTTTTGGGAAAACATAGGTAGATACTATCTGGCAGATGCGAATATTTAATTGAAATTAAATTTCAAATTTAATTAGTTTCCATTTATTTATGTGATCGTTAATTCATACTTCATAATGCATGATTCAATGCATGTCTGATGTATGTCGAATGAAAAAGGCAATTTATAGAATAATTATTGTACATACTTAATCAAAGCAATCTTTGTACACTTCGGTACATTGTCGGATGCAATTTCAGATTAAAAAAGTCTGGTCGAAAACATAAATTATCAACCGAATAACCACTGTTTATTACATAAAAATGTGTATATTTCAATTAGCGCTCTGTTAATGTCAAAAAGTGTAACCATAATTAATGCGAAAATTAAAAATAATTAGTATGAAACGTAATATATACACATGTTATACATTTTTAAAATTCACTCGGAGTCTGTCAGAAAATGCCTACGTATCGCTCCATCTTCAAGAATTTGTTTAATGTTCGCTCGAATTGAAAATCTAATTATTCGATAACTTGATAAGAGTATAAATTTTGAACTTTATGAGTAAGAGTATCGATTTCCCAAATGAAGAACGGTAGAGTACGATTTCCGATGAACGTAAGTTTGGGAGTATCGAAGTGGCTGGTGGAACGATAAAGATTAACTCTTCGGAGTGTGCGTCGCGTAATCAGCAAGGCGGGCATAACGGAGTGGAGTTATCAAATTGATCAAGCCAAAATAATCTGTGCGAACGACCAGGCCGGTTATGCGCCATAAACGCAGTGTATGAGCAATACCGCGTGCCACCTAACCACGTATAGAGCTAGGTACAAAGCAACGTCCACGAGCTCTGTGTTCACGGGATCGCCAACACAGGCGCGGAGAACATAACATAACCTGGTGTCACGCGCAGGACTTTACAACTCTGCCATCTCGTCGTTGCCCCTCGCTCGTGTTCGCCCCTCCGCGCCCTTACGCCACGTTCTTCCCTTCCGAATACTCCCTTTTCCACTACACACTGCTAACATCGCTTCTAAGTACCCACCAGATTTGCCAGAGTACCTTAAACGACGTGATTTGCCGTTATCCGGATTTGTCTGACACTCCCGATTACTTTTTGGTAATCGACCGAATGTTGGTAACGTTACATTTTAACCCTTTGCACTCGGAGCTATTTTTATGGATGGAGATAGTAACTCTAAAAATTTTGGTTGAAAAGATTGATAAACTCTTTCGAAGTTATTATCTCGCTATTATTAATTGTCAATGTTGGCTGTCTAGATATGTTTAAGCATCATACGTGCGACGCTATAGATTTTGTTGAAAAATATATCCAAATAGCTGTAGTAAACAAAATGGCGAGTGTGAGTCACCTTTCGAGTGCGAGGGATTAACTTCTTTTCATTTTGAAGACTTCCGAGGAGGAAGTGGCAATTGAAATATTGCGAGTTTCTGGAATCGGAGAACTTTGGAAATTTAGATTTTGTAATTTGTACGAATAGGGATTTGAAGATTGAAGAATGTGGAAATTAGAATATTACGAGACAATGAATATCGTAAACTTGATAATTGAGGGATTCGTGAATTCGAGAATTGAGGATTTTTTGGAAATTTCGGTACTTGGGAATTGAGGAAAGTGGTGGAAATTTGTAAGTTTAGAACATAAAAATTGGAGAACTTTGAAAATTTATATATTGGATTCTGAGAGATTTTGCGATCCAGAAATTAAGAAATTTCAGAAACTAGTGTATTTTTTTGAAGCAGGGAAATTTAAGATATCTCATGGGGATTTTTTAAAAAGTCTATACATAAAACTTTCCATGGATACTAAATATGTTACCTGAAGTAACGAAGAATTAAATTCAAAAAATTTTCAATTATGATCTCCCGAACAGTTACCGACCCTGCTTAAGCGCGGCCCATAAAATATCGCCACAAAGTCGCGGGATATTAATATTCTCCGCGATAATTCGCGTAATTTACTCGAAGGAGATCATCGGTATCGGGATACAGGCTCATCAATATCAAAATCACCGTAATTAATCGGCGCACGGAGCGGGCAGCACCTGGTTCTTGAAATCCAATCCTGGCAACCCCTCGATAATAATTACTCAATATTTCAAGCGGCGTACTACTTCGGCGGGTCCCAAAAACTGTGCTCATTCCTGTAAATCATCGGTGGAACGCGATCCGCTAATTTGCCATGCAGCCCGATGAAACGAGCACGGCCGTTGCCGAAGAGAGTTTAGGCGAGCATAATCGCGCTCGAGCCCAAGTTGCGCGTAATTTCACGAAAGTTTCGACAGGCGTGCAAGGTCCGAAGGGACAGTAAAATTAAGAGGGGCAACGCACGAATGAGGGACGTGCCGGATAATTATGCGCACTGCCTCGTTTCGGAAGGCCGTTCCGACTTTTTTACGAGGGATGAAATCGGCCGTACGTGGTCGTAACTTAGCCACGAATACGGACTATCGGTTACGACCCGATGCCTCTCCAGACGCAGTACCTTTAACCTCTTCGAAGAAACGTTGCCTGGGTACAGATATCGGTATAAATTAGGCTAACAGCACGGTTTACTTCTTCCGCGAAGCTGACATCCGAACAACGACTTTCTGTCCGTCGCATTTTTTTTACGCATGACGAGTCCAAAGAATTTACGCTCGCCCCACGTAATTACCTGTCTCGCAATCGAACGAAATTATCATTCGGTGTTTTAGGGTGGTCCGCAACTAAGTTGTTCCTTCGGACGAACACCTGCTGAGAAAGCGAAGGATACGAGCACGAATTTAGGTGGCAATGTCTTAATAATTTGCTATTAGGCGCGCGCAGTTAGCGGAGTTTGCTGATTAAACAGCTTCCGGCTTTTTGGTTCGCGGGTTTGAGTATATTGAATATTTGAAAAATTCAGGATTGAGGATGAGGAGAATTTAGAATTTATAGATACGAAAATTTGGGGTTTGGATATTTGGGAACTAGAAAGTTTATAGATTTGGAGTTACAGGATTTAGGAATATGAGGGCTTAGAGATTTGGAAGTTTTAGGATTTGGATGTCTGAGTTTCAAATTTTCAATAATTTGGGGACTTGAGGACTTAGGGATTTGAGGGAATGGGTATTTAGGATTCAAGATTTGGAAATATGAATAATTTAAAAATTCAACACGAGGACATGGGGATTTGAGGATTTAAGAATCTTGGAGCTCAAAAATTTGGCAATTCGAATGTATGAAAATTCGGCTACTTGCATGTTTGAAACTTCGAAATTTAGAAAGTTGGAAATTCATGTACTTAAAAAATTAATTCTTCAGAAATTTCGATATATCCTTCAATTTCTGCACATCTAGTTTAAACTAACTCTTGAAACTGATGAAGTATTTCTTCGAACTAATTTCCATTAATATTTAATGATTGTAACAAAGGATGTGGTGCACATCGCCTGCAAAAACCTTTTAGTGTGAACTCCCTCATAAGATACGAAATCATCCTTAAAAAGTCATAAATTTGCAATCCACGTCGTCACAACGATTGAAACGTTCCTGTCATCCAATGAATTTCTCTGAACAGTTGCAAAAAAAAAAAAAAAAAGCGAAAGACAAATTTATTAACTGTGAATCGCATTCGAGGTAGAACGAACGTGGTCCAAAAACGAGGGATTTTATTTCACGAAGAATTTTATTAGGCGGTCGCAAAATCAGCCATAACTAATATTTTACTATTGCTCGGCAGTGGGACGAGGGAAGGACGGGTCCGGTGTACAAAATAAAATGTTGCACGCGTTTATGCAACTGCCGGGCCACTCGTTTCGGAAGTGAGACGGTGTAAATTTTACAGTGCGCGGACGATAAACGTGTGCGCCATATGAAACATGGTCTCGACCATTTTTCTTCGCCATCCATTTGCGCGTAAGTCACCGTTGCGTCGGGAATCCTTTTTTTTCAACCGGATCGTTATCCTCGGATCATAATCGTTTGCTACGCTCCAGATACCTGTAAACGTCCGCCGGACACGTATTCGAAACGTTTCCCGAAAACAGGTCTTCGACTGTTGGGCAATTTTACTATTGACTGGGACGGGATGTTAGCTACGGTATGATCAATCATGGTAACAAGAAAATTCGCTCCGATACTAACTGTCGGTATAACTTCCGTCAGCTTTTACGTTCCCGGCGATTCATCTTTGCTTCAGATACCTTTTTTAGTTTGTCCTTTGTATACGGTTGTACTCTGCCTGTTTCTATAACGTATATAATACGGTGTAGTTTGTTGAATATACTGTACGTTTTGTAGTAAGTCATACTTCAAGGTCTTTTAAATTATTTTTGTCGAAATAGATCTATCTGAAACCTTACAAAGATTTGATTTTCTATAAACATTGTATCTTAGTGTATTAGTTTATTCTAGTATTATTAAGCTCCGCAATTTATATATACCTAATAATATACACCTAATTTATATATATCTAAAAAAATGTAATGTTGCAATATCAAACCCAACATTGTACACGAGCATTGTAAGTTCATTTTCAATAATACAACTAATCGTAAGAAGTCAAAATTCATGAATTCTAATAAGAATGAGTCAGACGTAACTAATACAGCAAAAAATATATTCTATATCTAAAATACGTACTGCATTATCTGTGCAAAGCAGGTAGGTTTCTAACACAACAACGAATTAATCCGAAATATCGACCCCTCGAAAGGGTATCAACCTGAAGAAGTATAAAGAAGTATTAACCCCCGTAATCGTTTAAACTCGAACAAAGAGTAACAGCGTAAAGGTTCCGACGAAAATCGTGCAGCGATCGTCCAGAAAATCCAACAGTTCCTAGTAATAAGCTTCTAATTACGTCTTCCTCCAATTAGGCTCACTTAAGGAACATTCTCTTAATAACCTGGAACGATTACCGTAAGTAGCGTGGCGCACGTGGTGAATCGAATACGAAGGCAGTAACACAAGTCGGCTAGATCTAATTCCATCAATTAAATGCATCGCTGATAATTATTGTAGTTGGTCGTCGAAGTCGCCGGGCGACGCCATCGTTGCAGCGGCAATGGAGAACGCCGACGGCTACATCGAATGGCACGGGGCAAAGTATTATGTGACATCAGTAAACCTTTCGTGCCCTATAAAAATATGTTTCAGCCCCTCGGGTCAATCTGTGCCGAGTGGTAGACGGAAAAATTTTCGAAAAACACTGGCTCGTTCGTCGAAACCTCCTATGACGAGCCGTATTTTTTCGCGCATTTACGCCCGTTACGAGAATGTATTTATTCCTTTTTTTCGCCCTTTTCCCGTTCGAATCTGTCGCTTCGGCCGGAGCGGGGGTGTGGTCCGGGGAAAAAAGCACGAGAGCAACATTTTCGGCTAAAACGAGACACGGCCTTTTCAGGGTCTCTTCGACACCGCGGCGACCAGCTACGGAAACGTTTCATCGCGTTCGATACGACGGTAAAAAACGCCCACGGATCGGACAGTAAAAAATGTAACTGGTAATTTAGTTAGCCGTTGCGAACCGGACGCCGTTGCCCCCCCGACCGGGTGTTGGTGGACAGTAATAGGGCGTATCTCGTATCTGTCCAGGGCTGACGGGTTTTTATGGGTTCGCGATGCGCGGATTCATCATTCGATATATTACAGCAGGCAACCAGGCTGGCTACCTCCGATGTCACCGCGTTAACCTAACGACCCTTCAAGGCGGAATTTTAGAATTCAGAGCGTTGACAGGTGCACGGGACCGACTCCTGTTCCAGCGGGTTCCAGCGCATTGTAAATGGCGTGCCCGGGAGTCGATTTGCGAACGCTTTCTCGATGATAGATGCTGGTGAGTTCACTCTTTTCCGCGACGGATTCGAGATAACTGATTATAATTATTCTCCGCGAACGTTCCGGCTCGATAGAACGACCGAGGATGATATACACGATTTACCGAATCGATGATGTAGTCTCCTGCGAATCCGCTATGTTGCATAATTTTTCTTCGAATAAACTTGTATCGTGGAGAACGTTCACGGAAAGCGTAACACGATGAATAATATTTATAAGCGACGCTCGAATTTCGACGTGCGTCCTTTTCGTGTTATTAAATTTTAAAGAGATCATGGCGTACATATTGCCTAAGTATTTACATTTAACGGCGCTTGAATTTTTATACAGTTTACGCGATGCCGCTAACGAGCCGCATTCATACAACCGACAAACTTGCGCATCTAAAGAGCGCGGATTCATTTCGAGCCTTTAATCCCTTTCAGAATTTTATACAACGTTGTACAAATTCTCCTCGTCCCCCTCAAACCGCATTATAATTCCCGGTTTTCCGTGCGGACCGTTCAAAAGCAGTCGAAGTGAATTTTTTCAATCACCTGCAACTGTCAGCGCGTTCGATCGGCTCTCCGTGCCGAAGTTACCGAAAATAGATTTCAAAGCTTAAGTCGACGGGGTGGACCGATCGTTTCAAAAAAACCGGCGAATTAATGCCCGGACACCGGGAATATCTAATGGATATCGACCTAGACCACGACGAAATTCTCAGCACGGGGATTTACCGTGCTACGATTTCGCCGATGCGTATTTTTCGAGCCAGCGAACATACCTAATGAGGAACGTTGGCGTAACTAGATAGGACACAGGATAAGAATAGTTTCGAGAAAGATAGAGTTGCTTCAGGAGAATAAAACAATTTGGATCTGTAATTTATCAATTTGGTGTTTAAATAATTCTGGAAATTTGTGAAGATTGAGATCTAGAGAGTTTTGGGGTTGGAAAATTTGGAAACTTGAGGTTTTGAAAGGATCAGTAATTTTTGAAGTTCAAGAGTTTGAAATTTGGAAACTTGGAACTTGAAAATTATGCAACTTAGGGATTTGGTGATTAAGGGGTTGGAAGATTTTATGTTTGGGAATTTATGAATTTGGAAATTTGAAGAATTTAGAAATTTGAAAAATTCAGAAATTTTGGTAATGCAGTAATTTTGGAATTCGAACGTTCGAAAATTGCAGAATTTCTAAATCTCTAATGTCTGATAATTTGAAAATATGACGCTGCTCTTCCAACACACAATCACCGTAGTCGGTGCTTTCCTACGCGTTTCCTCTCTGCGTTGTAACTTTATCTCATTGTCAGTAAACCTATCACGTTTCACAATATACTAGGCCTTCTTCCCCTGCGTCACAGTTTCCCCTAGATAATCGGTACACGATACTGTACCCAGGACGAAAGTGTAGGTGGTCCAACCTAAACAAAAATCCTAGCAACGTCAATGCTGTGAATCCCCCGACATCCATACATTTCCTTTTTTCCCCACCCTGTGTACTCAGCATCTGCTAACGATTAGTCCAGCGCGGATACCTGTTTTCGTCAGATACGAAACAAAAAAAAAAAAAAAACTAAAAAACAAAAACAAAATAAAAAATATTTGATCAGGCCCACGAGCTCGTTGGCTAGCTCGCTGGAAGAGGAGACTCTCGACGGTATCCAATTCAGTTGATATTCAAGTGGCGCGCGCGTGTTTCTACATTTTGATTTCTATGTTACAGCCGCCGGGATAGCGGCTATGCCGCCAGTGTGTTTGCTGTCTGGAAAGACAACAAATATTGTTTCGAAATCGTTTATTCCCATCAGCAGGAATTCTATCCGTGGCAATCGTGTTACGGGGCGAAAATGGAACGACAACCGGCGAGATAGAGACAAGAGGCGGCGGTGCGAGGTGGTTAGGGTGGTGGGTGGTTAGGTATCGAGGGATACTGGCAAAAAAAACCCAGCTACGAAACGAGAATAAATGAAAATAATCGCTGGTCACGACTTTCGAAATGTCCGGCCGGAATCCTTTCCTGGCCGGTTACGGCAGGGGTCTCCAACCCCAACGGCACACAGCCACGGTATCTGCGATTCGCTAATCGTCCCGCGTGACAAGATAAGCTCCGACCGAGCCGAACCGAGCGGAGCCGAGCGGTGCCAAACTTTGCTCGTAACGGGGCTCGCTCGGTGCAAGGCACAGGGCTTTCGTTTGCCAACGAGGAGGACCGCGATTGTCAGGAAGAGTCGCATGGAAATCCGATGCGCCGGTGCATCGACGATGCAATTCAGACGGGTGGGTAACCACCCCTTTTTTTCAACCCCCTCTCTGTTCGTGGGCGCCTCTTTCGCGTCCGTTCTCTTTCCCTGTCTCTCCCGTCGCGTTACGCTCCTCCTCCTCTCGTGTTTCTGTCCCTCCTCCTCTTCCACCTTCTCCTCCTCCTCCTCTTCCTCCTCCTCCTGACGCCGCCGCCGCCGCTTCCGCTCGTATACGCTCGAGCGCGCGCGAAAGTGTGCCAAAAACCCTTTTGTAGCGATCGGAAGAATGGGACGCATTGTTTGCTCACTTGTGAATCGGCTCTAATGGCAAAAGTATGTGAAATCATTGTGAATCGAGATTACATACGCGAAAACAACGCGGCCGGGTCCTACGTGCTCGCCTCTGTCTACGGCTTCCCTCTGCGTGGGTACGTGTCTACGTCTATCCGGCCCGGTGTCGTTGTGTACACGCGTTGTTGGTGTCCGCGCCCGCGTCCCGTCTCGTTTCATCCCGTTCAACGGGTCCACGCACACGCGTGAAAAAAAAGCCCGCGCGCGAGCGAGCGAGCAAGCGACCGATTCGAGCCGAGCGCACCGGGAGGACGTAGATATTTTTTTTACGTGCAACTAGAGAGAGAGTGCAGGGAGAGACATGCATTCGACTGGCCAGGGCGCAGGGGAACGGGGGGGAGACCGATGGGTGGTCGTGGATGCTGGTAGAAGGGGGCCAGAGAGGGGGTGGCGTGGGTGGTCCACCCTTTGCCGTCGATTTTTCGGGGCTTTTTTTTTACAGGCGACGGCCCTCGCTTGCCTGGATGGACGAACACGGGGAGGAACATCAATAATCTACAATCAAACTGCAGATAAAGCTACGATCGCCCTTTTGTGTATGTTTCAATAAGAACCGACGTGACGAACAACTTCCTGTCCGTCGACGTGCCTCTTATGCAGCCTCCGGTCTCCGACCGGGTCCCGAAACGTCTTCGCGTCTTTCGCAACGGTTTCTCGCGGATACCGGACTTGTCGGTCCACTAAAAGAACGGACGTCGATTCGAATTAATATACCTCTGCACATAACACGCGACTGCGTCCTGCATATTCCTGTACTTCAAAATCTCAACACTCGTATTTCTAACATCTCAAAAGTCCCTTAACCTATTCACTCCCAACTACGAGAAATTTATGTGCACATATAAATTCATTTTAGAACTATATCTGCAACTAAACATCGTATGTTGTGAAAATCTACGTGTGTTCTTATATCATGATGACCAGAGCAAAGCGCTTTAAAATTTGACTGGCAATGAATGGATTAAAATGATCGACCGAGAAGCCTTCCCTTAATTCATCGCCATATCTTCTCTTAGAAACCAACGTTCTTTCTTGACTGTATTCTGTCAGCCTTCTAAGAAAACAGGAAAGCCCATATTATCGAATGCTCATCACACTCTGCTAATTTCGTACACGTACAAAATTTAATATAGATACCACGTATAATTGTCGTATTTAAACCAAGATAACATCCGTTATAACGTTGTGAAGTTACCATACGTCATAACGTTAATTATGATTATAGGTATCATAACTTCCGTCGAATTATCATTCGGGCGACTAGCCTAAGACTGGAACGACGCGAGCATTAAAATGACAGTCGTTGCGACGAACATAACGTCCATTCCAGTTGATATAGATGCATACTGACGATTGTTATATATCATAAACTTTATAATGTACACGGAATGGTTTTGATCGACGGACGTCGTTTGAAGGGTTCGGATCCTAAAGTCGAAGGAAATCGTTGGACGCGGACGAGGGTCGTGGTGGTGGGCAACGAATACGCGATAAAAACGAAGGGATAGTTATACGAAGCGGGAGTTTAAAAATGGAGGATGTTGCCGGGCCGGGTGACAAAGTGCATTATTTATTATTTAGCCGCGTTGCAAAGTAAATTTGGATGAACGATGCAGCGTGCTGCGTTTTACGACTAGTCTTCGCCCTCTCGACTGCCCGCCGCCGGAGCTGACGGTTACCCGCCAGTGAAATAATCACACAGGACAATTAGTAATGGCCCGACAATTTTTACTACGCGCTAAAGGGAATGAATCTTCTTTCCGGATAAATTCTCGTGAACGTTTTATCGCTTGAAATTAATCGAATGTTTTTAGCTTCCAGAGGAAATTGCGACGCGTTACGTTTTCCCTGTTCGGAGTTGTTTTTTTTTTAAGTGCCTGGAAACTGCGGTGAATTTCGGCGAACAATCTTCCGTCCGTATACTTTTACCTGTCAAGAAAATTATCAATAACGTATTTTAATTCCTCTCTTTCATTTTCTTTAATGATTCTTCAAACTGACAATGAGATAAATTTTGACGCGACCTTGGGTTGAAAAAATTATACATATGTATGAGTGTCTTTTTCGAATAAATACAGTAAATTTATCGGAGGATAATTTTAATTCGACGTTAATGAATTCCGAAATCCGATAAACTCGCAAGTAAAATATTCTGCTGAAGAATAGAAGAGATGGCCAGAATTTTTTTTGAAAATTAATTGCGATTACTAGAGAATGTTCGAAGTTCCGAACAGCGTTAGTTTATATCGTAGCTAATCAACGGGGAAAGAATTCGCCGATCCCCGATGCGGACTACCGTACCTTAATTATCATAGATAATTAGCCAGCACCGTGGGTGTAGTTGATAAGATTCCAATGTTCTTCTCATTACAGTCTCGCGTGGCTAATCCGTTCTCCAACCAGTTGCCACCTTAATGCGAGCCTTCTTATTGGAGATTCGTGCTGCTCGCTCTGGACCGCTTGTAATCGCGCGAACGGCCTTAATGGAAACACGGCCAACTATGTAGCACGGGTCATTTAATCCGCAATGATGCGAGGGACGAAATGATTGCGCGAAGCTTACGCTCTCCACTTTAAACAAGACTGTATTTATCTTATACTCGGTTCTTATGCTTCTCCGTGGTACCCTCAATTGCGGCGTATCAAAAATGATGAATATTATTAGGTTGTATCGTTTCAAATGATCCATTTGGTAACGTATTAAGCCCGACATGATTTCACGACAGATATTTATTGCCGAACAGCACTTATGGTATATCAATTTGACGTTGAAGGTTCGAAGAAAATTTCTGCGTAGACTTTTCGTTGATGCTCGTAGTGTAAAATGACTGGTTGATAGTTTTAGCGATCAATAATCAACTTTGGAAGGTACCAAGTCTCGTTTACTTCGATGACGTAAAAATATGGCAGAATGGCACTTATAGTAAATCAACTTAATGTCGAAATTTTTCGAGAAAATTTCTACGTAGACTTACATGATTCTTCTGAAAATATTCTTCAGACAAAATGGCTGTATACGTCAGCAATTAAATGGTTCTGTGTAAGAACAGGTAATGAGTTAACCTATACATGGTTTACTTTATTTGAAGTACACTACCTATATACGTAGAACAATCCTAAATAAGAATACTACCAAACAACTTATGTATATTCCTTGTCGTAATAAAAAGTAAAAAGTTCATTAAAAATATTCAAACTACAAGTGACTGAAAATTGGATAGTTGCGATTAGACAATATTTTTCTGTTAAAATAATTAACGAGACTTTACGTAATCATCTTTATGACATGTCAAGTTTCAAATTGATGTGTCACGGGTACCATTTTGTGGTACTTTTATGGCATCGAATTATGTCAAGCAACGTATGTACATATGTTCCGTAATCATCTGATATGATACAAGCAAGAATTATTTATTATACGGTGGAATTACTTTCGAAGTAAAATAACCAGAAGATAAGGTTTGCCGTCTACGAGCGACGGCAAATGGCTGAAATAAAGGAAGAAGAAGAACTTGAATACCACGGACCATTTACTTTGCAGCGTTACATAATGAGAGTGAAAAACGACCGCACGGAAATGGTATAAAGTTTTCCTTCGCGAAATTAAATATCTCGCGCTGTGTTTAGCTATGTTAAGCATGTAAATTAAGGAGAATAATGGCCTTCGTTAACATTCGGAGCAATTTGAGCCGTTGTTGTTCTCTTGATCCTCGAAATGAAACTTGTTAGATAATTCACGGTGTATTATTTATTTCATCAATCGAATGATACAAGTGGGTCAATCGCGAATCATATCCGTGAAGTGTTTTGTACAACATAATAATTGAACATTATACTCTGAAATTATTTTCCGTGATATAAATAATTCTTCAACCGCTCTCTATGAAAATGTATTTACTCTCAAGCATTTTCGTTTATTATGTTTAAAGTATCAGCTGTATTTCACCAGTTTTACGATCAACTATGATCGTAAGGATCTACTTTGATCGGTATAACTTTATTATACTGTTTGAAGTATAACTTTATTATTCGTCAAACATTTACAACACTACGTAAATAATCGAAACAGAATAATTCAGTTTCTATGTTGGGGTTATTAATGGATTTAAATGAATGTGTAGGCTTTTTAGTATCCTTTTGAGAAACGGAACTTTACGTTCGCTGTAAGTGCAACTAAATGGATAAAGAATCTATAGGGGACGTTCGAGAAAGCAGCCGACTCCATGCTGCGACATTAAGTGCAAGAATATCACTACTAAAATAGGTTGTAAAGTAGATATACCGCCTCCGGTCATCACGCTGCGGGCCAAATTTACATTTCAATATATGGCACGATAAAAACGTCAGATTTTCCGTCGGTCCATAACCGAATCGTTGCCGTAGCGAACTTTCGAGTCACGACTGGTCAGAGTTTGCATCGTATATCAAGAAACTCTCAGACTTTTTACGATTACTCGTGATTTCGCGTAAGAAGACACTGCACACTGTGAACCTGACGTAAAATTTCACTTTCTCACTTCGAAAATACTTTGGCGCTTAAAATTCTGTTTAACAGATGCCGTTTATAAATGATATCAACTTTCAAAGTTCAAACATCAGAGAATTTCGCAGTCCGAGTGCTCAAAAGTCACAAACTTCTGAAATTACTGTTCTTTCAAGTCATGAAAATACAAGATTCTTTAATATTTTTGAGTTCTGTTGTTTAAATTCTCAACGTTCTGAAACTACTGAGTTAAGAAATTTGAAGGTTTTAGATTTCTGAAAAAATCATCTGAAATTAGTGATTTGTAAAGTCTTAACGGCTGAAACTTCACAAATTTCTGAGAAGTTGAAGAGTTGTGAAGTCTCAAAGTACCGAAACACCAACCACTCGAAGAAATCTCATTCAAGAAGTTCAAAAATTCCAATCTTTCATAATTCTGAAGTTAAAAAATTTCAAAGTCTTAAAGCGTGAAATTTCCAAAATCTAGGGGTATTAAAATCGCGGAGCCTCAAAGTATGAAATTCCTCAAATGTCGGAGGAATTCCTCAAATCGGATTAACTTACAAAATTCTCAAAATCTCGAAGTACCAAAAGTGCACAATATCAAAGTATAAAATTTCCAAAATCTCGGAGTACCAAAATCGCAAAAGCTAAAAGTGTGGAATTTCCCAAATCTCGGAGTACCAAAATTACAGAATATGAAAGTATGAAATTTCCAAAATCTCGAAGTATCAAAATTGTCAAAATATCAAAGTATAAAATGTTCAAAATCTCAAAGTGCCGAAATTACAGAATATCGAAGTGTGAAATTTCCAAAATCTCGAAGTACCAAAATTGCCAAAATATCAAACTACAAAATTTTCAAAATCTCAAAGTACCAAAATTGCAGAATATCAAAGTATGAAACTCCCAAAATCTGGTAGTATCAAACTCGTAACAGCTCATTTTCCGAAAATTTCCCGAATCCCGGAGTCCAAAAATTCAAGATCCAAGAGTTCGAAAATTGCTGAAATCCCGTAGGAGGTAACGAGGGTCCGCGACGTGAACCGAAATACCGTAGGAAGTGGTCGTAGGAGAATTCTTCCGCTTAATAACGAGGCAACGCGACTCGCAATTAAAGTTCGATACGGCGATAAATGAGAAGAAGAGAGCGAGAGAGTCGGGCTGAGCGGCTCGACAAGAAATTCGCATAATAATTATCGATCGACCGTTAATCTCTTCTTTGTTCCCCCGTTCGCGCCGTCCCGCTTTTCTCTGTCGCCGTCCTCCCCGCGCATTTCAACAGAGGAAAACGAGCCGCCACAAAGCGGATCGCTTTAGTCGTCTTATACATCTCGTGGAAGTTAACAAACATTGTGTTCCTTATCTCTCCTCGGCACAATTAATGCCGGGAACCCTTTGGCCCTCTCCTCGTGGCCCGCCTCCCTCTCTCTTTTACCCGCCACTTTCTTCCTCCTCTTCTTCTTCTACTTCTTCGTTTCATCCACCACCTTCGAGACGCCTTTGGTGCTTTCCTTAACGCGGTATTACTTATGTAGATGAGCCTCGCAATTCCTATACATTATTTGCAAAGAGCTCGACCCCGAAGGGCGGCGAAACGGACGGCGGGGTTGAAAGGATCTCGAACTTTCGAGATTACGGGGCGGCGTTGTGCAAATTTCGAATCGTGCCGCGCTACGAACAAAGGGAAACGACTGACTGTATTGGACCACAGTCGCGGATCCTTTTTGCCAGAGAGGACGCGTGTCCTTAAATACTCGCTGTGTTTCGCCGTGTCTCTCGATGCTTCGACCATCGTCTTCCCTTCCACTCACTTTCTTACCTGGACCGTCGCTTTCTTCTTAAGTCTTTGGTTATCGGGTCGCTTTCGATCGGGATAAAAGATTCGTTATACATAATTGTAAGCTGTTTAAGATCACCGTTGTTTGCTATTATTCTCAGAGAAGTTAAGGTTTCTACCTCCTTTTATAGATTAACATTTAGCATACCAAGGTGGGATCGCTGAGGGATCTCGATACCTATTATCTTTTTCTATCTGATTACCGACAAAAGTATGGTCCTAAGTGACTCTTTTGTGTATATCGTTATCAGATGCCAAAAGGTCAGTTTGAACAAAGCATTGAGACTTTGATATTTGGGGTTACTAAGATTTTCGAGATTTGAGGAATATGAAAATGTGTGAATTTTTGGGACTTTAGAATTTCGGACCTGAAATAGTAAAATAGTGAAACGGTGAAAGAGCGGAACAGTGACACAGTGAAATAGTGAAATACTAGAATAGTGAAACAGTGAAGTAGTAAAGTTGTAAAACAGTTAAATAGTAAAATAGCAAAATAGTAAAATAGAAAAGTAGCAAAATAGTAAAACAGTAAAATAGTAAAATACCAAAATAGTGTAATAACAAAATAGTAAAATATTAAAACAACAAACAAGCAAGCCAGTAAAATAATAAAACAATAAAATAGTGAATTGCAGCCCACAATCAATCAATCGTCAATTTTCCAACTCTCCGTCATAAAATCAACGAACAATCGAACCCCATAGATCTGCTCTTACCTTACAACAACCCCTCGAGTTTCCTACATCGTAATTAGCCAAGAACGCGTTGTCTGTTGCCACGAAGTCACATGAAATTGGCCAGTTTTTCAAGGGAAAAATTCTTTGTGAAGTCGTCACGGCCGTGAATCATCATCCTCCGTCTCCTGTCACGCTGTTAACCGAGCGACGATGATGTCTCGTGTTAAGGGGTTGCTAAAGAAATGGGAGGGGGGGCTGTCAAGGGGCGTCGAGAGGCAGAAGGGAGACGTTGGGTGAATAGAGAAGGAAAGGGACCTACCCCCTATTTATATTCTGGCTCACCCTCCTCATCAACGGCGTTCATCTTTCCTATTAAAGTAGTAATTTAGCAGGAAATTAAGCTACGCACTCGCTTCTCGCGGCCTGGCACTTGCTTCATTCTGTGACCCCCGCCCCTGTTTCGCCCCTCTTTTCGCTCTTGTTCTTGTGTCTGCCCTAGAGAACCTTGGTTTTAGTCGATGCTGAACACACTTTTTTTTCTGTTTTTTCACTTTTTCACCCCCTTCACTTTCAACTTTTTACATACTTCTTTGCACGAATCAGTTGCGTTCTCCTTGCGACTATACTCTTTTTCTCGTTGAAATTAATATTTTTCGCTCGTAAGAAAATTCATATTCGATACTGGATCGAACTTCTATTATAATACATACTATTTTAGAATAATTGGTTCCTTCAATCGCAATTTTATTAAATTGATACGTTCCTCGAGCGTCTTCAGAAATCGATGGATTTCGTATAAATGGAAAACTTTATAAATATATTGTGGCACATTTGATTTACGTTTTAAGTTCATTCCGTCCTCCACCATTTTGAAATTCGATAACGGGCTAAGAATGACCATGTATCGATCAGATATAATACTTTTCTGTAATCAGCGATTCAAGGGTTGAAATATATCTGCGTATTATTCGAGCATCTCTAATAAGAGAGAATACTCGTTTAAGAAACTGTTAAATTTTTCATGTAATCGAGTGAAATTCATACGGTGACATCTACGAAATATCTGTATACATTAATTAATAAACGGTTTATGTGTTTTCCATCGATTTATTTCAATTATACAAAATCATTCCTGTTACTCTGAAAGGCGACGGTGTCGAGGGCACCTTGAGCCATGCAACTTTCTTCTTTTTATTCATTTACGCTCGATATTAAATGCAAATCGAATGTAATTATTGCTGCAACCAGCCGGAATGGCTGTTGCAATCGCAGAAACATCGATCACCGTTGTCGAAAAATGCAGATCACATCTGTGCGCGTAATGTTTCGAGTAGGTGCGATAATAATAACAGGTGTCGTGGTATCAGCATCCTGTAACACTCTAACGATCCAGACACTCGAAGGAAACGATTAAACCAACAATACGGGTGGCGGGTTAGTGTTTCTTATTTTTTTGAGTACCTGCATACACTTTGGTAACGTTATCAAATATTGTATGACGCATCTTGCGAATTTTTATTATATGCTCGCATGAAGAATACGGGAACGTGTTCAAAGAGTTCGGTACCATTTTTGTCTAATTTTCCGAGAAAATTTGGAGATTTAGGGAGTTGGAAGTCTACAGATTTAGGGATTCTGGAGCTTCAGAATTTGGAAAATGCAACATTTGAATATTCAAAAGACCGAGATTTTAGAAATTTAAAAATTCCAAATTTTGGGAATTTAGAACTTGGGAAATCGGGAGTTTAAGAATTTGGAAATTTGAGTAATTAGAATCTTTTGGGTTCTGAGATTTGAGTAATTAGAAATTTGACAAGTTGGGAATTTGAGTGATTAGAAATTGCAGAATTCGGAAATCCGTGTTATTAGAAATATTGATAAGTTGGAAATATAGTAATTAGAAATTGAGAAGTCGGAAATTTCCAGATTCGAAACTCGTCGAATATTTGACCCCCATAAAATCGAATGTAGGAGACACAAAATCCTCCCTCGACACTTGGTCTTATTTACAGAAAGTGTATATCACCATCGAATATTAAACTTCAATTCAAACTGTAATACACTGCGTTAAACTTAAAAAGTTCCATTGTCATGACTTTATTTAAAAATTATTTAGTACTTGGAAAGTACCGATGAACGCAAAAATAAATTGTTCTAATAATTATACGATTTAAAGAGCTCCAACATACCTGCTTTGAACAAAGATGTACCCAACATAAACGATCAAACCTAAAGTAAACATCGAATCAATTTACAGGGAAACTTTGACGGAGTCAGATTCAATATGCAACATGAAAAATAGTAAATGTATTCCAATGACGAGCATCTGCATCGCATTACGGGTATGACTGACGATACACGTTAAATTCTCGATGCAACTCTTTTAAATCCATTCCCTGGTGTTTATTAATAGTCGATCGGGAACGATGATAACTGAAGCTGCTGGATAAGAGGTTATCAGACTGCCTCGCCGATAAATCAACCGCTGCATGGAATATTTATGAATCGAACGTATCGAGACGAGTGTGCACGCCTTCTGGTATTACGGGCAATTAAACTGTACACTTTAATTATTTACGCAAACGTCGAAACAGAAGATACTCGTCGGTGGCTCGAGGAAAGTCGACCGTCCTTATCGATAATTTACAAATCGTTGTTGTTAAGATCGTCTCGCAAAATAATGCCGGATATTCGCGAACATTATTGTTGATCGTAGTGAAATATTTAACGGCAAACGTATGAAAGGGGAACGAGACGACGAGGCTCGCTCGAACACGCAGCTGGAGATCTCTTCATCGGCACCAGCTACGATTCTAGAATTTCATATTGATCGTTCATTATCGTTGTGGGAATAAACGGTGGCTAGCACACGGCCGGCTGTAAAGAATATTTTAATTGCCGCTCGACTCGTGAATTTCGTGCTCATATTCGACGTTCGACTGATTTAAGCCGCACAGCAGAGGGGTTGCCGGGCACATTCAGTGAGACAAAGAACAAAGAAGCGTGCAGGCAGGGAGGAACGGGGGTTGGGAACTCGGGTGGATGCACAGGGTGGGTTGATCCTCGTATGAAGGGCTGTCAAAAACCTAATGAGAGGTGTGACTGCACATGTTCACCAGCCTCTACGGTGATTACTCAGATTTTTTAGAGAAATTAAAATTCAACGACGTGACTCATCCGCTTCCACAGAATTCGGATATTTTCGGAAACGGGAAAACATTTAGCTCCCCCCCGTTGCGATACTTTGCGGTTGTACGAAATTTTCGTACTTTTACGAACGCATATTGCAATGACGTTACTTTACTCGCGGTTCTGCTTTCGGGAGTTCTTCATTATTTAAACATCTACGGATTCAACTTTCATTTCTTCGCAAGCGTACTATGAATATTTACTTAGAACGTTTCAAAAAGCATTTTCAAACCGGAGAATGTAACACAATAATCTTCAAATTTCACTTGCATTTATGCCCATCAATTATATCTTCGATAAATTTCAGAATTAAATTACACAATTAAAATTCGCTTATTGTTATTAAAATTGTTATAATTCTACTATTAAAATTCATGTAAAGTAATAATTATTTTAACTATTACATTTTTACAGGAAAATTCAAACTGTCTTGTAAAAATTGACAAAGCGTTACCGAATGATTTCTCACCGAAATTTCAGAACTCGAATAGACGATTACTCGATAACTTGTTGAAAAACAAAGAAACGAATTCCACGAGGAGACGGGAGAGGTTCACACGGTGTCGTGTCCTGGAAAAATCCTGTTCGCGGTCGGATTCACGGAATCGACGGTCCTATTTTAAATCACAGCACGCCACGCGCCGTGGGGTGTAGTCAGAAGACACAGGCGCAAAGGAGAAGCGGGGAGAAAGAGGGAGGGAGGGATTGGTTCACCCCATAAAACAATGCTCCCACATCTGTCAGCCTCTTCTACTTCCTCTCCCCTAGTAGCCGCCCCTTCAAGTCCCTAATTATACCACCCCCTTCGCCCCCTCGCGCACTACGCCGCCACCCTGTGCGTCTGCATTATGCGTTCGGACCACTTGGGCACGCACGGGGCGAAGGGGAGATACCCTTGTAAAACAAGAGCGAACAACGGTCAAGACGCGAATCTGAACTTTTTTTTGCCATGACATTTGCAATGTCTGGCAGTCGACGGTGACGAGGGAACGAGGGGTTGATACCCGAAGACACCCTCGAGACAGCGCCACGACGGCGTTGAAGATGTCCGAAATTTTTTTTTTTTGGCAAAATGGGACAAACTAACGACGGAAACGGCACTCACCGAGTACTTCAGCTTTCGAGCGTGTTAGAAGGAAAAAAGACCTTTTTGATAGAAGCAGGGACTATTATTTATTTTATCGAAAATCAAAATGTGTTGAACGTAAGTCCATTATTGAAATGGCTCTTGTAAAGCTAGGTGATTTAGCCCATCTCGGACAAGAATTCTAGTTGTACTCAAAAGAGTTCATGTAAGTTTCGTTACATGTAGTAAACTCGTGAACAACGCCCCATACGATTCTATAAAATCGAATGTAACTCGATTGTCGCAGACGACAGATGTTTTCACGATTAAGAGCAGGATGTTTAGTAATTGCTGCAGTAACAAAATCTGATTTTGAATAGGAAACTGAAGGACATGTTGGAAGAATTTTCCTGCCATGGGAGGCTCGTTAAAATAAAATTGATTTGTAGAATTGTTTAGAGAATACGTTTGAAACTTTTCAGAAGCATGCACGAATTTATGGACTGGACTAGTATATTGTATCAAAGGCTGGAACATTTACGATGGTAATGGTATCTGCACTTTATTAATATCTTCGTTCGCAGTTTTTCGCTCGTGAAATACATTTTATGCTGCAAAAAGAGGGGAAAAAATCGCAACTTCAATTGTACATTCTTGAAGCGCACGAACCTCTAAATTGGACCACTTTCCATGTAAATATCAGAGTTCCATGAAATCGAGACTTAATCAACTGCACCCATATCCCATGCATTTCCAAAAATCGATCTTGCCGAAAACGAGCCTGGTACCTGCGAAAAAAAAAATGTTCCCCTCCACGCTTTCGATTTATTTCCTTTCCTTTTTTTCACAGATCGAATCACTTCGTCCTCGAACTGGCTAATTTAATTGTATGCGTACTCGCGTCGATCCCATCGACGCCGAAATTGCGATTTTAAAGAGTGATCTCGACGCGGAGGCAAAAAAAAAAAAAAAACGAAAGGGGGTTGAAATATTACGAATTCATCGACGGCGAGTATCGCACAAGATGGCAACGCTTAGGCGCAGAATTACAAATCGATTGAATCGAAGGGGTTCCCCGACTTCTCTGCGCGCAGAAATTAACATCGTGTTTTTAATGCCGGGGATAATTGTAAGGGTGGAATTATACCGAGGGCTGGTTGGGTTCCCGTTGAGTAGTCGAACCAGCGGTTCTCACCCGATCCCGGTCACGTATCGCGAACGCGAAACGATAAATTAACGTAGTCCGGGTGTCCGTTTGCAAAATAGGAAAATATTTGCAAGAGAAAGGAGGAAAAAAAAGCATCTAACGACCGCGATGGAGAGAACACCGAGTCGAGAGTCGCACTCGAACGATTACACGCATTGCGAGAATGAACGCATTCGTGAAATAAAATCCAGTCGAACGATTGACACTCCTTGAGATCTCGATTTCAATATTTTTTTTTCTCTCTCTCCTTGTTCGTTTCGCCCCTGCTACCCGGCCACTCTCAACCCTTTCGAAGCACCACTGCCGTGTTCTAAGGTGACTCACGACCACTCGCCGGTTCAACTGCGCGTGAACCCTCGATTCAACAGCTCAACCGTGCTCGTTACGTGAACCGCGAAAATCAGTTCCACCATTGTGGCTCGATCCATTGGCGATGGATCAGCGCCGTTTGATAAGTTCAATCCGATGACTTTCTTTCCGTGCGCGAAGCCTCGTCTGTCTGTCTCGTCTGCGTGCCATTTCTCTACCCCTCCACGCATCCACTCCCTCCCCTCGTTCCTTTGGCTTTTTTTTTCTGTTTCGATAACCGTACACAACCGTTTCTGTTTTTCCACCGCCCCTCCCCGCTTCCCTAAAACCTCCCACGCACCCTTTTTCGCTCTTGTTTTTTCCTCTGGCGTGTCCCAACGATAACAACGCGACGCAAACTCCGTTCCACGACGTAGTATTTTAACCGGAATTAATCTGCAATTTTATTCACTATGGATCTCGAAAGTAACGCTTCACCCCCGCCCCGCCCTTTGTGCCTTTGTCGATGCTGTGCGAATGAACGAGCTATAAATAAACCGATGACATTACTATGGCGGATCTATCGGAAAGGATTATTATGGGATACAGCTGCGACTGCGTCCATAGTTTGTCGGATGTAAAAAAAAGAAAAAAATGAGAGAGAGAGAGAGGCTCGCGCGCGGAAACAAGCAATCGAATTCGTAATAATAACAAACGGTGTCTAAAGTGTTCGGCGGTGTTTCGGTTCCCGCGGCAAAACTGCACGACAGTCAATGTAAGCCCCGCTGAAACTCGTACGTTCGTTAGGTTGCGGGCTTCAGATTAAGGGGTATGGGCATAAAAAGGGGGACACAACCAGGTGGTAGGGGGTAGTAAATGTAAAAATATTGCTGAATCGGTGCAGATAACGGTTTCATATGGGGGCTCTCTCTAGTACGGCTCACCGGCCACCGCCCTCTCCTCACCCTCACGCACCCGACCGATACGGTGTGCGGGACTTGCTTTGAAAAAAATGTATCTCGACTCCGGCCAGAGCGATACGAAAACGTTTTGCATTTCAGCGAACACGATGGCCAACGAGCTGGCTCGTTCCGTTCGTAACGAATCAAACGAACAACTTTCGACACGGGAATCGTCCCGCGAAATTACCGTGCTTCCGTGTAAAATGCTCCTGCTATATACGAAACGGTTGACCAGGACTTCGGGAAACTTCGACCGTGATCATCGTTTATTTTCGAGGAAAAATGTGTACGACAGTTGTGGACGAATTAAGGTTTCACCGACGTGGTGGAGGTGCACAGTTACCGAAATAGTCCTTATCCCGAACATTTCGGAATCTTCCAACTTACAGGTTCCTCCGCAAGTCATATTTTGGAAACTTTAGAGCAAGGCAATTCAGTTTGGTTGTGGAATATATGAATACCGAAAAAGTCCTTCTCCCGAACATTTAAAAATCTTTTTACTTATAAGCTCGTCTGCTAGTTAGTTTTTAGAGACTTTAGAGAAGGTGGAATACAGTTAGGTGCGGAGTATACGATTTCTTGTTGCGTTTCAACGATTATATTTTTATCAATTTCGCGAGCATGCCGTTCGAGTTTGTGTTAATATTTACCTTGAACGAGGAAGAGTGTCTGATTCTCGACGCAGGACACTCCTACGACCCGAATAAATGAAATATTATTCGTTAGGATAGCTTGTTGTTTTTCAACGACGGTATTGCCCATGCGATTAAAAATCTCTTCAGATTTTAATCGAAGAAAAATATTCCCTATGAATTGAACGCGGTCGATCGATCAGCGACGGAAAACATTTCCATTCGATTTGATTTCGGCCACACAGTCATTCTTTTCGTATCGTGTAAGATCTTTTCATATGGTATAACATTCTTATTCTCGCAAATATTAATTTTGCGATCAAGATAAATGTATAATTACGCAGTTAACTTTATAGCCTTGACACTTTACTATCCTAGGATCATGGAAAGTCCTTTTACTTGGAAATTTTTTTTAATAATCATTAAAAGGGGAATAAAATATTTGGAGAAAATAGAACAAACAATTTCATTAGCACCTTTTCTAGTTTTCGTGTGTTCGATGAAATTGTTTCCAGTACAGAATGGTATCTGGAGGTACGAAAACAGACGGTTCATAGTCGACGTATCGACGAAGGCAACGACGAATCGACGCAATGATAAGAGCTTATGAATAATAAACCTCTCGACGGGTCACGCTTCCTCGGCCTTGCTCGCGATTATTTTGTAGCGGCGCACAAATTAAACTTCCGGCCATTAGAGGATTGATCCAGCTCGGAACGGAATGTAATATCACGGAAGGTAGCTACGCTGCCAGTGAAGAAGAACTAGGAAGAGGGTAAAGAGAACGCTACAGGATCTTAATTATAATTCTTAGCCGCGAAGTTCCAACGAAAGCCCGCAAATGAGGTCGGCGCCTGTCTGACACAAACGATATCGTGCATGACAACGAAAAACCTGACTTCGGCTTTGTTTCGGAGATGTAGCTGCACCTTTCAACGAGATTCACGTGCACACTTTTCCTTCGAAGACCGATTATTAATTAACGCACGTTATTAGTTAATCTTGTCGATAGGTAGTTGCTTTGGATGCGAACACATGGTGACGATAAGCTCTTATTTTGTTTCCTTAGAAGTGTTTTTACTCAGTATTTTAGAAATATTTTTACTCAACGTTCGAAGAAATATTCTACATATTTCACAGACGATCATTAACTCTTTCATACTTGATGACTGTATGAGTACATTTGTGCAAATCGAATATTCCTCGATCGTTATTGACTAATAGTTCGTAATATTCGCATATAGAGACACATTGAACTAAATATTCAAGAATCAGTTGGGAACAGGAGTTCGACTAAAGTCCTACTCAAATAACATGCTTTAAGAGACGTATAGAAAGGAGAGCGTTAGCTGAACTAGTATTGAATACTTCATTTTTAACAATGGGAACGTTAAATTTCGGTATATCTATTATCTTATTATTGGACGCAAATGAATTCCTCTTACTTAAACATCGAACGTCGGCGATTGGACAATAAAGAAAATATATATTTAAAAAAATAATATCGTAAATCGGGTTAACAAGTCGGAGTTAGAAGGGGTTAAAAGTCGTCCAGCTTCTTTTTCGTGCGTATTTCTTACGAAGTACGGTTAAAATTTTACGGACAATGCGACAATGTAGCGCTATAGCGGAAGAAGTGGCTTAGTGGCCTTGAAAGACCAAAATCTTGAGCCCCGGCTATAGCCCACTCGTATAGTGGGGCCACTCGATGAAAAGGGGCGGCGCAGGAGGGTAGCATCGCGAGTCACACGGCCGCATAAAGGTATGCCAAGGCAAACCCCATTGCTATTCAAAACGTAAAAACCATTTAAAAATGTAATACCCGGCAGCCGGGCAAAAAAAAGTCCGAGCGTGATCCAACGTGTGACTTTGTAAGTAAAATATACTGCCCCCCAGGTCGGGCAAGCCTCGGTCAAATAATCGTGATTTATCGGTGTAAGGAATTTTCGTCGCGCGAAAAAAAAATGCTTTTTCGAACCGTGCACCCCTACGTTCTGCTTGGCGCGCTTTTTAAACCGGGGAGGGTAATGAGTGGATTCGATCCGGCGATATCGATTTTCGAGTACGCGGTGCGTTAACAATTTTTGCTGGTATTTTCTATATTTATTGTACCAGGTACGGTGGAAATTGTGTTTCGAAAGGGAATTGGTTGGAGTTGAATGTTTTACAGCTACGTGAATCGAAAATGCAATGTAATAGCGTCGATATTTTTATTCCTTTTTTCAATGGCGAATTATTCTTATTCCTTTCTTTCAAACAAATAAAAGTATCGTAGTAAATAATGAGAATGAATAATATTTTTCTGTGAAGATTCTTGATCCTCGTTTTTGATCTTCCATCCTCTGCAGTTAATTATTTGTAATTTGTGAACGATAACTTTATTTGTACGAATTGTAATCATTGTTAAAATTCGATAAATTGGAAACATTGATAAAAGTGTCGAGTAACTTCATGTATATATTTAATTCGTATCATATGAACTTGTGGAGCGTTCACCCCTATATCGCCATTTTCATTCGACAAGTTTACCGTGTTTAGAATGGCACATGAATTCGGTTGCATGTACGAGCATCGACGCAACGTTATTTATAAAATTCGATTTCAATTCCCTGCTGTTTTTATAAGAAATTCGGTGTCCTTGAAATACTCGCGGTATAATGGTTTGAAATTTTCGGGACACGAGCAGGCGCGTGATGCGTATGATCAATTAATTTCCATGAGAAATTCATGATTCCCCGTTCGTTCGGCGGGGCCGGTAAAATTTCCCGACCACGGGAACTCGCGGGAAATTGAATGGGTGCAAATTTTTCCCGGTTGCTTTTCGCGTCGATTCGCGGCCCCGGATCGCACAAAAATCGTTATCCAGTTTCGGTGAAACGAAGATTGAGACCGGGCGAAAGAACGTGTACCGGTCGAATTAAAATCGTAAGCGACCGCAACCGCATATTGACCTCATAAACTCGCCGGCAGCTTAAAAAAAAAAGGAAGAACCGAGGTGGAAAATAAAAAAAAAAGGAGCGGAAGAGGGTAGGGGCTTGATGTCCCGGAAAAGAATTACTCTTTCCTAGGTACGAAACGCGGCATAGCCGCAAGTGGAAGTGCGGTATAACGTTAATTGAATATATCGGATTCCTCGAGAATATCGTGGTTGCGGCGATAGGAAATGGATGGAGAAGTAATTGTCGGGAACATGGGGAACGTGTCGTGCCGGTAAGGCCTCGTTTTTACTGCAATTATATTTGTTGAATTTGATACGGTTTCGATTCGAAAGCGGTAATCAATTTCCGCAAGTGTCTCGGCGCCGTTCTTGTATTTGAACGATCATACTTTCGTTGTATTATTTTATGGTTAACGTATAACATCCGATTGAAAAGTTTATTGAAACTCTGTCCGGTGGAATGAGAAAATTATGGAGAAATCCTCGTGCCGGATGTCGTACCGTAAAACGCGGAAATTATGTGCAAATGATTGTCCGGATGCTTGGTGTACCTTGCTGTCACTAATTTCGAACAGTGAGTAAACTTATTTCAACCTGCCACGCTTACATTTTTATTTTTAATTTGGACATCGATGTCGTTGTTGGAGTGTCATAAAAATTGTACGACGATGAAACTATAGTGCTACGAAATGAACTCGTTGTCTTGCATCAGTTAATTGATGGTTGATCATGAAAATGTGATTCGTCATCATATGATAAACAGTTAATAAAAAAATTCGTTCTTAACATTCTTATCAATATAATTACCGTAATTTGATGGAATCGGAAGCAATTAACAGAACAGACGTTCGTTTCTGCGGATCTGAAGTACCAATTATTAAATACATAAAATAAGTTATAATTTGATATGAAGACAATGTACCATCAAATTTGAAAATGTAATTTTATGAAAATTAACAATGTATCCCAATTAAATTACCAGCAACAATAATTGAAGTGGCAATAAAATTTCGTGATGTACAATTAAATTATCATATGTTAATGGGTAATACAAACAGAAGTAAAATAAGATAATATATAACTGAAGCAATTAACGGGGAAAAAGTTCTCTTAAATCGTCTGTATAAGATGAGAAATAGTAATTGTTTAATGCGTGATATAAACTACGATATTATACAGGAGTGAAGCAATTTATTGCAGGCGGTAATAAAATTTCAGAACGTATCATCAAAGTAACAACACCGTAAGTTGATAAGGAATTAACAAGACCCGATGAAAACGCGTATCGAGGGCAAACTTTTGCAGCAGACGCTCTGGAAACTAGCTAATTGTATGAAACCTTCGCAAAACTGGGGTTAAACGCTTATCGTGCATCATAGTTCATTTGCAATTACGCGTTCACCGCCAAACTACGCGTGCGATCGTTTAACAGCCGTGATAGTTTACCGGAACGAACGTTCGTGTTTTCTTCAAACTGCATCGACCAAAAAAATTTAAAAAGAAATTATCCGCAATGCGACTGAATTCAGTTTATTTTTTATATATATTTTTTTCTTTCCCTTTCTTTTTTCGTAACCGAGCGAATATAATTTGTTTCGGTTGCGCGCTTAAGGACGTTTTAATCGCCGTGATTACCGGCAGCTGCTTTAAATGCGTCTCATTATAAATTTAAGTAAGGCCACGGTAAATTACGAGGTCCATAACTTTCCAGATTATTTCGCTGGCTGCGATACCGCAGTCCATCAATTTTAATTTTAATGCTTTTCCACCCGCGTTAAACACTATTGCCATGTTGCGTTTTCGCCAACAGAATCGATATCGTCTTTTTGAACAAACATACTCGACGCGATCGATTGTGAATTTCGGGAACTTCAAGGAGCAGGAGGTTTCGGGTTTAAGAATTTGGGAATTCGAGATATTTAGAGATTCGAGAGTGTACGGATCTGGGAATTTAAGAATCTGGAAATATGGGAATTTGAGAAATTGAGATTTTGGGAATTCAAAAATTTAGAATTGTCGGGATTTGGTAATCCCGAAATTTTAGACGTAGAAATTTGAGAATTTTGGAACTCGAAAATTTGTGACTTCCGATATCTGGGGATCTGAAAACTTAGAACTGTCGGAATATGAGGACCCCAGATTCTGGGAACTTGAAATATATGAACGTGGAAAATTAGAAGTTTCATAACTCGGAAAATTGATACTTTAAAAATACAAGTAATATTAAATTAAAAGGTATCTTCTTCCATATCACCGAAATTGTGAATTCGAAACCACGATAATTTGACAATTAATAAATTTAAAATTTTTAAGATTTCAAAATCAAGAAATTTGCAATATCGTTTCGAATAATTGGTACTAATTACTCTGCCCGCCATCGAATCACTACAATTTCGCGATAAAAAGGTGGACAAAATTGGAAAGCTAGTATTCCCCATAAAAAGTGCAATGATTACACGAATAATTTCCGTTGCAGGCTACTTCCCTGTAACAACCAATTTCGCAGCAATCTATATTCATTCTGCCGTCGCGATGAATGCAATGCACATTAAACATCGTGTCCGAAAAGAAAGAAAGGAAAAAAAGCGCGGAAAAACAATCGGAAATATTAAAAATGCAAATCTGATCCATTGATTCGACAATTTTTGCCGGGAAACCGGACACAATGTCCACCATCCAGTTTATTGTTCGTCATTACCGGGCTTTCGAGAAACCTTCGAACGATCAGTTTGTACGTATAAACCCGCACACCGGTGTCTATCGATCGGTAACTTTATTCCAACTCAGCTAATGGAAGCCGGGGACGTAATTCGGCGATGTGACATAATGTTAACCAAGCATGCGTATCCTATTGAGTCCGGTGTTTTCGTGACGAGGAGAGAGAAAACCGGCAGAGACAGGCTGACCCGGTAATGAACCGTAATTACGTAAGCCTAAATATTGCTTTAATTATACATCTCACCAGACCGAGCCTTTCAGGATCCACGTCATGCTAGGATAACCTTACCGATTGACCGCGTCATGAGCAATCCTTTGTAACGAGCCATCGTAATGGATACTTTCCTTCCGAACTAATCCAATCAACGTAATTTATCAACCGACCAACGATGATTACTTCGCGAATCGTGTGCGATTACGTTAGTCCTTTGTCTGGATTTGCGTTTGGATTATTCGCAAAATTCGTCTTTCGTAATGATTATAGGCAATCGCATTGGGATATTCGTTTTATTTGCGCAATAAAATTTTCATGCGATTCGATATAGATCAATGAATTCGAAAAATTATACAGAAAGTATTAACCCTTTACACTAGAAAAACTTTTGCTATTGGAAAGTGATATCTCGAAAACTTTCTACCTGAAGAGTTTAATCAATTTCGTGGAAATTAATATTTCCTATTATTAATTGTCACTGTTGCCCATTCCAGTATGTTTAAGGGCCACGTGTATAATAGTATAGATTTAGTTAAAAAATATTTATTTAAATTACTCTGTCGAACCAAATGACAAATGTGAGCCGTCGAGAGTGAAGGTTAATGTTCTTTTAGATACCAAATCTGTGAACCCAATGATTTCGCAATTATAATTGCGATGCTCGAAGTTTGCGACGATGATTAAAAAAGCCTGTTCGACACCATCCCCATGATCATTTCGATGTTCGACGTCGCGAATTTAATTAAATGATTAAGTAAGGAAAAAGAAAGATTAAAGAGTGTCGTACTAGACAGCGCAGTTTCCGCTGCGGTAATCAACGCGTTAAAGGTTCAATAAATCCGTATGCGCATCGAATTGCTCGAGGGTAATAATTGCATAAGAATAATTCGAGTGTGCGGCAATTTGAATTATACGGAAAAGTCTCATCGAGCCTATTACCGGTTCTTGTCAGGGAGCAGACGGTCATGGAGCTACCAATTAACTCCGGTTAATTGATCCACGACACCGATAATTCAAATCGGTGCAAACAGTGCGCTCTTCGAACGACGTGAATTTAAAATAATACAGATTTACCGGATACAGGAACATTCGATAAATGTGTAAAGTATCTTTGTGCAGTGGCAGAAGCAGAGGAGCGATGGAGACGCATCGAGAATGGGGAAACTTGTTTTTCCACTGAATTAACATTAGTCACTTAATTGATGACGTAAACTATTAATTAAAATGTTCTCGAGGAGATGTTTAACGAGATATGCTAATTCATTCGTCCGGAAGGTCTGTTTCACAAATCTATAAATTGGCAACTTTGTTAATTTACCGGATTCGCATGATTTTAAAACCTTGGGTTTCCAAATCTTTACAGGCCAATGTTTTTTTAAAAATTTCTACATTTGCAGAAATTCAAGTTTCCAAATTACTAAGCTGCCAAATTCCCAAATATAAATTCCTCATATTCCCGAAATCTGAACATGCTTATAAATATCCGGAAGCATAGATTCTCAAATTCCGTAATTTTTCAATCTCTAAACTTTTTAACTACTAATTTTCCAAACTCCTCGATCTTCAATTTATTTTCAAATTTCCTGACTGACGTCAAAACGTGTCTGTAATCGAAAAACCCGTCTTATCCACGAAATTGATTCGGAAACACGAGGCAATTCGTCGCGAAATTCCGTAACACGAGAACAGCTGAATAATTTCAGCAATCGAACGAACAATACGAATGATTCGAGGCATCATCGATTTCGCTGATCAATAAAAGTGAAATTAGAGGCAATAAAATATATCAAAAACAAAAATCTCAGCTATATCGTAACGGAAATCGGTCATAACGTATGGGGAACGTATAGGCAATGGCGGAAAAATGACTTCACAAAACGGCAGAACCAGCGGGTTCCACGGTCGAACGTCAGCTATTTAATCGACAATACCAATAATTCAAGCCGCTGCCGACAACACGTGCTTACGAGAATCAGATTCGCGTTCATCATCAGATATCCGAAATAACAATCTCGGGCACGTACATACATGGCCCTGTCTCTCCCGGGTGTGTATATACGACAATCCGTGTAAGTGGCAAATTACCAAACTCAATAGTCGCGCCTGACTCCCGTTCAATAATTAAGTCGGCTGGTGTTACGTAACGTACCTACGGTGTATAATCGTATCTACGATTGAGAGCCGTTCGTGTGTAATTCGATATGATTATTCATTGGGACAGGTGAATGCGACGGTAATTCCACGGTGATTAAAATAATCAGCGCCCGTGACCATACAGCGGCATCGCATTTCTGTTAGTCACCTGATAATAAACGCTTTCATGTGTCGACACGATTCTGCAAAACCAATAACGATTTTCAACGAAATTTCTCACCGATCCCGACGATCATCGCGCGAACCATCTTGTTGCAGTCTCTGTGGTCGCCATCTTCTTTCGACTTGAACGAGTTTTAATTTTGCAAAACAATGAAAGGTTTTCGGTTATTTTTTTATTTGGCTTCGAAATATTGGAATTGCCATTACGATTTTATAGTGTAGCGGTATGAAAAAAAGGTACTGTCATTTTTTAGTGTGGGTGTGCGGGTGTGCGCGCGGGAAAGTAGGAGCTAGTAGAAATATGTGAAACATACGACCTTTTATATTAATCGTTAGATAGTGGTAGGAAAATTCGTTCTCGTTCCAATTGGGAAGATCATCAAGTAGAGATATAGGGATCTAGGGATATAGAGGTCTAGCGATATAAGAGTGCAGGGATCTAGGGACTTTCTAAATTTCCAAGTGCTATGGTTTTTATACAAAGTTACATATCCAGAAATATTATAATATCTACATTTCCAAATTCATACATAATCAACTTCTAAATTCTCAACTTGTTGCACTTATCAAATTTCATAAGTTTTAAAACACCTAAATTCCTACATTCATAAATATTCACAATTTCGAAATCTCAAACGAACTCTCTGGTTATCTACAGTTGCGCCTAGATAAAAGCCCAAAACAATTTTACCACCGACCGAAAGGTCTGAGCAACATACACCGACACTCGCCGCGCCATTACAGCGAATCGAACCGAGTGAGAATAATTTTGCCGGTGATTGGGAGCAGTCGCGAGTCCAGGAACACCGTCGGAATAGGACGTGGAAATAAATTGTCTCCTTGGCGAGACAACAGGCGTACCTCCACCCTCGAGGATCGACGTGGCAGCCCTCCCGATCAGGATCCCGTTCATCAAGCATGATCAGCCCTCGCCAGAAACGAAGTGGAAGGTAAGCCCCTGTGCAAGGTGGCCGGGGGTGGGGGGCGAGCGAAAGAGTTGGAGAAAACGCGTTTCTCCTGTCGTAATTCGATAAACGAGTGCGTCGATGGTCGTCGTCGTCGTCGTTGTCGGAGGGTCGGAAGGCAGAGGCTGGCAGGCAATTGGCATCGATACTTTCGATAGGTCGACGCGTGCATCGAGTCAGATCCGGTTCGTTTCCCCGAGTGCTCTACGATGCTACGCTTCGACGGAGGACACACGCGTAACGGAGAAAGAGGATCGGAAGCATCGACGGAGGATCAACGGTGAAACGGAGAGGGACAACGACGCGGAACCCGGGGGGTTGAAACAGGGTGGTCGAGGAAGCCGGCAGAAGGGGTTGAAAGAGAGGAGGACAGTCGCGAGAGACGCAGAAGCCGGCGGGGAAGGTTAGCTACTGTAATTAGTGAGAACGTATCGTAATTAGAGAAAATGCCACGTTTAATTGCTAATTGAGTTTCTGGCTGATGCGAGATCTAATTTTAATCACCTAATTACGTGACTACAGGCTGCGGGCTACGGACAGCCACCACCCTCTACCTCCTCCTGCGGCCGTGCATGGCTACCGTGCCGCTCTGTGACCGTACAAGTACTCGTCTACTCGAATTGTAACGGGTGATACGCTGTCGGTGATGCTTAAACACCGGAACATTTCGTGGAACAGCGCCGGAAGTCGCGTCTCGTACGCTACTTCCATCGTGACGCGTCCTACGACGCGCGATTATTTCGACGCGACTCCTCGACGCTTCCCGCATGCCGTCCGCGAACATGCTCATTATTTTTTCTTATCTTCCTCCTTCTTTTGCATACTTTTCATTATCCCTTCACATTTTGTTCGTTATTATAGTACATATCTTTCAACATTATCTTACGTGTCCTTCGTTAGAATTTCGCACGCTCTTCACTGTCCCTCCGCATAATTTTTAATATTCCGCATATTTTTCGTTATCGAAACATTCATAGTTTCCTTTAGTTGTTCTTTTATTTTATTATACAGACGATTACAGGAAAGGCAAAGATGTACGTTGAATGGAACCCACGCGATTTTTACTCCGAATCAAGGGTACTAATGTTAACATTATAGTCAATAAATCTAATAAGTTATTTCTCGATCTTGTCGTTCATCATTTACCTCTCTCGATACTCTTGGTTACTAATTTATATTATTTTGCAATTATATTTGTGTAATTTAGGAGTTCGATGAAATGAACAGCTACGACATAGTCACACGATTAAGGCGTGAATATACTATTTTTTATTTTACATTTATTAACACAAACGTAGCATGTCTGATACTGATTACATTCGAATTACAACCTGTTTAGTTTCGCGATTGTTTGAATAAGAAAAATACTCGGCACTGTTTGTTCTCATATTTCACAATCTTTCAGTGAATATCATAAGAGCAATATATGGGATAATTATGTTCAATATATTATAAAGAGAACATAGTACAGCACTTAATGAAACGCTTGTCGGGTGTACACATGTATTTAAATGTATTATACATACCGTGATCATTTATATGTATATATGTAAGTTGAAATACATTCATAAATTACCTTCGCGCGTATCAAAGATTGCAGATACATGAATGAACAATTAATGAAATGTACGATGCAACGAATAACGAGGAAGACTAAAGAGGTGTACAAGTTGAAACGAGTTTTTTTTCCGAACGTTCTCGACACGAAGTTACGGAGTACACGGTTCTCGTAACTTTTAGACCACCTTCGTACATGTACGTACGTTCGAAGCGAATGCAGGGGGAAATGTGGTTAGAAATTACATGGCTGTCGCTTATATACAGAGCTCAGAGAGCGAGCAGTGGAACACGGGCTCTTATTAACGCGTGTATTAGCTATGCCGACTCACCCCTTCTAATCTATATCCAACCCCGGTGCCACACGATTATTGGTTTCACACGAGGACAGCTATCTACATTATGCCTACAGAGTGACGCTAATTTTGGAAATGCGCATGTTTCTAATCTGCTGGAGCCGGGAACCGGTTGATAAATAGGTTGCCATGCTGGACGCGTAATAAGCGAGCCAGAGAACGATCGATCGTTTCGATCGATCGTCCGATAATCGCTCCGACCCTTCCTCGTTTTCCACCATTTTACGTCGATTCTACCGACGTTTGCACGTAATTCCCGCATTTTCGTCGGCGATAATATTCGAATTTTTAGACTCTTTATACCGTCGCGTGAACTGACTATCGCGCACGGAGACAATGTTGAGAAAATCGCGCAGACTGTGCTATTACGCCGTAGAAAGTTGCCGAGTGAAAAGTTAGTCCATAAAAAAAACCGCGGTCTAAGAAACTCCGTGCAAATTTTCGATTCGGTCGGTATTTGGTGAATAATATCGCAGTAAAAAAGAACAAAAAACAAATACCTCTTGTCGCCCGCGAAACAAAGTTGCGCGACGGACAAAATTCGCAAAATAAAAGTCGACGATTAGTCAGAAAGTTTCGTATGGATTTCTTAGGCTCGCGAGTCGGTCTCATTTTTTTCCACCCTTATTCTTTCCCTCGGTTATTACTGTTATCGGAAGTTAGTTCCTCCGGCGTGGAATTTATGATTATCGCGGCGTGGGAACTTGACCCTCGCGTAGCCTCGTATCGATCTTCGAAATTGCTATTTCGTCTCTGTCTGTCTTGAAAGCGTATCGTGAGAGGGTGTACCGCTGCCGAATGGCCTCTCCAGCCGTATACAAGGTCTGGGGTTCTTAGACTGCCGTTACTTTGACATTTTTAATTACTGGCCCTTGTTTCCGACAGGCTCACTTGTCTCTGCTTTGTGAGCCGTCGACTCCTGCCGGCTTGACCGGCATTAAAAAGCGACTTTGACGGAACGAGTCGAGCACCATGGGTTCAGCTTAAATTAGTAATCGTCTAACGCTATCCCGACCGCACTTCATACGATTCCCTGCTTCACCAGCCTCCTTTGATGCGAGCTAATTGTATCACGAGCGTGTAATCTTGTCATTTAAGCGTGCGTGCTGCTGGTTTCCTCGATTATCGGTTTTGTAGCTCACTTCGTTTCGTTCAACGTAGCGTTCTTCATTCTTGATACGGTTCATGCTGGTATTACGTTCATCCTCTCGGAATTGTGGTCGATATTTTATCCGTGATGTGGCTTGCAAATAGTTGACACACGTGGGCATTAATGATTCGTCGTTTCATTAAATATGGAAGTCTGGAAATTTGTGGGATCACGAATTTCTATTTTTCTTCGTGTTTCTAAAACTCCAAAATCCGAATTTTCGATGCTACCGAATATCCATGTTCCTGAAATTCTATATTTCCGAACTTAAAAATATAAAAATTTGATACGTCCCAGTTTGTACACTTTCGAATTTGTGATCATAAGAATTTGATGTACGCAAAATCTTTGAATACAAAATTTGGTATTCTCAGAATTCCAAATTTCTTTCCGATTAACCGACAGGACGTTTGTTACGCACCCAGGTGCTGCCGAGTTGGCGTGAAAAATTAATTATCATCTTTTCGTAAATAGCTCGCATTAAAGCAATCGAAAAAAGGTGGAAAGAAAAATGGCTTCCTTCATTTGCGTTCCCCGTCCTTTTTAATTAACGCAATTCGGCGAGCGGAATTTAATTAGGCGATATTAAATCTTGCCGAGTTTTAGATTCGTTTATGAGCGGTGCTCTGATAATGATGTTATTTTTATTGTAAATGAAACGAAAAGCAAAGAATAGGGATGGTGAACGACCGGTGTCCTGCGCTCCCTTTCATCGTCTCTAACGCAATTTTTCAACATCGTTACCGGGAACGTTTGAGGGAAAGTGGAGGCCTTTAAAGTAAACTAAAATTTCAGTGTTTTTCACGGATGACAATGCGGTCAAATTCAATTGATTACTTTACGTCCGGATTTGATGCCTGATTAATCATTGATGTTGAAATTGCTACTTTATTCTTACTTAACACAATTTTTCTTCTGGAACATACGCTTAATGAGATTTAATATAAAATGATCTTCCGCTCATATATTATTCAATTAATTAAATTGTACAATCAATCATGTGCACGCTGAAAATATAACTTCCAATGTACAAAAGTATAATTGTAAAACGTAGTCGATATGTCTATGATTAATTAAGCTCGCTATCGTTATCTAGAACAGTTTGCGATCGATCTAACAAATTGTAAGCTAAGAATATTATAAGCTGACCTCTTCATAATACCCAATCCATTAGCGACGTCAATAAAGCATTGATTACCGATATTACTTCAATTTTAAGTGTCATCCAATCTATTAGACTTCCAGACTGTAAAAAATAATTAATACGTTTCTATTACGTCACAGATATTTAAAAAGCTTGAAGCCTTGAAAGTGTCCGTCAGATATTCTCTTGAAACACTTTTATGCACCCGGAGATATTTGTAAAAATATCTTTTCGCAAATTATTTGCTCGTACTGTATTATTTTTTAAACATATCAAAATTCGAAAGTTCAATAATTCTGGAATTCGAGGATGAGCAAATTTCAAACTTGCCAAATTTATAAAAACGCGAAGTACCACAGTTCCAAAGCCGCGAAATTTCAAAGTCCCAAACTCCCAAAGTCTCAGTATTCCTATCGAAATTCAAGGATCTGAAAATCTAGAAGTCCAAAGTTTCGCAATTAGAAAATTCCAAACCCCAAAGGCACAAAGTCGCAGAAGCTCATTCCACCCCTCAAAGAATCACCTTACGGAGGACTTGTCCGGTTGAAAAAAAATTCTGTCGCTATTGAAAAATCCACACCAAGGTACAGGGTACAGCGGTCGCCTGCAATATATGTTTGCAGAAAATGAAAAGAGCCGTGAAACGGACTAAAAACATGCAGTTTCCTTAGCCCGCTGGACCTGGATGCTTTGCGTCTCCGACTCCGTCTTCTCTTTTTCTTTATCGTACTCTCACCCCGGCAACCCCTAACAGTCGTTCTCTCTCTCTGTCCCGCCCGTTCACTCGAAGTGAATGTAAAAACAAAAAAGTGGGACGCCTTATTGTGCACCGGTGAGACTGCGACTCAAAGGCTTAGAGCTTTGTACGTAGCTATGCCTATGTGCGGGAACAGCAGTAAGGGGGCGCAAAAGGGGGCGACGGTAACTACCCCGTGTATGGGCCGGCGTGTACGTGCACCCTCGTCAAAGAAGTGGGGGAGAAAAATACACCTAGCTACTACCTCGTTCATTTTTATCCCCTAAAGCAATTTCAGCATTGTTTTAAAATAGTACTTAGCAGGGTCATTGTATTATGCATGCGCCCTCGGTCTAGTGGACTGAGCCAGTGTGTGAGAACACTTGATTCCTCGCGCACGTGAGCCTCGCCCCATTGTTAACTCAGGAGGAGCAGCCGCTGGTGGAGATGAGGAGGAACGGGGCGGTAGAAAAGGAGCCGGACGAGGGAACACGACAGAGACGGACCAACACACGACCAAGGGATTTTCTCGGCCAAGATTTTTTAACGCTACCCCTTACGTCGGCCGTGAAACGCGCCGCTCGATTTCGAACTATCGATTAGGGACGATCGTTAGGCACCGGAAGCTTTTTACACCGCGCTTCCACCATCATGCGATTCCATAAACTCTCCTCTCCTTTTTCGATAGGTTACGCTCGAAATTATGGAATCGGGCTAGGGATAATTATGATCCTATCGAATTTGCGGACGTAGAAACGAACAGTTTACAAGTTATCGTCGTTATTAAGTAATTGTATAATTAATTGCTGTATTATATTATGCCGTGTCGTTATCGTTAAACACGAGCTATGTTATTAATGAATGAAGTGATATTATCGTTGTACCTAGACTGCGGATGTCTGCAAAGTGAACGTGAATCATTTAATTCATAGGTTGTGGATCTCACGAATTACATGATTTATTTACGTTCCGCAGACCTCGACGTATCATAAATGCATAAACATCCGCAGTCTGGTCATATTTAGGAAGGAAGGAAGATTGTGAATCGCATCCTTTTAAATTTCATTATCGAATAAATAAAATTAATACACCGAGTGTAATATTGTTATTTCTCGCTTAATCATAAAATATTCATTGCGTGCCATTTATTAAAGTATATCATGCAGTGAAAATATGTGTCATACAGTCACTTGTATCGTACATTGAAATTACATATCATATGTAGAATTCTATTATATATGGAAATTACGTATCATATGTAAAATTATATCATATATTGAAATTGCATATCATAGAACTATATCTTATGCTGAAATTACATATTATACATGGAATTCTATCACCTATTCAAGTCGTAATAATAAATTATAGAACGTCTATGTACATCCAAACATTAAATTCATTTTAGATTAATGCGAAATGAAAATTCAATAAAAAATACCACTGAAATAAACTATTCCATTTATATAAAATTTATCGGCATCCGTTGAAGATGATATAAAAACATATTCAAGCAATAACATTAACAATACAAAAATATACAATAATGTGCAAAAATATATTTTTGTACGAAAGGAAGTGAAATCAGACAATACGAATATGAAGTTTGTGTCAGATGGTACGATATAAAAATTTGAACAATGCGCAAGGATTAAAGCGAGGCACGTAACAGGGATAACGATTATGTTCCTGATTTCGAGACATACCTTCTGGCAGTGCCACAACCGTGTTCGGTTAAGTATGAAGTCGAGTGCGATTACTATTGTTTCTGGCCTGGCAGTCGAGCGTCTCGACTGCCTACCGGGTAAAGCAATATTGCATTCGAAAGAGAGCGTACACTCGCCAAGTGTGACGCCCGCGGTAAGGTTTTAAGGGCTCTTCCGTAAGATAAAGGCTTGCATATACTTACTGAGTACATATACTCGTCCAGATTCTTCTGCATCTGGCCGGTGAAATTTTGTCCGACTACTAATAAGATTCCGACATGAAACTCGCCCGAACTTCGGCTGCAAAACATATTCCGTTTGCTTCAATTATTTTCTTATTTCGATATTTTTTCAGAACAAATTATTCGATACTCATTATCGGATAAAGTTAAAATATGTTCAATATGTTGTGAAAATTTGAAACGTTTCAAGTTGTGCATCGATAATCACACAACTGTGAAACGTATAAGTAATGCTTAAAATTTATGCATCGCATAATGTTCTAGATTTGTAAGCAATTAAAATGTACGAACAAAATCACCAAAAATTAATTTAGTGTTTCATAGAAGTTCGATCGGCTCATTTAACTTTGAACAAACATTATTTGCTTCTTCATCCTCTTGCATGCTCTATTATTTTATTATTTCGCACTCTCAAGTATCTACAAAAATTTTGAAACACTTATCAAAGTCTGTACCGAACTAACCCATTGCTTGTTGTGTTAACTATTTATCAAAATTAAAAATTGCTCACTAAGCAGAATTTCGTTCCTGCCGGTAATTGCTCAAATCTAATTGTTCATGAAATAAAGTCCACCGTAACTGATAAATCTGAAAGTGACCAATGGTTAAAATCAGAACTATAGTTTTGCCATTGCATGAAGACAGCAGGCTACTCGAGAGTTTCAGAGACATCTAGGAGAAAAGTACCCGGAAAATTGTACTCGACAACTAAGCTACACGACGTAAGACGTATCAAGAGACAGTGACAATTTCAGAGCTACGACATTAAGTACATGGCCGTGGGCCGTGTGGCCAAAGGCATTGGAACGGCCCTCTCGTGTTCATTGTTCATAGTCAGCGTCCTCCCACCCCTTTTGCACCCCCTTTTCGCCCCCTTGGCTCGCTTGTCGACCACCGCACACAACGACAGATCCCTCGTCCGACCAACCAGCCGTGCTTCTCGCTCTCATCTCATCTTCTGCCAGCCTAGTGACTTCACGAGGGTCTCATTTTCATTAAGAATTAAAGTTGAAGTCCGCGGGTGGAGAAAAAAAAAAATGAAACTTTCCGTTCGCCTTTCTCATGCAAATGAGATCGCGCTATCTCGAGCCTTGAAACTATCTCGATCCTGGCTAACGCAGAACCGCGCCGAGATCCGGCAACGACCGCGAGATAAAAAGACAAAAAGTCAGGGAAAAAAGCGAAAGAAGTTTTATCTCGGAATACCCAGCAGCGAGACTTGAATCATTAGCGAATCACCGTCAACGAGGATTCGTCTAATTTCGAGGATTAACCGGGGAAATGAATTGGGTCGTGCGACGCAGTCAGAAGTTTCGCGCTGTTTAATGCGCAGCTTCCGAAAGTTTCGCGGGTCAGGACCTGCATTCGAAAATTATTATTTTTGCCGACTCATTCGCGTCTAACGTAGTATCTCTAAATCTCAAAATTTCGGAGCCTCAAAGGTTGGAAATTCTCAAACACCGGTGCCTCATAATCACAACGTTTTGAAAATCCAAAGTCCCAAATTCAACCCAAAAAATGAAAAAATTCCGGCTCCTCGAAATCACAAAATTCCAAGATCGTAAAAGTCCAGAGTTCCACGGTGCAACAATTAAAAAATCACGAAATCTCTAAATTCGGTTGATAACTTTCGATACCGATCTTGATGCGTCCACAAACAGTAATCAGCTATATAAACTCGCCTTTTCTTCTTTTTAAGGTATTTTTGGCTACAATCGCCGGTAACATCGATAAACATACGAAATCAAATATACCGTACTCATTAATGCTTCTACGATTTTAATTGGATATGTGTTTACCGCCCTATCATATTTACAATAAGAGCAGTGTCAACTAGAATCCATCCCGATGTTTAATTCACAAACAAACATGCAAGGATTTTGCGTGAACATTGGGAAAATTCGCGAACCGTATATAATTTTACCACCGATCTTGTTATGAGTGGCAACAGCGGCGCGATCGGCAAAATATTTGGCGTGCGAATTAAAGAAATTTTTCTGCCTGGTGTAACAAAGCTAGCCGCGGCTGATTGCGGCCACGACGGATTAAAAAGGAATTAATTCGGAACGTATTATCGGCTACGTTGACCAGTCAAATTACATCGGCCGGTACAGAAACCCTTCAACAATATGTTTCGTCGATATTGTACGTCATATAGATAGGAACTCAGGGTGCATCCGATCGACCGCGCTTTTCCCAGGGGAGAAATATCGCGGATTATTATTTAGTCAGTTTATCGCGCAAATTAGTCATGCGAATAGGGATTCATTAGAGCAGACGCTTAATTATCGCAGCTACCAACGATACCGAAGTGAGAAACGCACGATACGTACGTTCTAGGCGAATTTGATTTCTGCCCGATTGTTTCCTTGCCGTTTGAGTATCGATATCGCGTTTCACCTCGAGTGTGTTAATTAATTTTCACGGTTAATTCCGTTGCTCGAATGGCCTCGATGTTCCGACAGTTTTCAACTTGCGTCAAATAATGAAATCTTCGAGGCTGTTTGTAATATAATAGCACACCGCGATGATTCAATAATTCTTCAATTCTCGTCGTTTCTTTATCAATTTGACTAAATGTATTACTATCGATTGATTGATTACTGCATCAACGAATAACCTCTCTTTTGTCCGATACGTGTACAATCATTAACCAAGTATTTCTCCCGTTTCTGGTGAAACTAATTGAACCCTTTGCACTCGAAAGCATTTTTATTGTTGGTAAATAGCAACTGTAGAACTTTCTGGTTGAAAAGTTTGATGAATTTTTTGAAATTATTATTTCTTCATTATTAATTTCCAATATTGTCCCTATCGCTATGTCCAAACGTCACGTGTATGGTTCAATAAATCTTGTCAGAAGTTATTTATTTAAAATTGTTGCCCAAAATCAAATGGCTAATGTGAGTCGCCTTTCTAGTGCAAAGGGTTAATTTATTTACCTGCTTCTGAAATTTAGAAACATGAAAACGTATCAGTATCAAATTTCCAAATTTAAAACTACAGGTTGTCAGTCTCCCGATCCACCATTATCGTTGTGAAACAGCCCTTGAAACAATGATCATACTTATCCCTATAACAATACGATACGCGGAAGCGTCTTACGATCATCCAAACAAATTTTGTTTCTCCAGAACAGCCTCGATCTCGTAGCACCCCTTGAAACCACCCCAGGATTTTTGCCTCGGTAACAAAACAAACAATCGGCAGGATCGAAATTTCACCGAATGACGCGACACTTCACCGTCGGTATTTTTCGGTCCGCGAATTCCGGCCCGGCAAAACGGCCTCATTCATCCGCTCCATTAACCTTGAGTGCGAGCATATTTTTTGGCGAATTCGGAAAACGCGCAACTCGCGTTGTCCGGCCCGCTCGAAATGAGAGACAGACAGACTCGCGCACACACGCACACACACGATGCTTGCTAGCCATCGATGCGGCGCATTTTGTTAATTGAAATCGTTTCATCGATCACGAACCAACGGACAGTCCCTTAAATGGGTGAACGAAGGGGTGGGTTTTGTAACTGGGTGAGCTGTGCGATCAACGAGGAGGGAGCGACAGAACGAAGAAGAGGTGGGGGTAGGTTTAAGCTCGTGACAAATGCTCCGGCGTCACGAATCGTTTTCCTAGGCGTCGTATAAATTAATAATTACTCCGCGTCGCCATTACGGGGATTAATGCCGTCGATATTATGCCGGTTGTTTCGCGCGATAACTCATCGGTTACATTGATACACCCCCGATCGGAAAAAATCGCGAGACTGCAGACCGGACAAATTTTGTCCCCTTCGACGTGTCGCGTTTCAATTTTGTCCCTTTCCTGGAGCCTAATTTTTCTCATCGATTTCTCCTATAGAAACTTCATAAGCGATCGAGGATTTTTCGAGGACATCGAACGGTATTGTTCGACGGCGTTATCGTGCGCTATTTAATATTCGTCCAACGCGAGGTGTCAATAAAATAACGATCTCCCATCATGGTGTCACGAGAGATGAGATAAATATGGGTATTTGAGCGCGGCAGATAATGCAAACAAACCCACGGTGAGTTATGCTTCCCGCTCTATATATGGTTTGCCCGCAATTGCGATACGCTGCGCGTTAAATTTGCTTTGAATTACCGCCGATAGTGCGACGCGACCTGGATTATTATTAGTCCGTGATTCCCGTACGGTCCATTACCGTGACCTTGCACCCCCGACGTTTCGATCCTTTCCGCGATAAACAGTCGCGAATGCGAAGGAAAATAACCGGCCGCCTACCTCTATTTTTCACCCCTCCGAATCCTCGGGAAATTCACCCTCGGTAATCGGGATACGTTCAATGATTTTCATTTTGTTGATTGTTTCGTGTGATTAATACACTCGGCGTATCTCCCTTTTCGTATCGTCCAAGCATTTTATTTTCGGCAACAATTTATTGCAATTCGAGGACCATTTAACAGTCATGTTCAAATTTTAATCTTGCGAAACTCGCGACTTCGACGAGAAGGACAAATTGTCTCTTTATTTCTATCCGAAAACTCGAGTACGCGAAAACTTGTGAATTTGAATATTTTGACAAGTCGAATGTTCGAATATTTGTCAATTTAGTAACGCGGAAAGGAAATGAAATGTTGTATCGTAGATGGAAGATTGGTACTCGTTCGAAGGATACTTAATATCTGCCCCTTAAGATATTTATCGAGCTCAGCTCGAAAGTGCTCGCACACGCTAATCAAAATCAATATTCTCACCTTGGCTCGGATGGAATACCACAAACACGTAGGCAGTTTGCAGCCGACGTGACAAACGTATCGAGCAGCAGAACGACGTCTTGAAAGGTGGGGATAAAGATAATCTTACGATCCACGATGTCATGTGATTACAGCTATTTTCTGCCACTTGTACTTATTAGGGGTGATACGCTGGTTCAGCCGGCCATTATGAGTGCCATCTGAATCTCGGCCTCTTGAATGCCTCCATTTACCATTAAGCACATTACTATTATCCTATCACGCGTTCGCCCGGCCAAAGGGACTTCTTTGGTTTGCCCGTGATGCACGAAGCCATTTGTGCAAAGTGGCCGTTCATTACTAAATTATGCTGGTTTTATAACATTACATTAAACCCCGGCCTCAGTCGGCCCGATTCGACCGACCTTCGAAAAAGCTTCCATTGGAAGGGATGCTACTCTTCGTCTTCTTCGGACACGATTCAGACATGGACCGGTTCTCTCCAAAATCTTCCTGCTATCGTTTCAGACAGAGTATTCGTGTTATCATCTTGCGCCTCGTTAACAAACAGGTAAACGCATAACAGAATAAGGTACGTTATAAATTCTTTTGTTCCATTACAAAGTCAGAGGGAAAGATGTATATTGTTACGTAACTATTTATACATACATATGTATGTATACTATATAGTATATATTATGTATATCATGCATTTATGTGCACATTCTGTTCGCAGTTACAGCAATTTATCAACATTTGGTATTTGCGGTTGCACGGTACTTCGGAAGTTCTTTGAGCTACCTAATACAACGAAAAACGATTAGAACGACCTTAAAAAAATAAATTTAAATTTTCAGCATGTAAGAAATTCATGTATGTGGTACAAATATGTGGTGTGCAACTGGTAGGGAATACTTGAGATGTTTTTACGAGCGTAACGTATGCAAGAGTTGCGGTTGCCAAGAAATTCTAAGAGGACAAAGAAATTGAATAGATATGCAACGGTTAGCGAACTAATAGCTGCAACACTGTAACAGACAGTCGTGGCAGTAATGTTCGAATAATTAATGATAATAATGCGGGCAGCGCGAGGGCCACGAATGCTATGGCCTGGCTTTTTGTCCGACCACGGGTCGTAATGAACCAGCAAAGATGTCAGAACCAGTTCTGTATCTGTTGGTTCGGTCGCAACACTTGCGAACGTAACGACGTGCCCGTTGCGATACTGATGCGACCGTTTATCCGCAGTTTAGCCTTGTAATGAATACTATTACCGTCCGTTTCTTCTGCCGACGAATATTTTATATGAATGTAGATTACCCTTGAAACGAGCACCGGGACGCATCGCCGTAACAAAAAACTGCCCGGTCTGGATCTTTCCTTTCTCTGTGCTCCCTAAATGCGTCCGTATTCGATTAACTATCTCCCGTGACGTTTATAATGTTGCACTACCAATGATGGCTACTTTGCTATATTGCTTGTCACTGGAACCTCTTACTGCTATCAACACCTCTTTCATCAAATTTATTGTATTCACAGGAGATAAGAGGAAATTAACAGGCTTGGGCATTTAACCGAATTTCTCGATTGTGGGAAGAAGGTTTCATGTATTTTTTGGTTTTGGCTTGCAAATATTTCAATTTGCTAATTCGAACATTTCGATATTTTCTGGTGGCCAAATTGTCAAATGATCACATTGTCAGATTGCCAGATTGTCACATTTTCACATTGTCAGATTGCCAGATTGTCACATTGTCAGATTGTCAGATTGTCAGATTGTCAGATAGTCACATTACAAGATTGTCACATTGTCACATTGCCAGTTTGTCACAATGTAAAATTGTCAAACTATCATGTTATCAATTTCTCAACCTGTCAATCCCATAATTCCGCAAATTCTTCATTTGTTAAGTTAGAAATGTAAAAATTTCTATCTTCAAGTTTTAGAAACTTCCAAATGGGATAATGTTTCTGCAGAAATTTCCCAACACCATCTACCTAAACCTTGCTAAAATTTTGTTTCAATATTTCCAGAGATTCGTACCGAAACAATAAAAGCTACCGTAAGGTGTTGAACGAATTGTCTTCTGCGCTTTGATGCAACTATTCTGTCCTCCGGTGGTTCTCCGATTGCAAAATCCACCTCCATCCTTGAGCCGCGGGCAATACAACGACTTTTAATAATATTTAGGAAATTTGTTCGCTCTTTGCGGGATTCATAGACGATTCTCTCTGTGACACTTTTTTTTGCTCCTATCATCGTTCGCGTGTCCTGCCCGATAATCCCAAAGTATTGCGCTCTTTTTGAAGGCGATTTGTGAAATATAAATAAACGGGTAGCATCGCGTCGAAATGACTTTTGCCTAGCTGATGCAGTCGGGCCCGGGCATTTTTTATACGGATTTTCAACCCGCGAACGCTGTCTTCTTTATACGGTCGCGAGTGTTATGTGTTTAGCCAGTGTGCAGGAGACGAGCGAGAAGGGGGGGGGGGAGTTGATATGGAAATGAAATGTCAAAAAGAGTAATAACGAACGTTATCGATATCATACCTGGGATAGATAGTTTTTCGTTCTTTGGAGATGGAATCGGCTGCTAGCGTTTCGCTATATCTTTTTTTTTACCTCTAATTTTTCCCTTTTTTATTTCTGCTATCCTGTTTCTTCCTTTTTTTTTTATTCCGCGTTGCTTTTGCTTCTGCTTTTGTTCACCGTTGTAATTATTTTGCTTAACAACAAGCGGTGCCGGAAAATAAAATGTGGTGGGAATATTGGCCGGCCTGTAGGCAATTTCATCGAGAAAATCTATCCCCGTTTCATTTTTTCCGCAGGAATATAGGAGGTGTCTTTAATTTCGGTCATAATTGTCTAGTTTGTGATATAGATACTCGAAAATGGGCCAGAACATGCGTTGCACAAATTGCAATATCAATTCATTCCTGAATATCTATCTTTTGTTAAAAAAAATTGGGGATGGTCATGCAATTGTAGGGGAAAAAATTTGTCCAAATTAGAAACTGCTTCACTTTAGTGTAAGTTACTCGTATTTAGTGTAAGTTCAACGATCAAAAGCTGCGATTATTATTTCCGTAATCATGCGTGTTCAGGAATTGAAAAATAAATTTTTAATCCAAATTATTGCAATATCAAATACCGAGCGAAAAAAACGTTAAATCTTCGCAAGCTCATTACCAATCCCATTCAGATGTTACAGGAGTAGCCATTTTTCATGAACGAGTTCCAAATTTCTGAACAACGGTCCGCTTTCACGACCGATTTGAAATCGTCCTCCATTTCTACGCCTTGCAACTACATTAACATTCGTTTTAATATCGCGGCGAAATCTCGTAAGCAATTCCTTGTTTGGTCGATGCAAAAATGGTTAACCTTCGCGGACGTGCACGTCCGCTATTGTGCCGGACCACTTCGCGTTCAACGTCGGACCAACGGGAATAATTCAATAATCCGGCAACATTTTTATTCCACTCTCGGATTTAATAAACCGGCAAAATAGATTTTATTATTTGCAATCACCGTTGCGCCCGGCTCTCGTTAGCTAGTTTTAATCCGCGAACTCTGCCGCCCTCGGAATTCTGTAACCAAGTTAAAAAACGCCACTTCGTTCTTACAAGTCGTTATCTCACCCTCGAGTCGCGTTGTTCGCCTTTAATCGATGTTACGTTTACATGAAATTCCAACGGGATGGAGAGGATCGATTTTCCGCCGGGGAATCTGTTCGATCGATTGTTCGATGCTCGAGTCTTTCAACGAGGCTGTACGATCGTGGGAAGCGGAACCTCCAAGTTTTGTTAATCCAGAAAACACGCGGAACTTGTGGAAAAACGTTTAAGCATTCTAGAATCGATGGCTGATATTATTATTGAAAGGAAATAAAGTTGCGGACACATTAGTAAGGGTGGAAGAAAATTGTTCTACATGAAGAAATTTTTAAATTTAGTTTTGAATTTAGTTTTAACACAAAAATTTTTGAATTTTGTTGTAAATTGATTTAAATGAATAATTGAAATGAATATGTTAAGGGGAATATCTGCGTCATCTTGACTCGAGCCTCCAACGTTAGAGTAAACCTTCGACTCGATCATTTTTGCTCAAGAAAACATTCAAGTTCTGTTAAGTATAAAAAATATGATCGAAATTTCATTTAATTCTTTAACCCTTATCGCTCCTATGTCGAACGTAAATTGAGATAAATAGGCTACTTTAATATATGTATATATTTTCGTTTGTTTACCGCGTACGATAAATTAAAAATATACTTCTTGCGCACCCTAGACTACTATATTTAATTGAAAACCCATTTCTTGATTTGTGTTGAGAATTAATTAAGAGGCTGATAGATACAAAAAGTTAAGGGCGAATCCAATTCGGATGTCCAAGAATCGGTACTATACCGACAAGATCATTATAAATGGTAATTCTGATATGACGGTAAAAAGAAGTGTTCGTGATTTCTCGATAAACATAGCGTTCGTGAATAAAAGTCCCTTTCAATCAAGCCGGAATGGACAATTTGAACCGGTGGCGTCGGTATTAAGCGCATCGCGTCGAACGTGTCAGTACAATATTTACACGCGAATCATCGAATACCAAACACGCGTTAAAGATCATCATTTCGATGGAACACAACGGTGAAACAAACTCGATGCAAGCGGATAACGTTGCGGCCGCGTTTCATCGTTCCGGCCGGGTGTATCAACAGTTGCCACCTTCGATCCCTAATCCCAGTAGCCGCAGGCCATACTCGACCTACCAAAGCCTCTCGACACGTATTCCCAAAAAACGATCTTAAAAGGCTTTTCATCAAAGAGCATCCGTTGCTCGGGATTGAAAAGCAATCGCTTAATTATCCGAGTATCCCGCAACGAGGAAAAAAAAAGAAAAAGAAGAGTGAGAGAGAAGAAAAAAAATAGAGAAAGAACCGAACGAGCCAGCCACAGCGGTGAAGGCGTACGTATGATCGCTTCATATCGCTTACAAAGTGAGGCTCTGCGTTCTTATGGTTATTTATCGAGTCGTCGAGTCTGAAAAAGCCGAACAGGAACAGTTCACCGACAAAGGAAGGCGAAACAAAAAGAGAGAGAGAGAGAGAGAGACTAAAAAAAAAGGAAGAAGAAGAGAGCATCGCGTATGTGTGGCGCGCGGGGCGTCGCCATTTCTGATTGAATCCAGGCTTCGAGCTTATATTTTGTCATCCATTGGCGCCGTCGGGAGCGTGAGTGCAGCTAAAAGAGTCGAAACGGTGACGAGGGGGTGCAGATTGGGCCGTAGGTGGAGAGAAACCGGCTCTGCCACGGTGACGGGAGAGGGTTTACGGTGGTGGTCTAGGGGGGTTGGCCAGCTCTACGAATCGAGTGGGGGCTGTTTGCCAACGCGAATTTTAAAATCACGAATTTTTAAAAAGTACCCCGCGGCCAGATTCTCTTCGCTAACGTAGTTACGTAGTCTCGATGCGCGTGCACCTATACGGGGTGTCCCGCTAAGCGTGCTACCATCGGAGACAGCTTATCGGTTCAAAAAATATCATCGAACTTCGGCAATATTCTACGCACGAAATTTTGATTCCGAGAAACTTGTATTAGATAATCGGCGAGAAACCGATTGGGATTTGTTCTCGATAAGAAGTTGCGATTGTACCTCTGATGCACCGATTGGCGCGATGTTTGCTAGTTTCGAGAGTTTCTTGACGTAAATATGATTTATAGTTCAGGAAGGAGCTTCAAAGTGATTTTATACGCCTCAGCGGAAAATCCGCGAAATTGTGAGTCGGGGATTTGGATATTGGTAACTTGGGATAGTAGAAATTTGCAAATTTAGAAATGTGTGGTTGAAAATTTTTGAAGTTCGAAATTCGGTATTTAGGAATTTGGGAATTTAGAAATGTAGAAATGTAGAAATGTAGCAATTGGACATTTGGAAATTTGGAAATGTAGAAATATGGAATTGTAGAAATTGGATATTTGGAAATTTGGCGATTTAGAAATTTAGAAATTTAGAAATTTAGAAATTTAGAAATTTAGAAATTTAGAAATGGGGTGTTTGGGAATCGTAAAATTTGGACATTTAGAAATGTAAGAATTTGGGGATTTGGAGATTTGAAAGGTTGGGAATTCAGAAATTGTAGATTTGAGATTCGGCCGTTGTGGATATTGGTGATTTGCGAATTGGAAAACGTGAAAATTTCGCCCCTTTCCCGATGATAGCACGATAACCAAGACACCCTGTATGTGCGTGTACTCGCAGCAAGGGTGGTAGACACCGGTGTATGCGTGGATGGAACATGTGTGCCGCAGCGGCACTATACGTGTTTATCCTACATATCTATAAATGCATTCAGTTATACTGGTCTCTCCACCGAAAAATTTGATTTTTTCCCCTCTTTTTTTGGAAGTTCTTTTTCTTTGATTTCGTGTCCCTTTGTTGCAGCAGCAGACCCGGAATAAACGCCACAAAACGCCGGTCCGACCGCTTCGATGCATCTTTGAGGCTGTTCCCAACATTCGCGCTAGTTACGAAACAATTCATGATCGCTCGATCGAAATTCGATAACTATCGATGATTTTAAGAGCTGTTTGGTCCTTTGAACACCATTCTTTGTTCACTAATTGACTTTATTCTGAAGATTTGTCTACGTAAACTAATTGATTTGATTTTGATCACTGTTCCTTGAACACTAATTGATTCGATTTTTAAAACTGTTCGTTGGAAATTAATTGACTTGACTTTTAAGACCGTTCTTTGTTAAATCGATTGACTCGATTTCGAAGATCGAATTTTATTTCTATTTACTCGTATAAAACAGATTTTGAATTTTACACGTTGTTCAACGAAGGGTTAACGTTAGAAGTTTCTTTATATCTTTGCGTTATGATAATCGTTTCTGCGGAATTTTAATTCGGTAAAATGAATAGGCAAGATTTCAGATAATTGCTTTAATGAGATTTATACGCAGTTTTATCATTTTCATGGTTTAATTGCTTCATTCTTTAAACATTTTTACATACACAAGCGCTCGAAGCATTATGCGTAGAAGAGCAAGTGGATCATGGCGTGTCTGATACCGTACGATCTGTATCTCCTTATGTTACCTCGTATCTCCTTACATGCGCAGTCATATTATTACCGCCATTTTTATGTATTAAATTATATATAATTTTACGCATTTGAAATTTCTAGTAATTACAATAAGAGACTCAATATGTCTCAATTTGGAATTCACGTCCAATTACAATTTGCATAATCAAGAATTTTTAAATACAAAGTTCACATAACATTTCAACTTACTTTTTCTGTTTTAATATTATGGCTGCGATTAGTTCTGACTAACGCGCCTTACAAATAAATAATAAGACAAAGGGTTAAATAAATAACTATTAAAAGTAAATATTCGAAGAATACGATAATCATAATATGCAAAGTTATGCAGAGCAACATGATAATTTCCACATACGTATCAATGTCCCAAAAGTAGTTGAACCACAATCACAATTTTTACGATGACTTAATTTCTTCTAGCCAGCAAACATAAAATGCTTAATCGAACAATAAAGTTTCCAGAGTAAAAGAAAAGCAATTCCTGAAGTGGCGAAACAATAAAATTGGCAACCTGCGCTTTCAACAACCTGGATCGCCGTAAACGCAAACAGCGTCAATTAACCAACAAGAGTCTGAAAGTGCAAAACTAGTACGATTACAAATGGAAGTATTATCTACGTGGATAGTCGGCAAATGTCAATTGTCTCCGGTTACACGTAATCGTTTAAAGCATTAAATCGCGTTGCGCCGCTTTATCATCGCCGCTATTCACGCCCGGTGAAAAGGTCGCTCCTCTATATTCTCAAAAATAATTACTGTTCACCAAGTAATTACCGCGTGTACGCGTGTTGCGACCCGCTGCGAGCACAGACGAAACAACGCAACGGTTAAAAACAAGAGAGAGAGAGAAAGAGGGAGAGAGAGAAACAAGAGAGAGAAAGAAAGGGAGAGGCCGCGCGGATATTTAGCAACAGGCGCTCCGTGGAAATACGCTTCGCGGGCCTCCACTTTATTCACGAGACAGCTCTATTTTTTATTCGCAAATAAATGTGTCCTCCTAAAAATAATATTTAACGTTCGCGTAATGTGGGGAGAGCAAGCGGGCACGGACGCGAGGAAGGTATATTTTGACAGCGTTGTGCCGCGCAATGTTTTCGTTCCCTTCGAGCAACATGGGCTCACGCGGCTGAACTTTGTGCCCCCGGACCACGAGGAAATGATTAAAAAGCTCACCTACTATTTACGTTTCCTACGGTGTCGTCCGAATGAAAAATTCAACGGAAATCAAGCGTTTTAATTAAATTCTATTTAGAAACACGGCCAGCTGGTAATTATTCCGCGTGAACGTTTATGTCGTCCGGTTAACGTTGACGAGTGTTCGTTGCCAATTATATACACAGCCATTTTTTTTTCATCCCGTTTCGTGCGTGCCTTCTCTTCCGGCGTGTCCGTCGTACGCATCTATCGGTGCCACGTATCCTTTCGAACGATTTAGTGATTTCGGTTATCGCTAATTCTTGATAACAATTTATTGTTCTTGTATCGGAGCGTACTGGACAATCTACAAGTCTAAATATTGACATTCGCGGATTGAAATTGTATTTTTAGATTTTTAGATTTTTAGATTGTTGGACTCTTAGATTCCCAAATTCATAGATTCTTAGAGTCAAAAGTACGAAAATTCCTAGATTCTTCGATCCATAGGTTCATAAGTCTGTATGCCTCCAAATCACTAGATACCTGATGTAGACACACAACGAGTGCCCCGGTATCGCAGAACGATATTGCAACGACAACGATAAAATGAAGATCATTTCGAAGAAGTTCGAAAGTAATTGATTCGTCTAAATCGAACGAGCGGATCGACGCGGAATCAGGCGCACCGACGTTCTCTAATTTCGGTGAAATTTACGCTCGACTAAAGTTCCGGGACTGCAGCCGAACAGAACGTCAGCGTGGCTCTTTGAGAATCAATGTAGAGGCTGCAGTGATGATCGTCGCACATAAATGTAGCCCGAATTGTCTGGAAGCCTTCCTTTAACGAAGCTGTCGTCCCTCGTGATAGAACTCGAGTATTTCGTCCAGCACCACTAATAAGTGGGAGGGAGAGCCGGACGATTCCTCGTGAAAGGCCAATACCCAGGGTTTGATGTTCCTTTCGAGCGGACCCTTGCGAATTCGAGAACGTCTCATTTCATCACGACCCTTCGAAGACCTTCTTCCTTTCCCCGATCGCCTGGCTGACCAGCTGCATCTTCGACTGCTTCGACCCCTCGTATCCGAGGATATCGATCGATATCTACAGAGCCCGTCAAAATTGGCGCGCGGTTCTCGGAAACCCGTAGATTTTTCGCGGTGAAAATGGATCGAAAATTCCTTCACCATTTTTCAATTTTCCGCAGAGAAATAGGCAATTGAAAATTGAACGTTCGACTTCCGATGCGCGCGGTTTGAATCGATGTCGTATTGACCCAGTTCGATATTCGTGTTGGGAAAAGATCGAAAATGGAGTATGCACGCATAAGCGTTTGGATATACAGGGATTTGATAATTTGGTATTTGAAAATGAATTTTTGAGATTTACTTGGACGTATAGAATTCTCAGATTTTCTGGGTCATAAGTTTCAGAGATCTTGAATTCTTCGTCTTCCAGATTTGGAAGTTTACAAATACCAAAATCTAAAAATTTGACAATTTAGAAGTTTGTAAATTTCATAATTTGGGAAGTGCGAATCATATTTGGAATTTTGAACATTCGGATCTCGACTTCTTCAAATCTCTATATTTTCAAATTTCTATATCTCTGCGTGCACATAAATCTGTTTCTCTACATTCTTAAAATTCATTGTAGCTTGATCCCTACAAATGTGTTCCTTTTTATCCCGTGCACTTTTATATCTCTACATGTATGCCTACATGTTTCAATATTACTGAGGGCTTGGTAGTTTAAGACAGTAAAGTTTAGGAGTTTAGAAATATGGACATATAGAAATTTCTTATAAAATTTAGAAATTTTATAAGTCTAAAAATTAAGAAACATATCACATATAGAAATGCGAAATTTGTAAAATATAAATTGACTAACCTCCACTTTATTGCAAATCACAGAATGGTATAAGGATCTGTTACCCGTAATGTAGAGATTGTACAGTTATTTTGAAGGATACTGTACACATCGACTGGTCTAAATGTTGACCGTTTGCCGGGGATGTAAAATTCAAAGTAGCCTCATAGGCATTTTTATACGCCGCCTCTCTTTCCTTAGCCTTCTCCATTTTTCCCGCCCTTTCTCGCGTCCATCGATGGAAACGTATTCCACGCCGTCTAATGTATTTATATATGCGGGAGTATGTGCATACGTGGGAATTTCCTTTACCTCCTTTTTTCCTTATTTATGGAAAATCGTGTGCCCAGTAGGGTCTTGGGGATTGTACTTTGAAGGGAAATTGGATTGATTGGAAGAAAATGGATGGTTAAACAGACTCGTAGGGGTTGCTTTGAATTTGATGAGGGTGAAACAGTAATAGTGATGAAATTTCCTGTAGCTCTTTCGCTTTACATAGTTAAGTGAAGGAGTTCTGATTAATTCTGTATTTTACTATACTTACGTACTTGTACACTTACGTTTCATATCCATTTTACCATTTTTGATCCACTTTGTATTGATATACTTATGTTACATCGAATCAATTTTTAATCGATTAAAAATTCATAAAATTTGAATAAAAAACTGAAAAGACTATAAAGAATGATGTAAAACCGATCTCGCCAGTTATTATAAACAACTCGCTTGTTCAATGAATCGAACACCTAGTTAACAAATATCAAAAAAGAAACTGAAGAATAGATTTCGGTTGGTTTTTCACGAAAGTTGTGAAAAATTATGAGCTGGAAATTATGATCGAATATCATTAATTTCATAAACGGTTGGTAATTTATTTCACAATTTGCAAATTACCCAAACAAATCGATCGTAATTCGCGATCCTAGTAGAATTTGTACTTCAAATTAAAACTGCTAATGAATTCCAATTTCTTGTCCAACTATTTATTCTCCTGGCGGTGTTTGTTTGCGAAATCGATTACGGGGGACCATCGCAAACTGTACATCACCATACGATCCTTTCCCGCGTTCAATTAGAACATCCCAGGTCCGAAGAAAGCGGTAACGAATAGAAAACCTCGTGGTCTCCAATAATCTCTGGTTGAAAACGCGATTTATACGAAACGGTAAACTTAATAACGCAATTTCGTGAGGACACGCGGCGCTGACGGGTGGGTCGAGCAATTTAAATAAACAAATTATAAATATTCGCCAGCGCGAAACCGTCTCAGCATGAATAATCATTACGTCGTAGATGGAAGGCAAGGCAGCGTCGATTCGATTGATTAAATTTTTAATAATTCATTTGCATTCGACCGCGTACCGTCGCCGCTGGCCTACACCGGCGAGACCCTTTTAATATATTTTTAAATTACATTTTTAATTGACGCAACAAATGAATTATCGATTGTTTCGCCCCGATGCGGCTCACTGATGAGCTTATTATCAATGCATCGTTATGCTTCTCTTAATGAACTCTTCAAACTAAGGTGACGGAAAGACCGTTTAAAATTGCAACGAAAATTTTGTCATATACATATGTGTCGCAGGTTGTTTATGCTCATGCATTTGGTGACCTGAATGGTGAGTTCCAAGTCTCTCATATTACTGATTTAGTTATCTACCTATTTTATATTATATCATTGTGTGGTGTATCGCTATGTTAGGTTGACGCATATGAAATGTTGGATTTTCTTTACGTAACTATGCGTTGTATTACTCACATGTTGTGTTACTCATACGTAGCATCATACACGCGTTGTGTCACTCATGCGTCATATCGCTATATATTCCATTGCAACGCGTTGTCTTTCCACGCATTGAACCATTACTATGTATTAAACTTAAAATGTGACTTTGCACGTGTTGTATCACCTATACGTTATATCGCCAAATGTGATACTAATCGTTATAAGCAAAGTTAATGCCGCGAAATAACAATTTATTTTCAATACAAGAACGGATACACGTGGAATGCAGCAATACGATTGATCAGTTGTTGAGTTTGAAAAAAATCTGTAGGATTTGTAATGTGCTCCGGGTGCTTTTATGATCAGAAAGCTAGTTCAAGCTTTCCCTCGTCGAGTAACGAGCAAAGTTACACTTAGTTAACGTTACTCAGTTGATTGCCTTTCCAATCGGCACGATGTTTGCAATCAGCTAGGTTTGATTAGGTTGGTTACAAACCCACGTTGATCCTGCGTACATCCCCGAAACGTATAAAACTTCTCTTTTTTTCTGCGAATCGTTTCACAGGATTTTCGTGGAAAAATTCTTTCCAAGTGCAACAACCCACCGTTTCTACTACTTGCAAAACAGGGAAAATATTCGGACGCGAAGTTTCCGTGTTTTGTGTTTAAAAAAAAAAGAAAGAAAAAAAACATGTTTGTTCAATGAATTTTTATTTATCAACGTCCATTCCAATATTCTATCAAATTCTAAAAGGTTTCAGGAATCAAAATTTCAACTTTATTTAAAAATAAACTGTAACACGTATCAGTCTATTGCACATATTAAAATTTATTATGATACGGTGACAAATTGAAACGAAGATCGAAATTATTGGAAAAGTGTATAAGAGCATAAAAAAGAAGGGTAAGTATTTGGCTTAGAATACACTTTGCTTTAGGACCTCATGTAAGGGTGAAACTAACTTTGTTTCGTGTTTGTATTTTTTTCAACCATATTTCTAGTATAATATATTCAAGTACAACACATATATTTCAGAGTGACATTTTCTCCATCCATTAAGAAATTTTGAATTTGTTCATATCTTTCACTATAATGTGATATATTTTTACAAATCTTTTACATACAAGTAAGTCAACTTACAACATCGACCCTTAATACATACTTCAGAGTTAATAAATCCGTTGTATGTTTACATGTATTTCTGAAACTAAAACTGATGTCTTCGAACTGACTTAGAGTAATGTTCTTCATAGAATATTACTAGGTCATTGAAGCAAAGGAGACGGGCACAAGAGAATGACATCCCCAAATAAATAATTATCGAAAGAACACTATCGGAAATTGATTATCCAAAGACCGAGGAAGCAAGTCAATATCAATCCCGTGGGATTAATCACTGTCCCGACGACGGTATAATACGTTGCATGATCTCAGAAGCGGATTACGGAGTCCAGTGCATGGCGCGTTGTGTCTCGGTCTTCTCCAGCATCCTTCGTCGGGTTCCCTTCTTTGGACCCGATCACGGGGTCGCTTAAATAATCCAGCGAGCTAAATGGTTGGGCTCGTTGAAACGCAAGAAACTCCGTAAGGAAGTTTCCACGTCGATCCATCGTCGTTAACCGCAGCGATCCCAAAGAGAAACGAGCAACGGCCCTCCCCCCTCTGCCCCGTCCAGAATGGACATTATTACGAGACGAATCGAGGCAGAGATAAACTTCCGGGGCACGGGATCCAGAAGCAACGCGGCGGCAATATGAAACTCCTCGATCTAATATGGCTTGAGGCGGCGACGAAGCGTGACGTCACATCCGTCCAGTCGTCCACCGGTCATCTTGAATATTGAGTCGACCGCCGGCGGACCGGAAGTTATGAGATTCGGATTTCGACCCCGATGTCCCGATCCACGTTTATATATCCCGTTCACTTCGTTTCGGCTCAATGAACGTTCCTGAACGTGGTCCACGCCCCCTCCGACCCCCGCGACCCCACCTCTCGCCGTCCCCCGTTAGTTTCTATCAACCACTGTTTGCGAGACCGTTGGACACCGACAAATGTTGCAATTCATCGAATCTCGACCGGCGGATCGTCGAGTGCAATTAAATTATGCGGCCAAGATACCCGGGCAATAAACCGAGCCGCAGGAAGTGGACGAAATTGGGGCGGGAGAGGGGTTGCCCGACGTTCGACGACTTCGACAACCGTATCGCAGGGGCCAGCGAATATAACTTGTTGCGATGCGGGTTATTAAAGCGGGAAATACGGTGTTCGGGTGGCTACTTTCGCAGGACTTCTTCCTTTCGTTTATGTCGCTCGGAGATGACATATTTTTTCACCCCATCGGAAGTATACTAGCTTCTTTGCCACTTTTTTGCAACGTGCAAGTTACAGTTTGTAGAAAAACGCTATTGATCCTTATTCTAGAATGTCTGAAAAATATCCATCCATTTTTGGTAGCAACTGCAATAGGATAATAAATAATTTAAGCGTGGCAGAAGATTTAGGAAGCTGGACGTCAGAACCTGTCACACCCCATGTACACCGTAGAAAATTTTTATCGGATGTGCACGGTGAAGGTTAACTTGATAGGAAAATAATATGCTATGTTATAATAATGTTATAATACTATTTTCCTTCGGAGTCTCATATGCTGTATACGCTGAAATTTAATTATAGACATTCTGAAATTATGTATACGGTATTGTAAGCCACCAACAAAAGGCCATTGAAATAAATGTACGCGTTAATGAAGCACTGTCTCAATGTTGAGGATAGATCGCATCTTCTTAGAGTTGTATTATTGGTGGAAAATTGGGTTGATCACAAAGGCATTCATATGTTCTAAACATATATAAACTGTACAGAAATATACACGATTTCATCCAAACTTGGGTAAGACCTAATAATCCTTCCAGGAACCAATTTTGATCCCTTCTATATTTGTCTCATTTTATGCAACAAAGACAAATCTATATTCAGCATGATCTCTTGTGCCATTTATATATGTTCGATGGAAAAGTGGTAATGATCATCGTACACGTGATCATCGAAGAGCGAAACAATTAAACGAACGAACAGGTATAAATACACAGGTTAAAATTAAGATGACCGTCCCTAATATCTATAATAACAATAATGCCAATAAGTATTTATGGACATAATACAATTCGATCTACTGATGGCCTAGTAGATCGAGATACTGAATTTACCAGGAACATTGCTCAATTAATACATTATGATTTTGTTCGTAATTTTCAAATCTTTGAATTCTAAGGTCCCGAGATTTCAACTTCTCGAATTGTCAAATTGTAAAACTTTCAATTTACTAGATCACCAGATGAATTTTTAATCTTGTACATTGAGAAATTTTTAAGTTACCAAGGTGGAAAAATGTCCAGCTTACTAACCGTACGAAAGTATCACATTATTCAAGTCGAAAGTAAATAAATGTTAACATCGGTCCCTCGTTTCAAAGAAGCATGGGATACAAATTTGTAGAGTTGTCATGTATGGAGTTTCTTATAATGACGCATAGTTTGATTGCGTAAATCAAAAGACACGCGTATCCCCGTGAGTCTAAGACCACTTTAAGGCTGCGGTACGAAAAGATCGGAGGGAATAAGGAGACAAAAATCGCAACGCAGTATCATCGGGGTGACCGGTTAGCCGTGCAGGGGTGTCGCGAGTGTCTGAGAGGGGTTGTTGTTGGTTGCAATATTTGCTGAATCGGGACTCGGGTAACAGAAGCCCAGAGGGCATTGGAAATCGCGAGGATACCGTCGGGGTCTCTTTTTGTTCGCAACGAGCGCGTCATCTCGCAGCGCAGAGTCGCGTCGTCGGGGGGGCGGCGGGCCCGGGCACCGGTTTTAAATTCCTTTTGAGTCCGTCGCGCGGGTGTTGTGGTGCAGCGCAGCACGACGAAACAACGATCGACAGAGGATGACGCCGATCGAAAGAGGAAGGAGCAGCCCGCGGAGGACGGTGGGGCACCGACACGAGCGGAGGGTAGGTAACGCGAGTGCGCACTCGAAAAAAAAATCATTTGCACGGTAATTCGAAGCCTGGATTTCAGTCGATAAAAGGATGCACACACGCCGCGGCGCATACAGAGGGAAGAAACAAATGAACAAATTCGCGTTTCAGAATAATGCCCGGCAATCCCATCCACCCGCCTGCCTCTCTCGCCGCTTCGCCCCCTTACCCCGCCGCCGCCCCTCGTGGCATGGGCCACCACGTACCCCGTGTACCCGTCCGCGTCCCCCTGGCACCCTTGCCCACCCGGCCACGTCCTACGGCCTCACCCGCCTCACCACTGTCGATGCGCCGTGGCACCCACCCCTCCCGGTACACACCGCTACCCGCGCAACCCCACAACCCTACTTTTTTCATTCCGTCCTATCAATTGATCAGGTTTTAAATTTCCGCGTCCATCCGAGCCGCGCCTCCACCTCTTCCTCCTCCGCCTCCTCCGCCTGTGCCTCCTCCTACCGGCTGCTCCTCCACCCCGTCGTGGTGTCCTCTTCCACCTCTCGTCCATCGTACGCGACCTCATACCCCCTTCGTTCGTTCCTCGCTACCCCCCGCGGACTGTCCCTCCTCTCTGTTTAATTAAAAGGACACATTAAATTATTTTTTCAATTGAACCCCCCATTGTTACTCGCAGACTGCTGATTCTATCCAATCGTTCTCTCGCTCGCTCGACTACTCTTCGTTGTCCGCTCGCTAACCCCCGCGCCGAAGCTTCACCGCATCTCGCTCACCCTTTGACAGAACGACTGCTAGTCGTTCTCTTCTAGTCCGGGTTTTTTTCGCGTTAGAAGCTTTGTATCGGTACGCGTGCGCTTTGTACATATGCGCATGTAGCCGGGGGTATATAGACCGGCTGATATGTGTGGGTGTCTGTCGCTATGTACAGGTGATGTTTTGTATATGGGTGCGAGAAGTATATGTACATGCATCGGGTACCAGTAAATACATGTATGAATATGAGTAGATGCATGGTGGGATGGTTTAACCATTAAGCGAAATAAAGACAAGGTTGAGACATCGACCGCAAAAGATAACACGAAAACTTTCCATTTTTGGATTTATTGTACTATTTCAAGTATTCAAGTTGTTCAATCCTGAAATTCTAAATTCTCAAAGTATCAAGGTCTTATGGTTTCTATCTCTCAGAGTCCTAGAGCTCCATAGACACGGAATCTCGGTCGTAATTCGGGTCTCGCAACAGTCGCAGAGTTTCAGTTTAAAGGTCTTACTTTCAACCTTCATGCATTAAACGTATCCATCTCGGACAAAACAAGGGACAGTGCTCAACGTTACAAAGAAATCACGTCACAATTCTTCTAAAAAAATTTGGCAATAACTCAAACAATATATCGCATATACATATGCAAAATATTCAAAGCCGATTTTCTGGAAAGGCTACGAGCCATCAAATTTTGTTCCCAAATGTGTATGATATATTTTCGTGTAAAATTCGAATTATTGCTGCTTGTATCCCGATTTTTGCCACCAGTTACATGACACCCTGTATATATATATATAATATCTTTTCGCGATCGCGCTCGCGCGCTTTCCTATTAATTGGGAAATACCGAAATGCGCGGAATATCGAGCACCTTGATGGCTCGACTAGCGGTGCCCCTCCGCAACGTCCGAACTAGAGGACGAAGAGGTGCAGCAAGAGGTGAAGGCAGGGATAGGTAGGTGTGGGTGGCCGGATGGGTGTTAGTGTGGGTGTGGCGACGATTTTTTCGACGACAGGCCTCCACCGTTCGGTCGTTCTCGTTAAACGAATTCGACGGCTTTCGCGAGATTGGGAATGAGAGCTGCGCTCTCTGGCTGCGAGATATTTGGGTTACTTCGAATTTTACCCATGTGAAAAAGGTGATTAGAGGACTGGCCGACGATTGTTCCGCTGCTGAATGTTCATTAGGGGAACGCTCGATGAACGTTCGATGCGCGAGCCTCCTGTGGCGAGCTTCACAGTTCTGCTTTTCATTCAAATCCTGACGAGAATATGCGTTTCGAGCTTAGAGATTGCGAAAAACACTGATAAATTTCGAGCGTCGTTCGTCTTGCTCGATTTGCTTCAAAGATGATTGCTTCATGCGGGTGCGAGTTGAAGATGTTTCGTTTTTGATGGGACGCTGTCATTTGTTGTACTAAGAGAATATGAGTTTATGAACGCACGTTAACACGTATGCTTGTGCTTGCAAATAATTCCTTACAAAGCATCAAGTGGCTTGTAAACATTTGAAAATTTGGATATTTTAATTTACTCCAGTTGAAAGTCCCAATCGGTCGAATAACCGCAATGAATTGATATCAATAATTATTCGAACCCCACAAGGTAGAATCCGTAATTGGCACAAGAATTGTGCAAGAAGGAAGGACAATGTATTCCCAACAAATAACGTTCCAAGCGATTCCGAAGAACCTAATTTAGCCCCGACCGAAGAAAGAACCGGGTGAAATCAATTTCTGCAAATATCCTCATTCAGATCTATTAACGAGCCGAATATCCAGATGTTATTTATGTAACCAATCGAATCAATTAGTTTATTAATGCACGTCTTGGAATCGGATCGATTATATAACGAGTGTATCTCGGCTTATTTTAGCTGACCAAAATAATTAAGTCTCGGGTGTATTTGCCAATTAGAACAGAAAATCCGAAGATTCGTCGGCCCAGCCAAAATATCTCGTACAATGTCCCACACCCTCGTTACGCTTTTAATTACTTGGAATTTCGTTCGAGTGAGAAGTTCAAAGAGATACTTCTTCGGAAGCAATAGAAAATAAAAAAAAAAAGGATCACGCTTATTTACTAATTGAGACGTTTTCATTAAGATTCCCGTAATCAGCAAGTTGGCCATTGTCCAAGATAGGCCACGGTCCAACGAAAAGAAGGGGTCTACAATCCGTGGCTCTCTCTTTGTTCGCCTGGCAAAGAAGTCTGAATCGAGCTCGGCTACATCGGTAATTCAGAAAAGCTAATTAAAAGTTGACTCGTAGGTACGAAGGCCAGCGCATCCTCGCCGGTCGGCCCCTTGAAATGCCCTCGGTCACCAAGCCGACCGCTATGAGGGGTTAAGTGAGGTGAAAACCAACCCCAGAGAGCACAAGTCTCACCTCACTCCACCTCTTATCCTTCTGATCCCGTTCCGCCACTTTTTTACCAGGATTATTGTCGCATTGTCTTGATGACCACAAACGTTTTCTATAACCCCTCGTACCCTGCGCCTCTTTCGCCCAGTTTGAGGCGAAACAAGGGTGTTGTTCATCGGACGACGCGTATAATAGGGCCGAGGGTACAGAAATAATTTCAGGACACGGGGAATATATTGGGTTAAATAATTGTCATCCGACATGCACAGAATGATATATACTTTAACCAATGGAAGGGTCAACAGGAAGAATGTCGATCATCAGAAAGAAGTTCCATTTTCGTTGGAAAATTTTCGAATTTGTGAATCTTAAACTTTGACATTTTTCAATTATCAATGTTACAAATTTGGGTTTTAAATTTAGGAAATTCGCGGGTTCAGATTTAAAAAGTCGAGAGCTGGAACTTTTTCAAATTTGGAAACTCGAGGATTTGAATCTTGGGAAATATAAGGATTTGAAATATTCGGAACCTTGAGAAATCTAGGGGCTTGCAAATTCGGAAGTTTCGGAATTTGACAATTTCAGAATTCGGATGATTGAAAATTTAGGATTTCAGAGACTGGAGAACACGAATATTTGGAAATTTTGGAATTTGATCATTTGAATTTGAGAATTTGGAACTTAGATGAGTGGGGTATTTAGAACTTCAAAAACTCAACAGTTGAGGAATTCCGATATTTAGAGATTAAAAGTTGAACAATTTAAAAATATGGAAATTCGAAAATTAAAAAATTGGGAAGTATTAGAACTTCAAAGATTTGGAAATTAAAAAGTCCGACTATTTCGTCCGCATCTATAAGAAACTTTCATTACACTCAAAATTATTGTCAAGTTAAAAAATTGTAAATTAAATAGCTTTTGTTTTGGTTATCAAATTGCGATCATTTCATATTTATGCGCAAATATCGTAAGTGGGTCGAATGTAACTATTTTACATTTCACCCTTGCGCATTCCTGGTGCTGTAAAATCATATTTTTATATGCATTTCGCGTTAACATATAAACGATGATAATTTATTTACAAATATTTTCATCGATGTTCCTTGTCGAATATTTAAAATTTGTAGGTGTTGATATACAGTGTTTGCGGCGAGTTATAGGTCGATTGAATAGGTGCGAGAGTGACGATGCCAATGACACAGAGAATCGATGTGGAATTTTTGAATGACGAGTGCGTGCGTACGTTGGTTTGCGTGCACGTGTATGTTCGTGTGATTGCGTGAAGAGTTAACGGGATATCAGAGTGAAATCAAAGGGTTGCAATTGAAGTTAGAATATCGAACAGCGGACATTATAAATCACGATAATCATCAGGGTTAAATATTACAATCATGGTACTTTTAAGGTACTTACAAGATTTCATTAAAATTGTTCGATTCACAGACAAATTATTACCTTAAATTCTTGTGGAATTTCAAAAATTAAAATCGAATCCCATTTTATCTGTATTAAAATCAAAATCCATTTCAGTTTCGCTAAATATCAAAATTCACTACGATTTCATTAAAATCAAAATCCATTTCAATGTTATTGAAATGAAAATCCATTTCGATTCTATTAAAGTGAAAATCACCGTTTGAAATTTCATTCGTCCGCTGTACTATGTCTAACCCAATAATACGGTAAGCGATTGTCGTCACAAAAGTACCGCGATTCGACGTAATAATTTTGTTCTTTGTCTCAACGCGTTAGCGGACCAAAATCGACTCGTTCGAGATCGAAAGAAAAGAGGTCCACGAGACCGGGGCAATAACTCTGCCCCGTCGTCGGGCATGCACGCGTGCCGAAAGATGCTCCGACAAATTGGCCATCGGATGGCCTTTTCCTCACCCTGTCGCATAAGTGGTCGAACGAACACGGCTCTCGGTGACAGGGTCATCCAGTTCTTGAAGCCGCGATCGGCGCACCTGTCGTTCCATCGACTTCCTTTTTTCTCGTCGCCTGTCACCGGAAATCCGTGCAACGACACTACGCGCCATCGTATCTGTCGATCTGCGGTATCGGCGACGAGGGCGATTCATCAAAGTGTTGCCCGCCTCCCTTTCCTCTTGCTGTTTCGCGTGCGCCCGTGGCCCTACGGACTAACGAAATATTACGTCGTCGACGGTGCGAGAACGTCCGTACGTGTTAGCCGTGGCTCGGTACGTGTACGTGTACGGATGTACGGATGTACGGTATCTCCACCGACTAAGCGGATACGCGGAAAACGAGCTCGTAGATGGATAAATACTAAAACGTCAGTAACTCACGATCAGGCTGAACACCCTCTTCTGCCATTTTCCTCCTGCTCCGCTGCTCTCGCGTCCTCCCATCTTTCTTTCTCTTTTATTTTTTTTCACCTCCCTCATTCTGTTTATTCCTCTCGCTCCTCCTCTGTCCGCGTGCTTTGTGCGCGACGCCTATATACGCATTGTATACATCCTGCAGGATGTACATCTAGATCAATAGCATTGGAAATTATCCAAACAAATTATCGATAGAGCGAAAAAAGCCGAAGCCGAGACCGACCAAGCCGAACCCGAACGAGGCGCTACATCACGCGCGTAGCTCGGCCGGAAGAGAACGAGAGCCCGGATCCGCGAGTGGGACAAAGAGCGGCGACAAAGAGCGACAAGGAGCGTATTAAAAAATAAAAAATTGCCGTACATTTTTCAGGCATTAACGTGTGCGTGGGTGGGTTGGGGTCGTTGCAGCCTGAAGAGTTGAGGGGGGGGGATTGGTCGCGGGGGAAACGCTTTTTAGGGGCGCGAAAGGGGTTTACCAGCCCCTGCTCCGCTCCGCTCTGCTCTGCTCTGCTCCGCTCGCGTTTCCACCGGGGGTGAAAGGTGGAGAGAGGGTACCTACGTGCATGTCTCCTCCCGATTGGCCTGCCATAGCCCCCCAGAAGCCAATTCACCAGGAGCGTGTTTAGCGCAATTTTTCAAAATTAACTAATGTTCGACAGCCAGCGCCGCGTCGCGCGCCTTTCCCCTTCGACGCATCGCGCTCGCTCGCACCGTCGCGTAACATTAATCACTCTTAATTAAGGGGTCTGACCAGTCAAAAATCGATTCTCTTTTTCCTCGATTTCAGACACGGTTATCCTTACTCGATAACGCGGTTGCTGCTTCGGGTTAAAAGCGTAACTGCATTTAACACTAAGACTACCAAAGGGGTCAAATGACCCTTCTACAAATTTTCTACTTCAAATGAAAAAATTTGTTAAGATGTTTTTCTCGGCATCTGTGCTGATTGTCGTAAAAATGAAGAATCAATAAGTGCATTTTATGTTTCATCGTTTGTTCATATATCAACTTCATTTTTAACATCAAAACTATTGTGAATTATACGTCGGTGGTTTTAGTGTTAATGCGCGAGGAGATGCGTTCGGTTTTGTTCTATTTCACAGTAGAGTCGGGCGAAATGATTGAATTCGTTTTTAGTATTTTAATCGAGAAAATTTTAACACATTTTTGTTACGAAAATTTGACGAGTCTGGCTCGTGATACACTCGCAGTTTAAACGTAATAAATCTTATGAAAATTTCGAATATACTTGTATGTAAAGTTGATACACAAATACAGTTTACATAATCATGGATCATAAAATATAAAATACGCATATTAACTTTCTTTGTTCGTGTTAATATCATAGCTGTAAATAGTTCGGGCTGACTGACGCACCAGACAAATAAATTGGACGGCAAGGGGATAATGTGTAACGACGCGTTAACAGACGAGATCCTAGCTTAATATATTTGTGTATTTTGGTACGAATATGTTGTTTAAATATGAATTATCTCAAAGATAAAGAAATGTTCCAGACTTTTTAATGCTCCTAATATTGAAAGAATGATGGATTATCGGCGAAGGAAAGAAATAAAAGAATTATGCGTCTACGTTCTCGATATCTTATGCACATGACTTTGTCTGACCATACACGTCAACCTCTACTGTGAAAGCCAACGTGTTATTGATTTATCGTGATTCTTAAATGCAAATATTAAAAAATTAAAAATCCGTATTACAGAGGGTGGTGGTCATCGAGAACCAATACGTCGACGAAAATATAACCCGCGTTTCTTTATTTATTTCCTCTACCTATTTTGCAAATAAATCATGCACTGACGAAAAGAATGTCCGGTTTCGAAAAGAAGACCGGTATAAATATCTACATTCGGTAAGAGCGGCGTGACGGAACAGAGGTGCAGGGGTAGGAAGGGCGTTCAAGAAAGGGTGCGATTTCTCGTTGTTTCATCGAACGAACGTTCGGCAACGTTCGCTTTTCGTCGCGTTTGGCGGCCAGCGTAAAAATTACGTCGACTAGAGTTTATTTGTCCGGAAATGGCGGTGCCCCGGGGGTGGTGCTTGCACGGTTATAGGTGCGGGGCAGAAAAAAAGGGGACTGGCGTAGGTTGTGGCGGAAGTGAGAGATAAAATGCCGGGTGGGAGCGAGAGAAGGTACGTACGTACCTACCTACCGGCGTGGTTGATGTATTGCGTATTATTTGTGTGTTGCGTTCGTTGCTGCATTGCGCGCTTTTTTCTGCTCCCACCGCCTATTATTTATTAGCACTAACGTGCAATTGTATTGATCTGCAATATACCACCCGTCCCGGCCCCACCCACGTCGATGGATTTTTTTCCTCTTTTCGAGGATGTATCCGGACTTGCCGGGGAATGGAAGTTTGCTACGATTGGCCCCGCGTGATGGAACAACCGCTGATGCTACACTTCGTCGTTCCAGCATGTCACAGTTTTACTTTACCTTCTTTTCCGCCGTGATTTAATCCTCCCCGTGTTTAATGATACCCTCGATCGTCGACAATTCCGAAGAACGTGTGTTCTTACATTCAATTTACTCGAACATCGAACCTGGGACTGTAGTTACGCTCGCACGGGCGAATGTAGAGTGAAACGGGGCACAATACTAACGATTTTTGTACACGTATTCGTGAAATTGTTTTCGTTTGGCTATTTTGACTTTTCGGATTGAGTAATGGAATTTGTTGCGTAATTGAAATAGTGTTCTATATGTTTTTCATAGCGGTGAAAATCATTTGTGTGTTCGACTTATGTGGAACATCATTCGGTGTGTACACATACATCGTTTTCTAAGTTATAATATCACAGTCTGATCTTCATATAAGACAGAAATTACTTGGGTCGCAGATGATTTTTGAATACGGTTTCTCGAACATCTGGATTATTTTAGTATATTTAGCACAGAAAACATTAAACATCTGACAGTATACTACACAAAACGTGTACATTCAGTTAAACTGTGATATATTGTTCTTATCACAACACTTAAAAAGTCCATGAATAACGCCTCAAAGTTAATGAATTTTTATTTCTAATTCTGCTATTACACTTGTAAATTACAGAATAAAATAAACATTAATTACTAAGGGATTCAATTAACGGCCCATTTCCTCGGGATCCTTCTATGGATTCATCCTCCCTTAGCGACGGCGGACACCTTTGACTGTTTCTTTCCAATAGATAGCGATTTCAATGCTCCTAAAAATCTATTATGGTGTTTTAACGTTAGAATAGTGGTATGATCATAATCTGGATCTAAACTACTTTCTCATCCAAGAGAACGATACGCATCCGAAGTCACCACGTGTAAGTTACAAGACCAACTAGTAGTGACTGCTGTGTTCCATGTATCACCGCATTACGAACATATTTATATTAATTTGTTGATAAGATATCAAAAATAGTATTGTTGAAGTTCATGAAAAAATCTTGGGCGAGGATTACCCTTAGGATAGCAACCTCATCTACTCTGCTACACAGTATTTATATCAATACTAATGTCACTCGTTAGTCCCTTGATTCTTTATATTAATAGTCTCGAGGTGCATGTTATCAGATTATTTTTAATTACGTCCTACTCGCTCTTACTATTGCGGATAGCATAGTCTCAACAAATGTGGCTTAATTCATAACCAGCATGCGGATCTAACACGAATCCATTTATGTTCAAAATATGGATCTAATATGGCTCTAATATGAATCCAGTTATAAACAAGATGTGATCTGAAATAAACAAATTCTCGAGGTTAAATACTCGATGTTGCCCAAAAGGAAGTTCGAGCTTGGTAGATATTTTGCTTGTGCCTACGAATTACAACTTTTTCTACGCTGCGTTTAATGATATCTATTTCTATTCGCGAGGTAGAACTTGTCTGTCTAACTAATCAATGTTCTAGCGAAGTTCTGTGTGTTACTAACGAACGTGTCCCGTTCTATCTATCTAGCTATGTTCTGTTCTGTCTTTACATCGCCTCGGGTAGTCTTGACGAGGGTGAATCATTCTGATTGGTTATGAAAACTACATAAAATCGTCGAAGGGAGGCAAAGGTTTCCATCCTTCTTGAACCCCTACACTCGAAAATATTACAAACTTTGCACTTTGAGCGTGGCAGGTAATCATAGTGAACCAGCGAACAGTGGGAATTAATAACAGAGACAATAACTTTGAAAGAATTCATCAAACTGTTCATCCAAAAACGGTTTAGAGTCGCTATCTCCTATCAGTAAAAATAGCTTCGAGCGCAAAGGTTTAAATCTATCCGAGCACTAAAGACACCGTAAGCCTTAACACGACCGAAGAGTCGAGTCCAGCGTCGACGACACGCGAACGCGATGCAGGCGTCCGTACGCGTCGATGCGCCGCGTCAAAGTGAATCTAGCCGACGAGCATCAGCGGAGCTATTATATCGTCATCATAACGATATAACGCGAAATCAACAGGGTAACGATACACAGAGACCGGGGGGGTCCCGCGTGGCGAAACACAATAGCATCCGCGTGCCGACCTGTCCCAAGCCCTCTCTCTGCCTCTCCCCGGCGTCTCTCTGGTCAGCTGTATCCCCGTGTGCCCCCTCGGCCCCGTACGGCTCTCGAAACAGCCGGCGAGCCCGCGAAACTGACCGTGTAGCGGGCAGTCGCGTTGCGTTGCGTTGATGTAACTAAATGATTGGGTAAATGATTCCACAGCGTGCCGCGAGTAATTGAGTGGTGCTGGTGTGGGCGATGACTGCCGGAGAGCGGCGCGGCTCGGTTGTATGGGTGGCCGTTTGCACGTATGCACCACGCCATGCGTAGACCGGCCTCGGGTACGGGCATGGCATCGCGACGTGGTGCTGCCGGCTCGCGCCCGTGCACCGGCCGTGTACACACGGGATGAACGATGAGAGAGTGTGGGTGGCACGCGCGCCCCACGGCAATGACGAGTCATCCACGCTAGAACACCTCGCTTCTGCTGGACGCTTCTCGCTCGTACCAACGTTCCATCGAGCTTGTTCGCTAACTCCCGGCCTCTGTTACCGTTTGCCCTCTCGCTCGTGCCCTCCGCCAATACCGGCGTCCATCGGTGTCCGCGACACTCTCGCACACACGCGAAAAGGCCCGTAGGCCGCGGCCGTGTCATGATTTCGCGTTTGTTTACGCGCTCTCACCGCTCTCTGTCCGTCTCTCTCGCGTTCTCCACTGATCGCCGACTCTCTCGTCGAGAGGGTTCTCTCTTTCGTTCTCTCTCTCGCCACCCTCGCTCTCTCGCTCTCTGGCTCTCCTCGTTCCTCTCACCTGCGGTCGGGTGTTGGCAAATTTGCGTGGCCGCGGGGATATGTTTTCGTTTCCAATGATTTATGCCGGCAAATGGGTCGCGCGCGCGTGAAAGTGTCATGCACCGTGTTATCGATGACAGCTATCGATGGGAAGGTCGAGTACCGTGCGTTCTCGAAAGAATGCGGCTTTGTGGCTGGCCGCGCGATACAAACAAGCGCGCCGACAGGGAGGGGAAAATCATCGAGCGCACCGCGCGGAAAATCATCCCGGTGATACCGTTGCCGCGGGATGGTTGGGGCTGACCGTGAATCCCGCTAATTATCCTGCCACGTGGATTCTGTTGCGCATTCATCGTGTTTATAAAGTTTCCGGGGGATTAAGGAGACACTTGTGGATGGAGAATGCCGTTGTTTCTCTCTCGATTTTCGGCTATGTTAAGGCTATGCGTCTTACGGGCCGTTTTAACCCTTTCGTTACGAACAGCGCACCTGTACGCTCGTCGGTTTATTACGAGACGCGCATATAAATCTCCTTTAAGATGGACTGCCGAGTTCGAGCACGGAACTTGCGTTTTCTTTAACCTTTTATTTTCGTTACTTCTTTATTAGATGTATTCGTTAGAGCTAATTTTTCGCTGGTGCATCGTTGAAACGAATAAAAATGATTGTAACGTTATTTGTACTCTGGATTCGGCAACTCTTGATTTCGGAAGTTCTAATTAAAATTGATATCTGAAATTGGCGATCAGCATAAGTTTATTGTCGAAACAATATTATCAGTATTTCGGTGTTATCAGTGAATATTAAAAACTTTGAAACACTAACGATACAAGCACCAATAATATTAACAATATAGACTTTACAAGTCTTTGTTAAAGTTGTAAGTCACAATGGAACGACTCGAGCTACCCCTGTAAATAAAATTAGTAGGTGCATACATAGACTAGTAAGTATACAATACTGTACAACTACAATAACGTTTTAATAGTAGAAACACATCACTTTGATAGCATCTACTAATAAGAAAGTTAGCTGCTGATGTTTATTTCAATTTATTTGCTACTCGGCGAAAGTAAGGAAATCAATCTGGCATCAAGTGAAAAGAACGTTGTAGCTCATTGACAACATCTCATCACGCGATATCTTGACTGACTCCAGAAAATGGTGGAATAACTTCGCGTCTATCGAGACACATCGTAAGGAAAATAAACGGATTAAAGTTGCATTTAACGACCAATCGGGCACACCTGAATATCATGTCCATTTGTCTTAAAAATCATGGTGCAACCAGAAACAACAATATAGCGGTAAATTAACTGGGGCATGGAGTGTCCGAAACGCGTTGCGGCTCGCTCGAAAATATTGTATAATCATATATCAAGACCGGCGCGATACAGGCGTGCAATCGTCAATTCAACGTTTACCTCCATCGCGAAATTCGACGCAATATTTCCCTTTCTATGGTATGCCGGAATAATTCCGTTTTTGCACAAACAATGACAGTGTAGCCGCGGCCGGGGTGTCGTGCAAATTACCCATTAACGTCGCTTGATAGTTCGACCGGCTCGTTTCCCAACGACCGAGCCCATTATCATTCCCCTGTACGTTTTCTCCGTCGCTAATCCGGCAAAGACAACTTAACGGACCACGCTCGGAAAGAGAATGGATCGCGAGAAGCGTTTCAGGCAAGTGACAGTACCTGGCAAAAAATGAAATCGAATTTTGCTTGACAGAAGTGGGGTTCGTAATTTAAAAAACAATGGACGCTAAGGCACAATGAGGCCAAATGAGATAGGGGATGGCAGAAACGAGGGATGAGAGGGTGTGGGAACGCGGAGGATGGGGGATGAAATCCTATACTGGACAAGGGGAAGGCGATGGTGTGGGTGGTCAGAGGCTGGCTCCTAGCGAAAAGTTCAAACGGTTCCCGAGCTCGAACAGAGAGAACGTCCCTCCGGATTAAGCTTATGCCGCATTAATTAATTTCTATTCTTTTGATTCATAAAGACCTCGGCTGCATTTTTTCGCCCCTTTTTCCTTATTGTGCGCCGCGGAACGACAGGAAAACCCGCCACAAGTGATATTTCATTTAACGTTCCACGGTCTCTTTGAATAAGAATGCTACCGATTAGGTAAATCATAGCGCGTTGGAAATTTTCGCTACATTTACTTCGGCAAATAATTAAATACGCGTTGTGATACGATTATTCGTACAATATAACTGTACGATATAATTCGAAAAAAAATAACGATCAAAGAAAAAAGGGTTTCTATGTTTTATGTAATTTAATTTTTTGAACAGCGGAAGATAGAATGCGATTTTTGATTCTAAGAATTTGTTGAATTTCGAACGAGTTCTCGGGATTCGAAAGTGCAAGAACAGGTTCATATTCATCGCTAGAAGCTCCTATCGATTGTTGGTCTAATTGTGTTACTGTGAATGTCCGATTCACCCAGCGGACCCCAACGTTGCTCAGAGAGGAACCGAAATACGGCTCCCGTGCTCTGACGGGTAAAAAGGGTGGTTTGCATATTTTTTAACGTCCGCGGAGCATCCTGAAAATTAATGTAACTTTCACTCGTCGAACCGCGACTTTATTCGGTAACAAACGTTATCGCGCACCTACGATAACCATCGCACAAAAAAGAAAAAGGTGAAGTAACTTCGTACTTCTCTTGTCACGAGAGGCAATGATCGAATTTATTCGTTGTTCACAGAGAACGCTGAAATTATCACGTGCCTATTGTAATGGGCCATTCGTGTACAGAATTACATTACGCATTAAATAGTAAGGATTACTCTCTTTGAGTGAGAATTTTGAAATTTTAGAATTTTAGGGATTTGGAAGTTTACAGATTAGACAATTTTTGGACGCCAACTTAAACGATTAAATATTTATTAAATGCCAAAGTAATAATTTATGAAGCTAATTACTAGATGATTTGTGTAGGTTATAGTTATTAAGACTTAAAATGTTGGCTAAAGTGTTTGAATGTGCGAGTGTTTTGAAGCACTTTATACGTAATAATGAAACAAAAAACGACGTATCCTGAAAATATGATTGCGCGTAACATTTCGTTTTAATTCTTGGCGAATTTAATTCCGCGGTTTTTCGCCGTTCGTCTCATGCATATTTCAATAATTTCGTGCACCCCAGTTGATACAGTGGATCCGTTGTATCCGCGGAAAATCTGTCGAGTGTCGTGCAAATTAGCGTCGTAGAAACGCGGTTTTTCTATCGAGATCTCGGCTAAATCTTCATCGGTCTTTTATTCCGAGTTTCCGTTATCTCTTTACGCGTTCGATAAACCTAAAATGATGAAACCGCGATGTTTGATCTTCCACCTAAAACATTTTATGAGTCGAAATTTTATGCAGGCAAAGATCGAGTGTTCGCGGATAATACGGGTGGACAGAGCAACGGAATTCGCGGTCCGCGAGAATTTCATTCCGTTTTAAAACGTAATTACAATAGAAATAGGAGATATTGTTTGTTCGTCGGGTGTGGTGGCGTTTGCGCGGGGACCGCGGATAAAATAGACAAGGTCCTTTTATTTGTTCCTTTGTGGCCGACGAGGTAACTGAATCCCAGCGGTTAAATAATAAAGGAGCCAGAATTCGAGGCGCTAATTAACAATACCTTTGCGTCCGCGCTAATTGTGCTTCACTTTGTTATATTACGTTTTAAGTGGGACCATGCTGAGAATTACGCGGCCGCTCATGCGTTGCCACGTTCATTTGCATAATGAACGAAACCTGCCGTTAATTAGTCTCATAATCGAACCCGAGAAGAGGCCAGATTGAACGGCTTACGAGATGATATATTAACGTTTCTCGATTTTTTACGTTCAACTTGCTCGCGTTACAAGTGGTTACACTATATTATTAAAACTGTACTAAAATTTCACCGATCGCGAATTATAACGTGATTTAAACTATAATGAAATTTCAGAAAAATTAATCGAACCAAAATGTATGCAAACGCAGTTAATGTTGCGAGACAATATTGAAATAAAAATTACGTACTTTATAATCAAATTCTTTCATGGAAGTAATTGTATGTAATGTTTTAATCTTAATCCATGACTATAGCGAAACACGACTCGTTTCAATACTTGAAAAATATTTGTGTCTCGCGCGGTACAAATTCATTGCGCTTCAAACGATTTCCGACGAAATTATTGCATAAGCGAATATTGCTTAATTTCCGAATGCGATTTCGCTTAGCTGATCGTAACAATAGCGTTGCGTATCAATCGTATTCCAATCACTGTCAATCCCGTATGTATAAAATGATGCGTTGACCGATAATGAAAAACGATCGAAAAAAGAATGACGAAAAACCGTATATACATATCCAAGCGGCGCGCGGTCCGTTCGATCGTTTTTTTCCGTGAGAAAAGAAACGTGTGTACGGGCCGTGTGTGCGGGTGCGTTTTCACGCGGCCTTGCCAACTGGTATGCAAAAAAGCCTTGTCGCAATAAAGGCGTGAAGGAGGGCAAAACTTCCGTGAAAATCGCACGCGAGGATAATGTATACCGAGCGTTCTATCGGTCCTGTCCGACGCTATCTTCGGCTGGCCGATGTTACAGAGCCCCTGTCTGTCCTCCTATGGCGGGCGGTGCACAGGCCGGATCTCAAATGACTCACGCAAAAGTAAATTATACATTGAAAGGGTTTAATATAATGAAACGCTCCATATGCATGAGAGAGGCCAGCCTGCCGCTTTGCCACACCACGTTCAACGGTGCCCCGCGTTTTCTCTGCGTGCCACTGACGTATCGTGAGTTCGATGAGCCCAGATCGAACGTCTCTACGAGCAGAATAATGGCGCCTGCACGCCTGTCGATGGGTGCGAACGGAAAAGAAAAAAAAAGAAAAAATAAAAGCGGAGAGAGCGGACCGTAATTTAGTCACTATAACCAAAGCGGTCGCAGCGTCCCGATATATTGCCCTTGACGCGATTCCGCCCTTTTTAAATATTTCCCCAAAGCTTTATCGGAAATCTTCCATTTCCCGATTCTTCCTTCCTCATAGATTATGATCGTGATTATCCACGCGACAACGGATCAACGATTTTATCGACGACGTGTTCCCCATTTCGCGAGTTACCGCGACTTTTTTTATTTTTTATCTACGTACCACGTGTTCGGCAATAATTTCACAGCGAACAACACCGTGTTACCCTCGATAATCGAAGAGCAAACGTACGAAAATATTCTTCCTCGTCATAACCTATCAACGCGATAGTCCAAAGGGAGATATAGCAGACGTTGAACTGCTTGAAAATAAATCGATAATCGATGCTTTGAAAACTGGCCCATACAAATCGCCGCGAATGGGCCAGCAAAGATAATCTTGGCGGAACGGGCAGAATAGGCGAAGGGGTTGGAAAAATCCGGCCGGAGTACGAAATGAATGCGATATCGACGAAATTATTTTCGATCTCTCGCGCCAGTTCGTCCGGAATCGTTCAACGGAACGGACGTCGAATGGAGCTGACGGTACTTACGGCGAGAAAGGGGTGCGATCGAGAAGAATGGAGTGAGACGGTAAGGGGGTGAGAAAGCGGAATGCAAGCGCAGAGAGCGCCGCGGGCGGTTGCGAGCGATACTAACAGGGCCGAAGCGTGTGCGGGGGTGGCTTAGTTGCACGTTGAGGGGAGAGAAGAGCGGAAAGCATCAAAAGCAATGTTTGGTGGCGCTATAATGAAATGAATTTATGCAGAGCCGTAATGCCTGAATATTTAGCAACCCTCTTCTGGTTCTGTTCTTGGCCAGACCGTCACCCTAGCCTGCTATACCGTATTCGAATTAAATTCGACCACTGGACCTCCATTACAAGGATTGAAACGACCTCGCTTCTCCTGGTAACGGGATACTTTTGCATGAAATATTTTGAGCCCAACCGTGTCCCGAGTTACGTTATCTTGTTTTCTTTGGTTTTCGTTTACGAATCTGCCTTCTAATTCTGTTCGGCTTTTTCCTACTGAATACGCACGATATGATTGTTCAACGTCTTTATTGTCCATACATTTAAGCAAACATCACACATTGGTGCTTCGTCACACTTTTTTTTTTTGAGAAATGGTACTTGTATTTGTACGAGTATTATACTAATTCTATTGTTTTATATTTCTGTACTATTTTACTATTCTACAATTCTATTATTTGATCAAGAAGTTCAGCGTTGAACTTTATTTATCGTGTACGATCAAAGAGAAAACGAATTCGCGTCATAAATAAGATAAACGAATAATGTATCGTATTGGTACGCGCTAATGATTTAAAAATTACACTGCACGTACTTCTTGAACACGTAGATTGTTGTTAACTGTGAATTTCAAGTTAAACGAATACCAAGTATTTTCCTGAAAGACGCGGACATCGGGACAGGAATTTTTAGGTACTCTTTCGGAGCTTCTCGACGAACAATAATCGTTACAGGTAATTTTCCCGGTATTTACGACGAAACGAGCTATTTGACCAACATCGATGCAAGGCTAATAGGTGAAAGCACGATTGGCGTAATAAATAAGTCATTATTGGGTGCTGGTCTCGCGAGGATTATTTAATCAACGAAGAAAGGTCCTCCTTGCTTCTGCGATCGGTTCCCTTTTGCATTTCCATATAATCGTCGCCGTTTCCCCTGCCGGGACCACGGTTATATTAATATTCCGAATGCACGCGAGATACCGAAATATTTTAATCATGGCTAATTGGCGAGTAATAATGGAGTTCCACCATGAGAGGGGGAAACGGGGGGTGGGTAACTGGCTGCCTCGAGTTCCTTCGGATTCTCACTGAAGGAGCCAAGGAGAAGCCCGTTGTCCACGGTTGCTGTCATTGAATTCGGACCATCCTCGCTCCTCGGGCGTCTGGACACTTGCGGTATTTCCAGTGTGGCGTAATAATTTCAACGCTTTGATTATGCGCCTTGGACCTCGTGTCGATGACCGCTGAAACGTTTTCACGGACACTTTAACGCGCGTTAAGAGTTTCACTTCGAAATTCGAACAATTCAATTACTACAATCAAAATGATGTATTCTCGACTGTCCGAAATAACATGGTCCGAAATAACATGGTCCGAAATACCACGAATAAGACGAAATACGTCTTACAAGATTCGTATTGTACGTTCGAATCTTTATTCGTGATCCTTTCGCGGTTGCTCAATAGAACAAGATGGCGCCGTTTTTTACCACGAAATGGCCACTACGACGTTCGAATAATTTCAATAATTTAAAAAAATTTTTTTAAAGGTCTTTTTTTTTATTCATATTAACTAACACGTGCTTATCTTAAGGATTACGTAGACATATAAGACAACACTTATTTTGCAATTATCCAAAACTTGTAGTGAAGCCTGATCCATATACAGGTAGAATTATTTAATTTAAAAATTCGTAACAAAATACAGACTTGACTTAGGAGTATTTATCTTAAATTATTAACTTATATTAATTATATTAAACTTTTATAAAATACAATACAAATTTGATTTATTTAATAAAGTACAAATTTGAACGCAAGAGTATTTGACGAAAACGATTAAAACGAAGGTCCATTATCGCTGTAGCAATCGATACGTTAATTGCGCGTACACATTTGCGGTTAGTTTCACGTTACCATATGAGTTTTACCAAAAAATGAGGAATATCGTTCACGGTATATAAAATGCAACGTCGCACGCTGCGGGATAATCGTTTCCACTCGCATTATCGCGAAACGTAAGGTTCCATCGTGGAAAATGATTTTTGGACGGTCGATGAAGAGTATGGGACATCACCGATACGGTGCATCGTCGGACCCTCCTCTCCTGCCCGCTACTTTCGCCGGGCGATAAATTTTATCCGTGAAAACGTTGAAGTTTTCAGAGGCGGTCCAACGGATCGCGAAGAGACTAATTACTTTGCCTGGCGCGTTTCTGCTCGCCCCGTTCGATGGATGGCGACTGTTTATACAAAGAACCGCGAGCGACTCATTGTTTCAATTTAGAAAAGGAGGTTTTTTACGCGTCCCCGGTGTATATAGTTGAAACAAGCTCATGTAACGGCGATTTAACAGTGTGTCAATCTTTTTAATTAGAGAACCTCCGGTTGAAATTGAATTATTAATTAAATTACGATGTTTCCGCCGCTCGTTATCAGACTATCCGCGTTGAAACCAGATATATTTTTTATGAAAATATCGCCGTATCTGTGGTCTGATTGCATTTTACCGGGGTTTTAATTATATACCGGTGCCATGCCGGGGAGAATGCGATGCGGCTCGATTGAAATACTCATTAAACGATAACGTGGTCGTTGAGCGTTTTTTAATTTGTCCTCTTTCGTTTTGTTCGGCGCGAGTGTATGCGTGCGCGAGTGCGTCGTTTTCGCGGAAACAAAAAGGGTATCGCAGAGCGTTCGGAGGAGAGAGAGTTGCCTCGTAATGGATTACATCGTTACGATCACACCGATGCGCGAGTGTGAATTATGAGAAAATTCGAGAATAGTTTCGGGCACGAAGAAACTTCTCGGCCGCCCTCAAAATTGCCAGCAGATTCTTCGAACTTTGCGTCGACGATAATTCACGAGTTTCGCGCTGCTCCTCGGCGAAGCTTCGACTATCGGCTATTTGTCTCTGACGAAACGGCTTCCTTGCAAGAGTGCCTTTCTAATTGGCTATCCGCAAACAACGTACTTTGCATATCTTTCGACCGCGATTTCTTTTCTATTCGCTCGGTTAGAGATTCAACAAATTACCGAAACGTCAAAGACACAGGGATAACATAGTCGAAATTATTTCTTCTTCTATGATTTCGTTCAATTGTGAAAGGCATTTCCTCTTTTTTTTTTGAAAAATTGATTACATTTGTTATGGTTTTTATTGTAATACGTGATGCCCGGAACAAACTAAACGTGCAATAATATTTTACCTGAAGTTAATTTGTGCAAATTTTTCAAACGAGAAGAAATGGTACGTAGAGGAATGGTGTAAAATATACAAAATAAAATGTACACATAAAATTTAATATCCGAGAGAGTTAAGGTTGCTTCTCCTTTTAATATTTGTATCGTATATAACGCGTGTCTGTATTGTGTTCAATATATTGTTCATAATATCGCGAAAATAAAAATTGGTGTGCGAACTAATTGGTGATATGTTTGCTTTAAAAAAAAAAAAGATTTTAAATTCGTACTTGCTTTTTTTTCGAACGTATTGATCGCACTATGCGAAATGAAATTTTTTATTCCTACAGTTTCATAACAAATATCGAGCATTTTGTGCTTGGGAAGATGAAACAAGAGTTGTTTATAAATTTCTCATTTTTCTATTACGTGATTGGAAAACAAACTTTGACACGTTCGAAATATTGGTTCAAACATGTAACATTTCTTCATTGTTATTTCATTTCAAAGGTACGATTATGTTAAATTTTTACGAAAAATAATTCTAAGGACGATCATCTTAGGCTTGAGATAATAAAATAATGATGCAGACATTCGACGAAATGAAGCATAATGTTTCAATCATATCTGGATTTTAGAAGTTATATTGCGTTTATATTTTAAATTTCCGATGTCTTCTGCATCTTCTAAAAGCAATAAACATGAAAAATGGAATTATGAATCGCAAAGATCGACTTATTACACGAAGTAACAACGTGTTATTCTAAATAACAGTTATTTTAACGTGTGAATAACGTTTATTCAACCCCATTTGAAACATACTTACGTATATCAACCACGCGTTTCCCGATTGATTACATACGCAACACAAATAATCTTCGAACAATTTGCGAAAGGAATTTTGAAACAATCGAGCATTGTTAAGCGTATACACGAATAGCCCGATACAGTCGTCAAACGATAAACCGTTTAACGAATAGGTTAGCCAAGTCGGTTGCCAAATGACGTAAGATTGAAATGAATGGCGGCTAAGCGAAATCAATAATATCGTTACCGAAATAGCTGCACGGCCCTTATGTAAATTCATAATGAAACATTCATTCGGTGCAGAATTTAACGTTGGGTCATCTAGACGTCTAGTGTGTTCGAAGCTCTTATGCATAAAGCGGCTTATTCGTGGCGCGCTATCCTCCTAAATCTTCCAGAGATAACATAGCTAAGCTTTCTTACACGAGCAGACAGCCACTTCCTTCCTTAATAATTTTCCCGAAATTATGAAGTAATAACCACCCGCGTCGCGTATAATATCTCTATATTTCAAGGCCCATTAGTTTCTAATCAACACGTCCAGCTGGGCCAACGTTAAGAAACTCCGTGGTGGCTACGCCCACTCTTTTGAATATTACTATGTCTAAGCACTCAGAAACATGCAACATTTCGCTGCTGAATTTAGCAATGTCTTATTGCTGGCGGCATTTTGTTCCACAAGAATATTCCTATTGTCGAACACCACATTGGCATACTCGAAATATTCAATATTGCGAAGTTTCTTTATGAAGCTCGGCCCCGGTAAAATGTCGGCAGTAACAATATCAACCACTATCACTCCTAAGTGGCGTGTGGCATGGCCTCAGCATTTCTCTTGGATCCTATAAATAATTCAAATAAATAGTTTGCTTCAATATATGTATTTTCATTTGTTCACTACTTATGATAAATAAAAAATACATTTGTTACCCAGCCTGCACTAGAGCACTACATTTTATTGAAAACCCATTTCTTGATCTATTTTCTAATTTATTTAAAGTGCTGGTAGGTAAAAGAAATGAAGAAGCGCAAATGGTTGATCAATCGAATTTCCAGCGTCCGCATCAATCGCATTGCATCTGGCACAGAATCGATCGAAAGAGTACCACGTTCCAAATTTGGCCGGAAACCGTGTTCGTCTCTCCTACACGGCATAACGAGAGCCGTTCCTCGATTGCGGGGTCAGTCGAGCCGACCTCGCGGCCGAATTATCGAGGAACTTAATCCCACCCCTTGATCCCCGAGGGAAGAGCATCCGGCAGCACGCACGCGGAAATTCCGAGGTACCATTCCAGTCGCGGGCTGCACATGCACGACCGCTAACAGAGATCCGGGAAGTCCAGGCATAGACGGGAAACGGCGGTGGGGTGTACTATACCGTTGGCACGAGGAAGACGAGCGAACGGATCTCTGTTCGCACTGGAGCGAACGGTCCGGCGGACAGGGCGAAAGAAAGAAATAAAGAAAGCGGTCAACAGCGAAAAAAGGACGAAGAGAATAGAAAACGTGGCCGGTTCGATCGTTGGAATCGTAGCCAGTTCGTAATGAAAGGTGAACGGAATTGGACCCCCTGGAGCCGGCGAGTCGGAGCGGCGAGTGAATATAATTAGAGGATTGTGGGACAGGGGATGCGAGGGGTATGACGTAATCAAAGGGTGGACACGAACGTAGAGGGGCGACAGGACGAGTTCTCGAGGGGAGGGAGATGGTGTTGCGATGGTCGGAGGAGGAAAACCGGGGGGGAACCCACGGCAAGAGGTGAGGATGGCGTGGAGGTGGACAGAGGAGGAAGAGCGGTTGCAAATTATCATTCGGCCAGCGAGCGAGGGTCCAACTGAACTGGACCGGCAACAACTTGATACCGATGTCCACCGGCTGCCCGATGTGCTACTGTCGGAGCCTGTAGTTTTGTCATTAGCCGATAGCGTCTGCCGATAGACGACGTGGAACAGGGATTATTGGGCTAGGATTGCTAACGGACGCCACTTGGATGCAAATGTGTCCGTTCTCTCCCTCGACCGACGGCCTCTGTTGGCCCGGCTTGCTCGGGGATCTTCAACGACTGGCCGAGCAAGCAACGAGAGCTTGTAATAATTTGTGGCTACATTATGATGCTTGATTAGAACGTTAAGATCTGTAACGACAGGAAACGCATTGCCCGCCAGAGAAACTGCCGCTCGACGTCCCCGTGCAAAATGTTGTTCCAGTTGCTGGATCGTCGACGATGGTCGTTTACGTTCACCGTACAATTCCACGATTGGTACTTGCGGAGATAGCTTCGAACCGTTCGTGATGTCTGCAAAATTTTCTCACATGCTAACTAAAGCATGGTCATCCGGTCCGCGAACAATTTTTCGATATTAGCATTTAACTTCTGGTAATCGAATAAATTCTTTAGTAATCTTTACCTCAATTTATATTCCTGAACAAACCGTTTCTTTAATGAGTCTAAAATACAAGATCGAGATTGAATGATTTACATTTGGAGGCTGTGTTAAGAGTAGCTATTACAAGTACAGACGATGTAATCGCCTCAACGCGTCACGTTAGTTATTGTATTAATTTGTTGAATTTATTTACTTACAATTATTCGCAAACAAATTTCATAATGAATTTTTTTTGTTTACGTTAAGAAATAAATGCTTTGCTTAACACTTAGTTATACAAGAATAAAAAGATTATTCTCAAGTTCCAATATCTCTGATATTTCCTCCATACAACATCGGTCTTCGTACCAGGACTCTACGAGCAGGGATACTTTCTGAATCATTCCATATCTCGAGGCTGATATTATTTATTCCACATCCGCATTGTTCTCGGCTCCTTTGAATCGCGAAAGTTTTGACTTGGTAGACATAGTTCACCGATTTCGCGCAAGATCATCCGAGTCCTCCACTTCGATCATCCACTGACCCTTCGACCGTGACAATCGTTCAAAAATCCTTCAACTACAGACATCCGTTTCAGAGGACTGCTACAGGCTTATCTGAGCAGGCTAAAGAAATAATTGAGCACTTCTTTTGATACTGTTCATCGAAGCAGCAACCCTCGCAAAACTTTCTCCGTCAGAAGTTCTCGAGACGGCGTGAAACTCCTGTGGGAGCGATTTGCAACGGCGCGAAACACGGCGAATATACTATTAAAATTCCATTATGATCTATTCCCGAGCTCGATTTCACATACTCCTGGATTACACGCTAGGCGTTTACACCTTGCGGAATATCGGGGTGCAATTTATGTACATTGGTTATCGACTGGCCCAACGTAATAATAAGTCGGACATTCCTTCCTCTTTTTATAAATACAGAAGCGTCAGAATTTACACTCGAAAAGTTCGAGTTTACGCGCGAATAAATGTAATGGCTCAATAAAATGCTCTGCATTGTCATTAGGAGACATTGAACTTAAATATAAAATTGATGTTAAACGGATTGAATGCAGTAGTCAGAACTACGCTTATTTTCACTTATAAAATCAATGATGTCGAAGAATTAACTTGATCACATAAAATGTATCAACATCCTGCAACACTATAATTTACAGTTACCATACAATAGCATACACACGTTATAATGTAATATATGACACACATGTACTAATACGTAACACACATGATAAAATGTATTACAGTCATATAATAATATGTAACAGACATAATAATGTAATATGTTAGGTAAATAATAATATGCAGCATATGTAATAATGTGATATGTGTAAATATAATAATGTGTGACACACATATTGATGTAATATATTGCGTAAATCTAATAATACACACATGTAATAGTATTTAGAAGACACAGGGAACGAAGTAAAGTGCGAAAGTACGAATAACTGGCAAGTTAAGCGAAGGAATAATTTATGTGAGGCGTTCAGAAGTTTTCAGAACAAGCTTCATACGTACAGCATCGTTTGTCGGAGAACGTTTTACGTTTGATGCCGAGCAGAGGGTTCGTTGACGCTGGACCGGACCCTGGACTTTGCATACTGATTATGTCGCCGTGATTGCACGAACCGAAAGGGTTCGAATCGACGAGAAGCACGTTGCCACAGGGGAGCAGAGAACGTCTGCGTCCTAATGCTATCGATTTTGGTGCTTAGCATAATCAGGCCGGACGATGCTCGATAACAGGCCTCTCCGATATGCCGGAGAAAGAGCTTCGTTGCGGCGCTCGTAAATTTACTATGGTTTCTGCACGTGTCTTCTGTTATTGAACAGGTCCGTGTCGGTTTCTATTCTCGAATATTTGATTTCGTGAAAATTGAACTTCTGGTAAAAACGTCCGGCTAACGAGGAAAATTTTAAAACACTTTCGATAATTTATTTGTGATCGCATGTTTTATATCTTGTTATAATTTGATACTTTGGTTGTACGTTAATGGCTGAATGACCAAATAGACATTTTCTATTTATTGCAAATTTTCGTCTCTCATTCTTCCAATAAATTAAAAAAGCGTTTTGTTTCCTACTCTTTCTTCCACAGCGATCACTTTATTTTATAAATATAATTTATTATAAACGCAACTGCATGGAAAATGACTCAGCAATAATTCAATGATAATTACAACTCACGATGAAACTAGTCGTATAAATATCATTTCGATGCAAATACCGTCTTGGTTGCGTATCGTTCAGCATTTCACCTCCTCAATTTTACAAAACATACGAGCATTAAATGTGCTCGTACAACGTTGACGCGATATAACTAATCTAGGAGATGCAACGTTCCTCGAGTAATTATTTCGCTGCTTACTATCGGTGTCCCATTCGTTCCAGTTATGGCATACACCGCGGAACGTTCATCCGGACCGATACTATCACGGCCAGAAACTTAATTAATATAATATACCGAGCGTGCAGTGTACTAATATATACTGTTCGGACTAAAGTGCAGCTTGAAATGATTGCCCCCTTATTTAGCATCGCAAACACGCTAAGATTATACAGTGGTGGCTCGATCCGAAGAACGAAGAAATATCATCAGTCATTTGCGCGTTAAGAAATTATGATTACAATGTTTTTACATCGATCAAGCGTTTATTGTGTATAAAAAGAAACGACGCAAGAAATTTAAAACAAGTTTTCTCGTACAATTTACATTTAGCTGCGTGAAATTCACGAGGATAAGAGAACTTTCGAGTGAGTCGCTTTTAAACCATTTCAGGGTGGATACGTTATTGGAGAATGTGGTCGGTTACAAGTGTTTAGAAAATAAAAGAGGATCAAAGTGGAAGCGTTTAAGTAGAAATGGATTGTAGTAGGTCAGGCACCTTACTGCTCAGCTGTGTGCAGTTATTTATGGATAATGTGTAAACGAGCCAGACACCACTACAATTTAGGAACTCAGAAATTTGGGAATCTAGAAACATAGAAATTTCTAATTTAGAAATCTATATAATTAGAAATTTGGGAATTTAAGAATTTAAAAATATAGAAATTTGGGAATTTGAGACCTTGCAAATTTGGGAATTTGGGTATTCAGAAATTTTGGAACCTGGGACTTTACGAATGAGAGAATTAAAAAATTTAGGAATTTGACAATTTGGGAATTTGGAAATTTTAAAATTTGGGAAATTGGGGAATGTCGGAATTTCAAAATTTGATAATGTTTAATTTTGAGACCTATGGAAGATACGAAAATTTAGGAATATGAGAGTCTGGAAATTTTAGAGTTAATATAGAAATTAACTGACAGATTTGTAAATTTAGGAATTCTATAATTTTAGATTTTCGGAAATTTGCAAGAATGTATTAAACTTCTAAATTTTTAATAACACTCGACAACGACCAGCGCAGCAGCGAATTTGTTCACTTTCCAGAAACACGGAACGAAGTAAAGAATTTTTCATCGAAAAAATCATTTTGCGAGCAATATTTCGGAACGCGAACGCCTCAAAAACCGCCCCTCGATCGCGTGTTACTAAATTTCCGGGAAAATAATCGCAATACATTCATCCATGGCGGCGATTGAATCGAAACCAGCGGCATTTAACAGTGTCATTCGCCGGCCTCCGAGAAAGTCGTTCTTTTCCCGAGCATGCATTATCAATTCGTCAAAAATATTCGATATGGCCTCGGTCGACGTCCGAACGAGGGAAAAAAACAACAACAACCGAAAAAAAAGGGAAGAGTGAAACGCTAAATTCATCGTGGCGAAGAGGAGGATGGAAAAGAGAAAGCCGGTGACCAGTGGGAAGGAGCAACGAACAAAAAAAAAAAAAATTCCAGCAGTACACGCTGCGAAGCCGAAATTCAATTTATAATATGACAGCAGCTATTCGATTTTAAAGTCCATTTTTCATTCCCGCTCCGCAGTACGCACACAAGTTCTGACGTACGCGTGTTTTTCTAAAATTCGACCAAAGTGTCCAACGCGATGAAAATACCGGAGGCACTGCCGTTTAGATCGTCGTCCTAACGTTTCGAACCCCCTTCTGATATGAATCTTAAGGGTTGAATAATCGAACGAATCGTTTTGCATCCCGCACCGTTCGCTTCGGGGGTGCAAACTCGACGCGAATTAAAATTTCGTACTTTTCTTCACTTTTTCCATATAATTTATAAGGAACGTTCTGTGCTCGTCGCGTATATGCATCATTGGTTGATTTTAATAATTTCAATAAGTTCATTCTTGAAACTAAATTCCGCAGTTGACTGGTTAAATAGTTATCGCAATAAAATAGACGTCCATTTTGACATTATTGAGCTTCTTTTACTTTAGAATCCTTAATATTTGTCGGTACCCAGTTTTTATTCCAGTGATACATTTACCCGATAAGAATTATGTTAGGTTTCGGTCTTCGATAATATTATTAAATCGGCAGGGAATATCGGTATAATTCGCTGAAATCACGATATTTCGCGCGTCTGGACGATCGAGCTGTAAAAAAGCTTCCTTCAAGAGGTTGATGATTGCACACGGCTTTATAATCGTGTATGAGGCAGGATGAAAAAGGGAGGAGGGGTTAAATTAGCCCCCGATAATTTGCATAACCGTTCGTAGAAGTGTGCCTGTCACGATCTAATGACAGGGACACGATTCGAGGCTGTCATTATTAGAAATTATTAGAGGGCGCACTTAAAATCAAGCCTCTTTCATGCGATGAATGTCCAGTGATTAAGACGACGAAATTATTCAGCAAAGATCGCACGGGGATCATTTTAATTAGTAGAGATCGTGACGTTGAATTAACCCCGCGATTCATTCGCGTCGATGTCTTGCCGTTTTATGAAATGAAAAACCTTCTTATCCGGCCAGAGGCAATCAGGCCCCCGTTGTGCCACTTTTCTCCCTTTCAGTTTGCGCTAATTAAATGTTCCCGATTAATTCGTTCAATTATTACCGAGAGGAATCGTTGCTTTTTTTCCGACGGCCCGTATTTTTCCCCTGCATCCCGTAATGAAGCGTTAACGAGCACAGAACGCGACTTGAATGTTGCATTTCCCGGACTGTAAAACGTTTTTCCAGCTCAACACTGTCACGATAGGCTTCAAGTGTTACGGTTCGTTACAGTAAGTGAATTTACTTCGTCAATTATGCGGGAATTAATTTTCCTGCTGCCTCGAAATTAATTGTCGCGCGCGAACGAAGCTAAAGTCCCTTTATCCTAAGCGCGGCTTTCTTTCGAATGTAATCGTACGCAAAATTATTGATACAACTGATACGAAGAAGGTTGAAATACTTCGCTCGAAATTTTTTGTACGGGGGGTTGTGCAAGGTTAATATAAGGCGAAGTTATTTGAAGATAGTTCAAAGGGGGATCATCTCGCAACTTTCTTCAAAGGGTTGTTTTCACATCCGACACTCTTTCATTGCCAAAACGAATCACAGTTACGTTATTAGTATCACTTGATCTTGTCTGCGACGTTTCAATTATCTTCCGAATCTTTCATTTACTGAACCACCCCCATGGATGACAATTTCTACCGGGGTGTCGACAAAATGCGACAAACTTCGCGTACAAGCATCAAACTACAGCTACCAAGATAATATCGAATTAATAATTTCGAGCAACGATAGAAGTGTGTCGTTAGATATGCGTAAACCTAAATAGCCAGTCATTGGAGTGATCCGAAGATCAACATAATCTTTTTAACTAAAGTCGTTGATTAAAGTAGCACGAGGTGACGTTACGAATGCGAACCACGAAATGAATGCGTTTCGCATTACCGTGTTTCACGGTGTAACGTTCACCTGGAAACAGTCAGAGAGGGCTCCTATTTTTTTATGGCATAAAATTTCGCCGAAATGAGAATTGCTGTTGAAAAATTGATAGACCGGCCCGCGGTGCTCGTGTTTCCCATGCAGAGCGCTACAGATTGAGTTAAGGTTCATTTCTTCCCCATTTTTATTTTTTTTTATTCCCTCCCTCCATCCACGTTTCCTCTATCCACGTTGAGTCCTCGGGCGTTTCGCGACGCAACGCCTCGCAACTCCTACGGAAACAACTCGCTTACGGCGCCTCTTAATTCGGCCGCGTTCCGCTTCGAAAAATGTCGTCCGGCTTAATTTTTACGCGGAACAGGCGACGCGATAAAACGGCCGTTGCATCTCGCCTTTGTAAAATATTCAATCTCTACCGGCTTCTCGGGTCCGTTTCGCGAGAACCATCCACTTTATGATCTTAGATTAACATCGTAGATTGCGTGTTGGAATAATAGATTCACTGTTTGCAAAAGGAAAGATACTTCTTTACCCGACTAATAATTTGTTTGAGTGATTTGGACTCCAAAAAATTGTTTTCATATTCAGTGTATATTATTGATACTTTTTAAAACGAAGTCTGATCGAATGTTTCTCAATAATTACCTACAAGCGTAGGCTTTTAGTGGGAAAGATGAAGAGGAGACTCAACGCGCAGTTGCTGAACTTATGTATAATATTTTCATATATGTTACATATCCTTTGCGAACATTTAAATTCTGAATAATTGTAACTGGTCAAAGGTATTCTCAATTTAGATAAATTTCCACTTTTCATGCATCGAATTGAATGGTTCATTGACAAGTATAAACTGAGATTCTATAACGTGCATATATGATCAGATATGCTCAACCGAACTTTTCTCCTGACCCTCTCAACGCGCTCATATATCTGCCTCCGTCGAATTGAACTGAAAGAACAAGGGAAAATATATAATATGTACACGATGCTACTTTTTCGTGACAAGCTGGTTGCGTTCGTGTGTGTCTCATATGACCGAGGACGTATCGAAAGTCATACGATCGTAATGGAATCGCAAGGAAAAGTGTTCGCTCGATACATAAGATTCGATAGTCCTGAAAGTCCAAATGGAAAGGTTGGAAAAGTTTCGAGCCAATAAGCTGTCCGCAAACAGCGTCGCGGGACCGTGCGATATATCACGCGGCGCGTTAACACCGAGCGTAGGATCCCTATCGCCACGCGGTTTCATTTTACCCGCGTTAAACAACATCGCCCCATTCTGCCGTACAATTTTCAGCGTGCCGGTGTTTTCGTCATCTAATATTCAGGCCGCAAAATCGCTGTAGCGAACGTCAGCTAAATATTCGCGGGTAAACGGAAGGAAGGAAGAAGAGGCGAGCAAACGAGGCCGGCCCAAACTATATTCCACGGTGAACGCGCTTAATACTTTCCACGATATATGGAGCAGCCTACGAGCTGACCCCTATATATATACGTACGTGTGTATACATATATATGTGCCACGTATCCCTTGGTAATCCCGTGCCAACGATCAACGTGGTAGTGCGGAACGAAGTTTGCGATAACTTTATTGTAATAAGATGAGCCTGGCCACGAGGATCGGTCGATGTCGCGACTACTGGCCTGTGTACAGGGGCTTTGCGGACGCTTTTCGAGTGTGTCGGTAAGTGAGAAGGGTGCTGGACTCTGGCCTGCTGGTAGAAGATCATTATGAGCTTGAGTTTCCATGGTTACCAACCGACGACCGATCCCGAAAGTGTGAGGGGAAAGCCCCAAAGCGAAACGGTCAGCCAAGTATCGCGTTTGACTTTACAACCGATCCTGTGTACCCCCCTCTGGTTGCGCGGCTGTTATGCTTATGTCACCCACATGAAAGAGGATGATCGTTCTCACGCTTTGCCATCTTCGCTGATAATTATGGTAACGATTGCGAGTGCTGTCGATGAGATACGGATGACTGTTTCTGATACTCCTTTGATGGTTTGTGACGTGGGCAAAGTTATTATGAAGCTCAGAATGAGATGATTATTGTTCTATCAAGATCTCACAAACTATGGACAAATTCGCTTTCGGAAAAGACACGAATTACCATACGAAGTTCCATCATTCTAATGTTCAGTTTCTAGGTTTCGGAGATTCAAGTTCGAATCTATTTAAGTTACACGCACATCAAGTCCCAATTTATTTAAATTTCAAGCTGAGCAAGTTCCAATTGATTTAAATTTCAATTTAACCTCTCAGGACCCCAATCTTCCAGAGTTCGAATTTGCCAAAATAATTTTCTCAAAGTGTCAATGAACCAAAATGTCCTATCTCACAGCTGGGGTGACTCCAAGTCCCCACATTTCAAGGCCCAAAATCTTTGTTTCCGATAGTCCCAAAGTTTCGCACCAATAAAAAAGAAAACAAATAAAAGCTATTCGACAACGTATTACCTAAACGCAACCACTTCGTGCTTCAATTCCGTAAATTTGTACTAAAGTAAAGTCCATACTACGCTCGATAAATCAACAGGACCGTAAACCCTGTACGAGAGCACCCTATTATCTAAGACAGGGTAGAAACAGGAAACGTAGAGAAACAGAATAGCACGGAACAGAGGAGAGGAGAGCGGAACAGTAAAATATTTTCCGTTGGTGGTTGTTGGCGGTAGCGAGCAATAAAATCCCATCTTGTGGTTCTCGCGTGCTAAATACTTTCGTTTTTCTTCGCCAACGATGTACTTGGCCGGCCCCGTTATTCCACAGGTGTTTGGCACTTCCGTAAGCGATAAAAGCCCGGCTCCAGGCCGACTTCCCGCCCTTTTCTCTCCCGCAATCTTTTCGCGCCACTTCGAGCGAGCCACAACGGTTCGTCGACGCACGCTGCCCGATCCACCCCTCGTGCCGTCTATTTTTTTCTTTCCTGTTGCCTTGTTGTTGTTTTTTTTTTTGCCTTTCCTTTTTTTCGCCCATTTTATGCCTGGCACGCCACATCGATTCGAGGCCAACGACCAGAAACGGGAAACAATTCGTGACGACGAAGAATCCACGAATACCGACGGTAACAACAACAACGACAACAACAACGGTTCACGAGATGTAACGACATCATGGTCGTTGCACCGTACGGCCGCGGTCCGACAATGTATCGCAGGTGAATCACGCGTAACCGACCTATGACCGATACGCAGATGGTCGATGGCCACGGACCATAAAACTTATTATCCACCTTTTACAGCCCGGTGGTAAATTTAAATTGGTTTTAAAAAATCCGACGGAGAATGGCCACGTCGGGGGGATCGGATTTTCGAAATTGACGACGCGTCTGAAACACGATGGACGATCCATCCTCCTCTGGTCACCCGCCAAGATTAATGTTACCCACGGATCAGTTAGCCTCGAAACATTATCTGGGTTGTGTGTTGCCGAACAACGTGTCACGTGTTTTTCGATATTAATAAATTCTTATTTTTTTCTCATCGTGTTATTAATCCTGCCTCTTTCTTTGTGGCTCGTAAGATGACTCCGGAAGCGAAATTACAATATAGTCTTGTTTCAAATAAACAATTTAATACTTGTGCTGAATTTACTAAATATTACACCGGATAATGATTTTACTTTTAAGGAAACAATTTATATTTTTTCCGATTTTTGTAATACCGAATTTCTATTATTTATTCAACACATTTTGAAGTAAAATAATACAATTATTTACAACCGAGTAAGTAGAGTAATTTTTTTTAAATCGATAACCTTATATTCGTCAAAAAGAGCAATAAGATATTTGATAAATATGTCACTTCACGAACCTATTACTTCTGCAAAACTGTACTTACAAACACAACGCATCTACAAGCTATTTCACCCTTATTTCGGCAACCCGAAACATTTCCAAGAAGTTTTCAAGAATCATTATCTTCGAATGTTAAGAATTGAACCGAACGTTGCGAGACAAGGTCGGACGATAAGAAAGGTGTCGGAAACAGAATCAAAAGGAGGAAAGAAGGGAAATATCGGTTTTATTATTGGCCGCTTCGGAAGTTTCGCGATGTTCTACCCGGCCAGGAGGGTTGCGTTCGAAAAAGAGGGACGCTCGGTCCAATCTGTATGCTTCTCTATCGATGCTTTGTACGTGGCCGTGTGTGGAGGTGGACATACAGATACACGGCACATCGGGGCAGGGGTCTACGAATCGATAAAAACGCATCCCAGGCAGGCGCCAGCTAGAAGAGGACCGGTGCGGATGAAAAAAATGCGAGCGAGGTTAATGCGCTGATCATGTCATATCGAGGTGCTCGCTAAACAAATACCCCGACGTCGACGCGGACACGACGGATGTACGAATGTGTCGACACTCGCCGATCCTTCGACGATCAACGTAACATCCCCTTCCGTTCACAGGGGTTGCGATTTAATCGCCGATTTACTCGCGATTTCCTTCAACTTCTCTCGCCGGTCCGATTGCCACGCACGAAACACCTTTTTGAACTTTTGCAAATTTCGTTTCTGTGTTACGGTGGCGATAACAGGTTGACTACCACTGTCGAAATGAGTGTACGTAGCGGGGTGTATTTTGCTTAGGGTTGTTAACCCTTTCGGGACAAAATACTTCCAAACTTCACACTCTGTACACGTAATATATTTTTTATTCCAGGTAAGTCAGCCTCTAACTTGCACCGATTACATCGGTAATAGCAATTTTACTTTTTTAGAAAAATGCAAGTCAACTGGTTTGGCATGTTTCTGGGCAATTCTGAAAGTCTTTTTTATTTCTCTCGCTTTATTTTTTTCTGACGTTTCGCACTTTTAACGTGGCGGGATGATTATATCGATTATGAGCTAAATAGTATTCTCGTTCATCATAATGTACACTATGAATTTATGTTTGCGTTTATAATTTGCATTCGTACGAAGGTAATGAGCTCTCTTTGAACGTCCATCGTTCATGAAACGTTAACACATTCAGTGTCACGTTAATCACCCCTAATAGGCACCAGGAATTTAATTCTTTATAATTTATCCCAAGAGAGACTCGTGAACGGTGAATCTGTTTAATTTGCACACTGCATCGTATACAAATTATTTAATTCTATATTGATACAAGTTAAAGCTGTGTAGATACAGATGATAATTTTTGTCCAAAAATAAAGAAGAAATTAAAAATAGTTGTAATCATTAAGATACATTATACGTGTGTTATATTCAACTTATATTGTTTGTCTTTCGAAATTGCTTTCGCATGATGTCACAATGCTTTACAAACCAAACCATAGTTTCTGTGATAAAATTTCAATAAAGCTGCAGATATATCCTGAGAAAGCGGAGCAAGGTCACACGTGACACAGAGCTACAAAATGTATTCCAATATATTCGAGAGAAATTAAAATCGATCTCAAATTTGTTTAACGAAAAAGTTTCGTATATAACTCGTACAAAGAATAGTTTACACAAAATTTTATACACGTAAACAAATAAGATTCGAGAACAATGGTAAATGTAAATTTTTAATTCAACCGAATTCGAATTAAAAGAAAAAAACTGGAGACGACTCGTAAAATCGTACTGCTTGAATTTCAACGAGTCGAGGGTCAAGGTGGTGTTCGGGAGTAAAAAAAAAAAGAAATCTGGATATTCTAGAAAGCGATAAGAAAAATCATGGTGCAATATTCGTCGCGTGTCCGGCACAGGTTCGTAGCAACCCCCGTCGAGGAGGGTGGTTGCGCGAGGTCCGGAAGAGAGACGGGGCAGCCGGTTGAACGCGCGCGTTAAGTCTCGCGAAGGTTTCTCCGATGTAATAATATTTCCATCCAATTCGACCTGAGGCCCACCCCCGGCATCCAACAGCGGCACCCCCTCGATATATGCACCCCCGGTCGGTGGCGGAGCTCGCACTCGACCGCGCGCCCTCTCACCATCGTCTCGCGTGCATCCCCACCCCCAAACGTGCCGGGGGGTGGCACGTCGCTCACTACGTCATCTGTCCCCTCGACCAATCGACGGGCGGCGCGCATTTTTTCCCCGCGTCGAAAAAAAAAACGTGGAAGCAAAGAACGAGAGCGACGAAGAGGGAGCGAACGACGAGGGACGACGGGACAAGGGGTTGCGCGTGTCCGACAGAGACAACCGGCGGCGAAACGCTCGAGAAAGAAGAGCCGAACAGGCAGAGAGCGAAAGAGGATACCGATACACCGGTAGAACAGGGGTTGACGGGGGTAGAAAAAGAGCGCGCGGTTCGGCATTACCCCCGGAGCCCCGTTGCGGACCAATCGCCATACGTAAAGAGGCATTTTTTATGGGTGCCGCTCGGTCGGCCGGTTTGTGTGATAAAAATTGACCTAAGTCCTCTTCTTTTTTTTTTCGCCAGCCCGCCGGGCCCACCCCCGCGCGCGCTCTCGCCCCCAACCAACAGAGACGCAGCTACGCGAACGGGCCGAGGAACGAACGGAGAACGGGCGATAGTGGAACGCGAAAGAGACACGCTGGCCAGAACGAACGTGCCGAGGACAGAGAAAAAGAGACGGAGGAACAGAGAACGGTCGCGTTGCGCACCGGCTATAACTGCCTAACATTAAAAAAGATGGGCTGTGTACGGGGTGGCGGTGGCCGGACGGACGAACGCGCGCGAGAGAGCAGGATACGGAAGGGGGTTGCGGAGGAGCAAGCGGAGGAGGTGGTCGCTGGCTGCCACGAGAGGTGGATAACCAGAGAGGCACAAAGGATGAAGGGAGAGGTCGTCGGGTTTGCGAACGACGAGCACGGTGAGAGATACAACCGCGTTCCACGTATGTGTCGTTTTAAGGGGTGAGAGAACGCGAGGAAGACGGGGTGAGTTGCCGTGGACTCGGGGTTTGGGTCGCAACGGACCTGGTGGGGGCGCAAAATAATGCGCATAAAATGTAGCGTATTTATCATGGAGATAAAATGATGTGCTTGACTTTCAGGCGACCGACGCTGTTGGCATGCAGGTACAGTCCGGTTTGAAATTCGAGCGAGCACGCGCCCTTGTGTGTGTGTGTGTGTGTGCTTGCGTGTACAAGGGGGATGGTTAGTCGGGAGAGGGTGGGTCGATCTCTCTTAGAAGGGTGGCGGACGTCGTGCGCCGCGACACGTGTGAAAGTGTCTCGATAACTTCGACTATTAGAGGATGCGAAGCCGAGGGACCAGAGCGATGTAATTGAAATCGTTTCGCAACGCTATGAAACGTGTCTTTCGTTGCTTTGAGCGACGAGTAAGTATCGATGTCGTAGTAATGTTACGGAACCGGGTATCTTTTTTCGACGACCCGCACTCATGTTTACTTCGTAAATCAACCTCGCGCTACCCTTTGCATTTTCAAAATCTGGAAAAATCGAGCCACAAATTATCGCTTGACGTTCAAACGGGTGTCGAGCGAGGAAAAATATTTGTGCTGATGGATACGACGTTTTTTTTTCTTTTGCAACGATGCGTCAGATCTGGATTCGAGATCGAGTGCTTTTTTTTTAAGAGGCAGTCCATCTTCGTAAGTCGTTTGTCGTTCAGCTTATGTGGTTTAAAAATGTTCAAACGGCTCTGTCGTTTCAGATACCAAGCAAAGTTGGCAATATAATTTAATATTTAAATAAAGTTTTGGAATTTTAAAACCCGTTCCCGTCAATCAGCGACGAAGCTTATTGACAGTGTTTGACCCTTATTCTCTAGTCTCGATAAAGCCGAGTAATTAATAATTAATTATAAGTTATGAAACGTTCGTTCGGACTCGCTCTGCAAAAATAATAAGAACAATGAACCACAAAGAATGGTTTATTAGCGGTCTAATTTGAATCAGCACATACTGATCAGTTTTTCCAGGTCGCCTACCGCATAAAAATTACAAATAGAATTCGCCGATGAAAAAAAGATTAATTATAATGCATCGGTCGAAAGAATTTCTGATATAATGATCATCGATCGGACGTGAATTCGATAAAATCCATTCGAGATAAAATGCATTATAAACTCCGGAACACGAACGATAATATCCCATTCATCCTATTCAAAAGTCGTTCGTGTTACCACTCGGTCCGTCAATTGTCGGTGTTGTGAACAAAAAAATGTATATGTATATATATATATATATTTCACAGTTTCTATTCGATCGGAGCTAAAGGATGTTCAAATGAAATTCGCTGCGAGCCTTCCATAATATTCATTCCCTCTGAAACCGCGTAATTACGTCCCACCCTGGCACCCTCTCGATCGTATCGAATCACCCCTAAACCACTCGTCCTCGAACCGTTTCAACGCGAAGATTTCGTTGAAAACCCTCCGAAGGACCTTCCTCCCGGCGGGACAAGTAGGAAGGATCGATACGGATCGAAGTCGATGTCAGTCAAACCACGGGATTCATTGGTGGATGCTGATGGATCGCAAACTGCCAATAAAATTATGAAATTGCGTCGAAAGGAAATTGGCATGAATGTCATTCGAATCTTTCAATCTCGGCACCCCTATTCGCACCATTGCCCTCCCATTTCCGGCCCGTTACCGAAGATCTTGAAGCCGATCGTGCTTCTTCATGGACCAACTTTCCCCGCTCGATGGGACATTTTCTTTAGTCAACGCGAAATTCAGTTTGCACGATTCATTCGATCATGCTCGATGATCGAATTGTTGGTACTGATATTAAGTCTTGAAAATGTACTAAGTTAGGGGCTTAGCTCTGTGAAGCCTACTTTCAAAATACTTTATTGAGGCACTAGATTACAATGCACTGCTTTTCGAAGACCTAAAAGTAACTATTAGTTACTTTGTGATCAAGTAACAGAATCTTAAAATAACAAAAGAACAAAATCCCAGTCTTAACTGCACTAAGTTCTGATCCCTCCGAATCCTAATCCAAAAATAAGCAGCAAATATATAAAAATCTGAAAATTCATAATTCTCAAAACTCCAAAATTACCAAGTCCAAAAGTTCTGAGATTTCAAAACTTCGACCCTCGAAATCTCCAAAATCTTTAAATTTAAAAAATCCTAACCACAAAAAATTTCAAAGTTCCAAAGTACGAAAGTCCAAAAATTCAGAAATTGAAAAATTTCAAGCCTTTCATGTAATGTAGATAACAAGAGGAACTATTGTGAGGGATGAAATGGTTGAAATAAATGGTACCTTGAGGATGTACGTAGGGTATTCTGCGTGAAGCAAACGGCCCGTAAGTAATTGCTAATTATTTACCGTTTTAATTTCAATTAAATCGTGCACACTCGCACGTCAGCGATTCTCCAATCGATTGTAATAATCACAACGCGTTCGATGACCACCGAAAACGTGGTCCACACTTACTTTCTATTTATTCATCTGAACGGAAAGTTTCTGCTTTATTGTTTGAATTACGGCACGATTAAAATAACTGTACATATCGTGTTGTAAATGTAAAAGGTTTATGGAAAATCGTGAAAATTTATATGAAATAAACAAGAGATTTAATTTTTCTGTTTGCACTTTGTAAACTTATTGATACTTGACGGAACTTTACACCATTACCGAAAACGTTTGAATCGAATGTAAATTAAACTATGTTCAAAAAATATAGATCCGATGAAAAAAATATGTCTTTATTTTGTGCAGACGTGAAAGCTGAAAATTTGCTGAGAAAAATTTGCGGAGGGTCAATGAGCAATGATAGTAATACGAATTTATTACACGGAATTCGATTTATTTAAATACTGTAAATAATTGTCCTGGTTATGCTTCGTAAATCGTAACTCGATATTTTAAGTATTTTGCAAGCTATGTAGGAAGTAAATTTTGCAGAGGTTTGAAATGTGCAAATTTATAAAGCTCATTTACGCGTTAAATGCGGCGATGAAAACAGACGTATGTAATTCGCCGCTCTCTAATTATAATTATTCGGAATATGATCGTTTCACTTTCCGATTTAACCTTCCAACTTCTACCTCACAAAATTCACACGATATATGCATTGTTGGAAATTTTCTTTAACGCCTCTGTTCCCAATTGTTCCATTATATGAAACTAGTAATGTTATTTGACTACTTAAATAATTTGAAATGTTTGATTAATAATAGTAAAGAGTGTGAAATTGATAAAAAGCAAAATTTTTACGTGGATCGTTTAAAACTCAACATGTAGTTGCATTTCAATTAATTTAATGTTTTGTCTAATTGTTCAATTGTATCCTGTCCGAAATCAACCCCCTGACTGACATAATTCCTTTGTACCAAAGTTTCTTTTCGCCGTCGGATTCATGAAGTCAACATTTGTATCAAGACAATTTTAACAGATTTGTAAAAATTGATCGTAAATAAATAATAATTCGTCAACGATAGAATTTGTCAATAATCGTTTTCTACAAGATGTCGCTACATCACAAAATCCTTGAAAAAATGATCACACTTACGGTTTCCAAAAATGCTGTAAAAACAATTCTCTGTCCTGTCCCGTTGTTCATCCCCCTAGAAAGGACCTCATCAATTTCCCCGTTTTCGCGAGAGGGGGCAAAAAATAAACTTAATATGATCCTGACTATATGAAGATGCGGCCGAGCGACGTCCTTTGTTTTAAGCGAGGGTCGTTTGTGGTCCTGCCTATGCATATCTACACACACTTAGGCCACACGACTCGCACACAAGAAAGCTAGCTACCCTGTATGTCCACCCTTCGTAATTCTATCAGAAGCCAATCACGTCCGGTGAAGGGTGGTCGTATTCATGCATGCGGAAAATCGTTGAGGCGGAAACGTCGATTCCTGTCCTCGTGTCTTATGAAAATATTGCCCCATCGATGCGTGGGGTGAGTGGGTAGAGAACGTCTGTGAATTTGACATATCTTCAGCCCGATGTATTTCGATCCTTTACGAACTGTTCGACGGGGTGAAGAACACTCGCGTAACCTTATAAGGATCAGGGTGGAGCTACCCCCATAGTCTTAAAATATTGACTCGTTCTAGGCAGGTGGGATGAGGAAATTGGACTGTATGATAACTCAGATTTTGAGTAATTTTCAAATTTTTACATTTATGGGTTTGATGTTCTTTAGTTTCAAAATTCGGGAATTTTCAAATTCTCACGATATTTATTCAAAGTTTATCAATTCTCAAACTTTCTTATTCTCAATTGCCCCGCTTTACGAGTTTCCCGATTCTCAAGTTTTCAGACTTACAAATTTTCCTATTGTCAATTTTCCCGAATCCAAATGCCCCAATTTTCAAATTTTTAGATTGCCCACTTCCCCAAGTCCCATATGTTACAATTCTAAAATTTCCCAACTTCCAAACCTTTCTATTCTCAAACATTCTAATTTCCAAATTTACGTTTTCAGGACATTGTTCTAAAATTTCCAGACATCCAAGTTCCTCGATTACTAAATTTCCCATCTTCCAAACATCCCGTGTCTCAAACATTCGAATTCCCAAATTTTCCAATTTTCGAAACACCGTGGTCCTCAAATTTCCAGACTCTCAAATTTTACGGTTGCTACAATTTCCCACCTTCCAAATTTCCCGATTACTAATTTTCCCGAATTCCAACTATCTCGCTTCCCAAATATCTGAAACCTTCTTGATCCTATCTGATGCGAGCAGGTACATTAGTCTACCTCGCTCCACTCCATCTGAATGGAAACGAGCGCACCCTCCGTATCAGAACACGTACAAAATGTCCAGCAGCGAAATCTCCATAATTTCAGTTAAAAATAGAAGCGATAACGCGCGAAATAGGGGTGTCATTGGGTAAGATGCAAGAAGCGCGGTTTCCCACGAAAACCTTCGCAATTACCCCGAAGAAATAACGTTAATTCAAGAGTGGACGACGAAGGGAATGCACACTATCGTCGGACAGCGTTGAAATCAGTCCGCATACATAAGTGTAACATGCTGAGATGGGGTGAAACCGGGGGGATGTACGGTCGGTATAAGCTTCTTTGCCACCGTCTTATCCTTCGTTATCAAATGTCAGGCACGCTTTCGAGGTGCTTAAATCCTCCCCTATTCCCTGTGTAATATGAGAAAAGTAGCCACGTTACGCGTACCGGGCCGCGTAGTGAGAAAAAGTAGCTTAACGGGCTTTAAATTCACGGTATCTTTCGCTCGTACGAGAAAGGTCCACTTACAAAACAACGTCCCGTAAATCCGGCCCGTACTTGCATTATCTTTCACGGAAAAGGAGGCAAACATTGCACGCGTCATGAAAGCTTTTCATTTCCGTAATATTTTAAAGCTATCGTGTCCACCGGCCGAATTTATGCCCCGATAAAGTTTTTCGGCTCTTTCGCGAACGACTAACAGAGAGGCTCGGTTACGTTCGCTTTACGAATCCTGTTAATTGATCATTATACCCTTCTGTTCCTCTCTTTCGCTGGGATACGTTGAGTTTGTATTTTTTATTATACGTAGTCGATACAGTTGGACATTTAATAGCTACTTAATAGAGTTACACATTTATAACGTATACAAATGTGAAGACGATCAGAATATAAAGATGTTTATGCATGATAATTTCAGCAATAATAAAATGTACCATTCATTCATGTTGACTAAAGAAGGTAACATGACATTTTGTTCACATTGAAGGTTGAATTTCGTAAAACGAAGGCGTCACAAAGGAATTCAAGAATTCAAGAGTTACTCACTTAATACAGGTACTTAATGGAGTAACACATTTAATAGGTGCGCGAATGTAAAAATGATCAGAAAATGAAGATATTTATGCATGATAATTTCAGCAATAATAAAATGTACCATTCATTCATGTTGACTGAAAAAGGAAGATAACACGATATTTTGTTGACACTGAAGAAATTTCGTAAAACGAAGACGTCGCGAAGAGGTTGAAGAATTATACTGCTAGTATTTGCAACATCTACGACAACGTCTTACAAATGTAACTGAACATGACACGTTTTACATATCGCCGTAAACAAAATGAAAGAAAGTGCTTAAAAAATCAGTGTACCATTAAGGATAAGAGCGTTCCGCGAGTTGATTCGAAGGAACCAGTTGCACAGGTTCGCGTCCCTCGGGTGATAGCGGGGCAACAAGGAGGAGCACATACGAGAAACGGGGGTGTGCTCGTCGAGGGGTTGAAGGATTTTCTTTTTTAATTGAAGGGTTCGGAGGAAAGTATCCGCGAGGGAAGCGTCGACGCGGGTCGCGATGTGACTCATCTGTCGCGTGTTTTCGTATACATCGATGGCTATAATTAGTCATTGATGGGCGCTCGATTTTCATTGCAACATTTATAGGCGGATAAAGGACCGTTTGGAAATTCAAGTGTCCCCTTTCCGTTCGTTCGGTGTGCACTCGAGCACAGCGAAAATCGCGAAATCTGGAAACAAAAGTACGTTCCAGTAAGAAGAGGGTATAATATGGATCTCCATTTGAAATAAGCTCGGCCGCCCGTTCCGCCCCTCGATGCCCCGTTCTTCTAGCACCCCCGTGTACCTAGTTTGTTGCGTTTGAATATTCAACGCAAGTTTTTCCCTCCTTCTTTTTTTTTCTTTTCCCGTTACTTTTTTCCCTTTTCCCTTTTTTTTCCTTTTTTTATTAGCCCGCCCGTTCTCTCTCCTTTCCCGCGCGGCCCGCCAACAGACATCTTTATTCATTGCCTTTCCAAAGATATAATTGAGTAATTATTTATAATATATCTAGAATATGCATGCTTCACTTCTCCGACGGAATACATTACCGCTTACTACCCCCTAAACGTAACCTCTTGTTACCGTTTGGATTTCTAGCTTGCACAGCGGTTAACACAGTGGCTCTCACCCCGTGCATTCTATCAGATCGCGCCAAACTCCTACTTTTCTCCTTCCTCCTTCTTTTTCTTTTTTTTTTAATTCGTTTCGGTGCTACGGACAAAGGGGAAAGGAAAAAGAAAATAGAGGAAGACCGTGTTTCGTTAAATTTTTAACGCTGGAACGTTGCAAGGTGTACAAGGGGTGTGCACGTGCGAATGATCGGTAAAGACGAAGCATATGCAAATATTGAAATTGATGCAATTTTGTAAACAGAATTTCGGTTTTATCGCGGATGAAAGTACAGGAAATACGGGGCTTTTAAATGAATCTCCAGGTGTGTAAGCGCTTTTCAGTTTTCGGAATAATGAAACGGAATTATGTATATTAAAACCGTGGCCGTTGTCGAGAATATTATATTTCATTTTTACAGCATGTTTTATTATGCGAGACAAAACAGAGCGTTATAATCGATAAGAATATCAATGTTTTATACCGGGCTGACCGCCGTCGTCGTGGATTTTTATTCGTTACAACGATTTTGACGCCTTTTCGTGCCTCGCCAATTCAATCTTCGTATCTTCGCGCAATAATTCATGTCGTTTTCGTTTTACACACAAAACGTACGCGACTGTCGTAAAAATAAATGTTGATTACACCCTTTCTGAACGTATCTCGGGTATAAATTAAACGAAAGCTTGCTATCAATCAAACGAGATAATTTTGGTATCGTTCCGAATAAAAGCAAAACGAAATTGATCGAGAAATAAGAGAGATAATGAGCAAGGAAATTAATCGTCGGTTTGTCCAAGGCAGCTGTTCGTATTACCTGTTTATGATTACCTCACTGCTTATCGACAAACTTACCGTTCTTCGTGCGTTGGAAAACGGCCGCGAAACATGAAACCCCGTAGAGCGGGAAGCCATAATTTCGTATTAAGCGGTAATCGCAATCGAAGTAAGTAATCGATATATTAGTCGTTCGTTAATTAACGTCCTTGTGATCGCGATATAGACTGGCTGGCCTGTCAACGGTGAAATTTATGAGCTGGGTCCGTGTTAGAAATCAGCACGGGCGTATCCTTTTCGGGTCGCTCGGTTCTGATAACTGGTTTATACGAGACGGCGAAAGATTCGTTTCTTTGCGTATCGCCGATAAAAACCGGTAAATTCGAGCAGAAATTATTGCCTGGTTAATCGCGGAACCCAACAGCGTGTGTTTATCTAGTTCCGTGGCGAAATAAGTTGTGCAAAATCATTTTACCTCGGTTGTAATTATTTGTTGGGTAACGCCGGAAGTCGGTTTTGTTTAACATGATATATGGACGTCGATAATGGTTGTTGCCGCGAAATCATTTCTAATTGTTCGACGTACTTCTGTATATGGTGACGTGGTGTTTCGCGAATTATACTGTTTGCTGATTTTCCGATCTTAGAATTTTTAGATATTTGAAACTTCGGGTCTTTGGAACCTTTAGACTTTCGGAATTTAGAACTTTGAGACCGGTGGAGTATTTTCAGGTGCTGGGAACTTTAGGATTTTCAAAATTTGAAGCTTCGAAATTTTTGGTTTTTCCGGACATTCGATTTTGAAGGACATCGAAAAAATTGGATTTTCCCAAACTTCTAGTTTCTACACAATTTTGCGAATTTTTGATGTCTGTAGGAATTTATGGATGTAAATAAAAAATCGCAAATCCAGTTCCAAAAATATTTTCTTACGATTCGAAGGCATTTTTCCAAAACTCAAAAAAATATACCATCTACTACTGCAAAGAAGTTAAAAGAACTTCACAATCTAACAAAAAATCAAAATTAATGAATTCCACTGAATATTATATTTTCACCGATTTTCGGGAAATTATTTAAAAACCATCAACATAGTTGAATTAATTCCAAATTTACATTTTTCACCCTGTTGCCATAAAAAACGAAGAATGTAATACATTCAGATCGCAGTAACTAAAAAACTGATTACAAAATAAGGCGACATTAGTTATAAATCAGCGAGATTACAGTACTGTTGCCATGATTGATGGTCGCTTTAATTCCTCCGCAAATTAGGGGCTTCGTTGATTAGAGAGAAACTGCGAAAAGTTTCGTTGAAAGAGCGCAGAGAACAGGAGGTGCTGAAAGTCGACACGTAGCTGTCGACTGCGGGTCTTATTTCATATTTGTAAGAAATTATGGCATGTCTGTCGCGTGTTTGGCCGCAGTTAGGCTACGCCGTTTGACCTAGCCCACGCCTCGTCTCGATCTCTTCTTTTCCTTTCACGACTATCTTTCATTGCCTCCCCAATCCTTTTAGTTCCTAGTAAATATCGCGATGATAGTTCTAGTACACACTCCGAGGATCATGTTCAAAAAATAAAAATATTTTAACTATTAAATTCAGGATCATAAATATTGTGCACGTGAAAAATGTATATAAATGTATATACATTTTGTATTTGGAGAGCGTCCTGTTTATGCCGAAAACCGTGTTTATCATAAATAAATACTATCATATCAAATAAAAGCAATATTACTTTTGCCTTCCGTATTATTAAATGTTCGATTTTTCTACGTACCATCGGCGAAAAATTAATTAAAGTTATCCACGGCAGAACCTTTGATATTCTGATTTTGTTGCGGCACAAACGAAGAAATCATATATTTCGTACCGTGGGTCGTATAATTTAATTGTTCGTTGTATCGGTGAACGACGGCTATCTCGTGCCGTGTTCATCGATCATTGAAACCCGATCGATGGAACTGTTCCGTGCATCCCTCGCGATAAAAGGAGGAAAAAGGGCGAAGTGACTCGGAAAGAGGCAGGTCGTAGGAGGAGATACGATATCCCTGAATGGCAAGTTGCCGAAAATGGCGTTGGGAATACATCCCAGCAATTACCATTACGTTGCTGAAGTTGGTCTGCCGGTCGGGTAGCATAATGCTGTATTTAATGGGCAGCACTGCAGGCCGTGTGTGACACGATATACGAGGCCGAGTCAACATATATCCTGTCAGATTTTTAAAATGCCCTGATTTACAATGACCATTGTACTGTCCGCCGCATATCTATTGTCGCGCCGTTGCCAACGGATATCCACGACCGCTTCTGCGTCTAACTCCTGGTTATATTCCGTTTGCTGGTCTCCGTGTTCCTCGCGATTCCGTGCACCTTACGCGAAAGGATTCTCTAACTACGTCACGTGCTCCCTGTTTCAGCCCGTTTCTGAGAAGGGATTTAACGATTAGAGGGGAGGGCAGCTCGATCCTGCTGCTGGGAACCAGACTACCGCGTTACACACCGCGATATGAATTCCGTCGGGACTCCGGCCGAGGATCGATGACTGAAAATTAATATCGATTTAGAACGATACGGACATTTCGGAGACGAGTAACTAGGAAAGTTACATATTTCGGAATCTGGGGATTTCAGTTTTTGAAGGTTTCGAGGGGTTGCTGTGGGGGGTGGGAACGAATGGATTTTCAGTTCGGGGTTTAGGAATTTGGGAACGTGAACATTTGGTGATTCGAGAAATTACAAATGTGTCACTTTTGTAAGAAGGAATTTGGATATTTTAGAGTTCGACGACGCGAGTTTGGAAATTTGGAATTACAGGAATCTCGGAATTTGTGAATATGAGAATTTTGAGATTTGAGAATTTGGAAATTTGGAAATTTGGAAATTAGGAAATTAGGAAATTTGGAAATTTAGAAATTTAGAAATTTGAAAGTTTGGAAATTTGGAAATTTGGAAATCTGGAAATATGGAAATTTGGAAATTTGGAAATGTAGAATTTTAGTAATTTAAAAGTTTGGAAACTTAGAAATTTAGAAATCTAGGAACTTACAAATCTAGTAGCTTAGAAATCTGGAAAAATAAAGATCTGGAACCTCACAAACTTAGAAATTCTGAATTAAAAAATTTAGCAATTTGGAGATTTGAGCATTCGCAGGTTTGAACGTTCAGAATTGTATGTGAACTGTGCGTGATCAAAAAGGGACGGTTTCATGATATAATCGTGTTTTTATTTTCGATCATAAAAGGCAACATTTTCGAGTTTATTGTATTCGTATTCAAGGTAACTTTAAACCACTGAAAAGTGAGGTAACCAGTTAACGAGTATCGGGTCCCGTTCAATATTGGTGTGTAGTCGATTATTGTGGCGCTGATGGAAGATATTATCAGATTAAAGTATTGTTCCTCGCGATTGCCTACAATACAAGATGTCAATGTTCAAATGGACGTCGAATGTTTGTACAAAATCACGAGGTCGCTTGAAAATGGTTAACCCAACAATGAAAAGACGTAATACTTGTTACGTAATCTGTACTCGAAATAAATAATAAATATTATCTAAACAAACTTGTACGATCCGCAGTCTTTTACATTTTACAAGAACAATTTTAACGAACAATTTCATATTTCAAATAATATTATCAAAATTCATTAATAACATCCATTATAGCAAACTAAAATAAATCGTCTAATAATTTCCAGGGTAAAATCAACGGTGAATTATGAAATCTGTTAATAATTTTAAATAATACGATTTTTGCAACTGTTAAAAGCACAAAATTTCAGTTAAGAGAAGGTTGGAAGAATTTCTTAAATCATAATTTTCAGTAAAATTATTATCAAAATTCAATGAACTTCGTCACCCCCAAAAAATAAAACTTTTTTCAAGGGTCAAAATGTTCATTAAAATCAGAACGATATAGGGAGACCATACTCTAAATTAAAGTTAAATAATTGCCATTTTGCCTCGATGGATGTAAGCACCTAATACATAAAATTAAATCAGCAGCCACTTGCATGGAATGCTTGAGAGGAATGTTTATTCCGTGGTAGACGATATCGATAATGCGAAATAAGTGCAAGAAGAATAGAATAGTAACGAAGCGGATGCAACGCGACGGACCTTAACCTCGAGTAAAAAGTCGTTGTATCCGTTGGTTGGTTTTCCGTGTACGTGGCCACTAAATAATTGGCCGATTTTACTCGTCGCAGTCACGCACCAACGGCCAGGACGAAGGAGAGAGACGAGTTAATGAAATCGGAGGCGATATAAGTTGCTTTATGATCGAGATTGTTATACGTATTCATACAATATGGACCCGCTACCAATTGATTAACCGCGTTTCTCGCCGGTCCAACGGGCTTAATTAAGGTATCGATTTATTTTCCGTATTGTGCCACGCAAAGTCTTGCCCCTGCTTCTCTGAATACCTAAGTAAACGTTTATGCAGCTCGTCACGTTCGACCGGCAATATTCGACGATTTACGGAACCATCGGGATAACGATACAAATACGATTTGTGGTATCCGTTGAAAGTTATGCTCGCGTGTCGCTTTTTTTCTTGTTTTTTAATTACACCTCCGTGCGATTAATTTCGATCCGGGCAAACGAGGTCCGAGTAATTTTCAAAGTGAAATCTGATTAATGTTTGAAACGCGGGTAAATGGAGTCGAGGTAATTATTTTGTTAGTACTTCCATAATTTATAATTTCTAAATTTCTTTGTTTGGAAATTTGAAACCGAGAAATTAAGAGATTTGAACATCGAGAAGTAGAAGATGGCGATTCAAAATTTTGATGATCATAAGTTGGACAATTAGAAAATTTGGAAATGGGAAACCGGGAGAGTGGCAAACTGGAAAAACTGGGAAATAGAAAAATGTGAAGAGTGGACAGTTGCGAAATTAGAAAAAGTGTGATCTAACGATTCTAAAACGGAAGAATGACTATACCGGACAATTGAAAAATTGCCGAATGAGAAATCTGAACGATTGAAAATTGTGAAAACGACGCAACTAAAATTCGAAAGTTGGTAAATGCAAAAATTAAAAAAAAAGTAAGTAATTGCAAATAAATTCCTACATGGAAAACTGAAAATTGTTGAATCTCGTAAACTTCAAAAACGTCAGTCCACATTGCACGAACGTGTCCACACCCTCGAACATCGGGTTTGTCTCTAAATCAATATCATCTATTAACCGAAGGACACGTGACGTTAATCGCAACGGTGCCGTAACAATGGTAACAATATTTTATGCGACGACCAAGTGTCTTTTTGCGTAACGCGTATCCCTCGTGGTTTATCAAAATCTCGTCTCGCGTGTCATAAATAGCGGAATCCATTAAATTAGGCAGCCGTTCGATCGTAAATTCGGCCGCTAAGTCGAACAGTGATCCCGCGAGTTCAAGGTGAGAAGGAGTGCAGTAGCTGGATCGAGAAGAGGACTAGAAGCGAAACGAAAAGGTGGCCGAACGAACGTGGCTGATTGTAAGTTATACGTGACGCGGTTGCTTTATATCTCCGGAGCAACTTTCCGCTCTCGTAAAGCTGCTTCGTTCTCTTTCTCTCTGTCTTCTCTGTCTTGAAAAACGTCCCGTCTTTCGTGGCTTGAACGCATTCGCTGCTTTTTAACGCTGTAGATTACTTGGAATAATTCCTTCTGATCCTACCACCTCAAACAAAACATCGTTAGCGTCAACGTAATTACGGGCCTGTGTAAAGGCACGCCAGTTGAACGGATAATAGGATTCCTTTGGTGCTAACGTGTCACGGCATTTTATTATCAACCATTTTGGGTGAGCTGGAACTTCAGAACTCTCTAATTCTAAGATTCTAGGAACTTTAGGGATTGTTGACATTCTGAGACTTTCGGATTTCACGAGATTTTGAACGCTGAAGTTTTGCGACTTCGAGTTCCCAGAAATTTTAAGGATTTTACGGGTTTCAAGACTTCGGAATTTGGTAAGTTGCAAGTTTTGAACTTGGACCTTGAGAAATTGGAGCTTCTGATGATTGCAATTTGCTATAGTGGGGTTTGGAAGATTGGGATTTAGGAAATTGAGACCTTTAGAAAATAAAAGACCTTAGGGGATTGGAATATTGCAAAATTGAGACCTTGAAATGTTAGAACTTTGCAAGATTAGAATTTGGGCGATTTGGACTTCGGAAGGTTGGGACCTTGGAGAACTTGAACTTCGCAAGATTACAATTTGAAATATTTCATCTCTGAGAGATTGAGACCTTGAGAAGTTTGAACTCCGCATTGTTGGGTTTCGATAAATTTGGATTTCGGGTGATTGGAACCTAGACAATTTCAAACTTAGAAAAATTGGAATTTGGAATATTGAAACTTCGAGAATTAATGACTATAGAAGATTAAAATTCGCAAAATTGGAACTCCGAAAATTGAAACCTTGAGAAAGTAGAACCTTGGAAGACTGAAATATGCGAAATTGACACACGATGATCTCCTCACGATATTACTATAATGCATCGACAACAACTGCGCATCAAAAATGTCCACTTCCGACAGTAATTTATACAGTCTCATCAAGCACATAATAAATTGTCAAACACGCAAGAAGCAGTGAATTATCTTACACGCTTAATAGCTCCAAAAGGTGAATCGAAATAGTGCAGGAAGGCAAGGAAGTCCATCGAGATCCCAAAAATTGATCCTCGGTCGGTTAATTCAGCCTGGTTCAAAGTTTCGAATAAATCCGCGATCGAATAGGTGCAATCAGATAATCGACATAGTCGATCGGAAAGGGGAGAGTGGCGTGTACACGCAAGGAAGAAATTCGTTCCGATGCAGCGGCCAATTTACCAAGCAGTATCACCAAGACATATCGAAGTTCTAAATTCACGATTTGCGTCAAAGTTCGACACTGTTTGTGCAGCATACGCCACGGTTAGTTTGCCGGTGGTCACGCGAGACCAGGTCTCACGTCTTGTACCCTGTGCTATAGCTCACATTCTGTTGGCCGGACACTTGGCGACGACCCATCCCTCATCCCTGTCGTAGCTGTCCGAGCTTCTAGGTACTGTCCAGTCACTGAACTCTCGAGCAACTTCTGTTATTATAAGTTAACCCTCTGCCCCTCTCTGCGGGGGCCAACTCCAACGGCAGCCCGCTCAGATTATGGCCATCAGCCAGCGACCCGAGATCTGGGTAACGCCGTACCGAACTTCTCTTCGTTTGTATAAGGAAGTGTTTCAGGTCATCCGAAGAATAACACGTTCGACCTCTTGTACGTCTCTTCAGGGACGTGCCGCTTCGGGCATCGGAATAAGCTCCGAGCATTTTCAACGACGAAAGTAATCGGTACAGGTTAACTTCGATCGATTCGGTATACTGTTACCGGCGAACGAACGAAAATTATGGATCGTGCTGTGTGCTGATAATTGGGGCACGTTTTAGGGACTTTTTCGTGGATTTTGGGTAGACCAGTTTCGTATTTTAAGGGATTCGTGTTCGGAACTTCGGACATTTAGGGACTTGGGATAGTTGAGAATGTGGGAATTTGAGGATTTGGAGGTTTGTGAAATTCGAGAGTATCGGGATCTTGGGATTTGGCGGTTCGGGAAATTGAGAATTGTGGGATTTGGGAATTCGCGGGTTGGTAATTGGGAAATCAGGGATTTGGGATATTTGAGAACTTGGATATTTGGAGATTTGAAAATTAGAAATACCGGGAAGTTGAAAGTTTGGCGATTGAGAATTTTGGAATTTAGTAGTTTGAAATATTGGGAAATTTGCGAGCTTGAGGTTTGCAAGTTTTAGAATGTGAGAATTTAGGAATTTGGAATATTTGAGAGTGTGGTTCTTGAGGTTTGCAAATTTGAAACTGCCAGAATTTTGGAATTGAAAATCTTGAGGTTTGCAATCTTAAAAATGTGAGAACTTTGGAATTTGACATATGAAAATTTCGGAATCAAAAAAATGTTAAAACCCGGAAATTTGTAAAGCTTGAAATTTGTAAATTCACAAATGTAGGCATTTGAAAATGTGAACATTCAGAAATCCATAAATTCTGAAATAATTCCAAATTTTATGAATTTCAAAAATTGTCGATCCACCAATTTTCACATCTTTGTGCCTAAAAATGTATGAAAATTGTCTAAACCGACAAAGTTTGCCTCTCAGAATATTTCCAACGTGCTCCCTCGTTAAACATAACCCAACACCCACCTTAGAAAATATTCGCGAACCGAATGAAGTTAATAATTTGAATTAAATGAGCCATCCCCGTACGTAACAGTGATCGCGATCGGGTTACCAGCGAGAAAAAGATAAATTGATCGGTAGCATCGTCCGAAAGAATCGAATCGGCTGAGATTTTGAAATAATGCATCCGCGGGCTACGAATCGGTTCTGGCTTCGCGATGGCTGGCGCCCTGCATGTGGTAGGTGCTCGTTAGAAAATGTCGAATCGATGTGCGAACATATAGCTTACAAACAGGGAGTCGTTGAGTCATGTTGTTCATAAAGTATCATCGGTAAACAATTAACATTCGTGTTGCGCTGCCCACGCGCTATCGCGTTACGGAGCTACGCATAACGCTTAACACGCTCGTCCGATTGGCCCTAACAATTTGCCCGGAGGGCTGTTACCTCGTTAAGTGACAATCGAAGGCGTTGACTTGAATTATTGGGCAATCTTGCTGGATGTCCGTTGGTATTATGTATATGCTTCAAATGATATTGAAACGAAACGATGGGAATTATATTGAAAAGTCGATTAGGGTCCATAAATCGGATAAGTGAAGGTGGATCTGTCTTAATACTTTGCGTGGCGATACTTACTTCGGTGACCTAAGTCGTAATAATTTCAAAAAATTGTCCAAAGTTCTCCCTTAGGGACAATATAGCAAATTGCATAAGAGATTTCACTCGTTGATTTTCAAATTTTTGGAAATTAACGATTTGGGCATGTGTAGAAGATTGGATGATCTTGGAATTTTGAGTTTGTGGGATTTGAAAATCTAGGTATTTGAAAATTTTTGTATTTTGGGATGTACAAACTTCCAAATTTAGCGATTTGGTCTAGAAATGTTGGGATCTAGGGGTCTGAGGGTGTAAGAATTCGATAATATAAATATTTAGGGAAATTTGAATTTGAGCATCTATGAATAAGAAAATCTAGGGAACCTAGAATTCAGAAATGTAGGGGCTTCGAAATTTTGTAACGTAGGTATTTTTGAGGTCTTAATGATCTGCGAACTTTAGCAAATAGAAAATTTACAAATCCAGATTTGAATCCGCCAATCCAAAATTTGAAAATTAAAAATTGTTTAAATACGAAATTAAAGAATTCTTTTCTAAGGTTAATAAAATTGTAAATGTAATAGTAGGAAAATTTCGGATTTAAAAAATGTTCAGGTATGTCCGCTTATCTGAAAGATGTACGTTATACTCGATTGAGCTAAAGTGTACTAAATCTGTCTTGTCAATAAAATTTCCATCGGTAATTAACGAAAACTTATAACTTAATGAAATCGCATAAACTAAAGTCAACGCGTGGACGATAATGAAAGGGGAACCGCGGCGCTGCGGCAAATATATCAATAAAATAATTTGCAAGAATTAACCGCTGCTTACCAAAATCGCATAAAATCGGAGCCGCGTAACGGCCGTGTTGCAACAGCCCAATTATAATACAACGAATTGATTTCCATGGCGGAGCAGAGTGGACGGTTAACCGTCATATTCCGGACGCATTCATAAATTGTCGAGTGCATAGTGGCAACTAAATTGCATAATGATACGGTCTGGTATCGATAACGTATCGCGGGGTAATGGTAAGCTTAACGAAGAAAGAAAGAAAAAAAAAAAGGAGAAAAGAATCTCGGAGCCCTGATAATGATTAGAGAGAATTTATTTTTCCTGCGTTTCATGCCACGATGCACCCGTTAATTTCGCGCGGAATTAATTCCTCGACAGTGGTTCACCGAGACCGGTAGTTCTCTGTTTTTTTTTCCAGCCAAAGATCACGAGTTATTACCAGCCAGCCGCGATAAAACTCTCTCTCTCCTTCTTTAACATTACGAAAAGTTAAGTCCAACGAATTATCGAGAATTATTAGCTCTTACCGGACCGGATCACCTCGGCTCGCTACGGAATCGGTATCGATACGTATCAATTAGAGGACGAATATTAATGAGTGGCCAAGCAACCGAGGCAACGTAACGCTTCTGCTTTCGCGCGATCACCATTGCCGAAGAGGTATCCGTGAGTATTTGACCAGGGATCTGGAGTTGTCCCAGGATCCGCTGGTGGGGCGACGATAGGAGAAAAAAAAGCAAGAAGTTGATTGAATTTTACCGCGGTAACGTGTACCCGGTGCACGTACATGTATATAGAAATGCAGACGAGTGTAGCAGTCGTCGGGTACAGGTGTGTATTTACAGTCGGCTGCAGATACTTACGGCGGCCACTTTCGATGTGACGGTGTTATAAATGGGAATTGAATCGAACCACCGTCCACGCCTTCCCAAGGTTATCGTCCGACTGAAATCTATAGGCCAGAGATACAATCTAGTAGACACGCTTCGTAAATTCAATTACGCATTAACAAAAATCCGCCCCGGCTCGAGATCTGCCCGTACAACTGGTGGGGGATAAATTGCCCGGGGATAAGATGAATGGTAACGCGATATTAATTCCGATTTTCAAGCCGCGGTGAGAGATCCTTGATGCCGTTTTAACACGATCAGATTCTGCTTGATCGGGACTGTTATCGATAAAATATTATGCGATTAAGGATTAATTTGATTTCTTTCGAAAGAATCTGGGGAGAATCGTTTGAAAATTATTATTTTGATCTGTTCAGACGTTTGCAGCATTCGTTTACCGCTACCTTCAGAATATTCCTAGTTTATCCTCTAAATCTTTCCATTTCCCTCTTTAGGGTTTTTTGTAAACTTCATCCGCAGTTACTTTACACTTATAGCTGTGTTTAGGATTTTTCTGAAGACCGTGCAGGATATCTGAAGTGCTGAATCTTTAGTGAAATTTTTGCATCTCTTAGTCCATAAATAACCAAATTCCAAATCCCCAGTTCCATAATTTGCCGATATCAAACTCCGAAGCCCGCAAATCCCGAAATCATCAAATTTGAACGTATCCTAATTCCCAGGTGTCCAAACCCAAAAATTTCCAACATCCAGAATTCCCAAATTCGATGAAAGAATTTGAAATCTGCATAAATCCCCACCCCGTTCCTGTGTTCGCCGTTGCTCGCGAACCGTTTATCGATCACCCGATCCTGGCAACACCGATCTATAACCGAAAGCAAGGTATCGGCAAAAGTATTCGTCCGTAATTAAGAAATTATTACACGGCGCATCCCATCAGCCCGAGGTCCGCAGCATCGAAGACACCGCTCAATTTACATACTCCGCGAAGCACCGAATACCCACCCCGCCGCGGAACACTTTAATGCATCACGTACCGGGCAAAAAGAAAATGCCGTCTACGACGAGAAATTAAAAATCGTTGTCTTTCCTGATAAATTATGGCGATAAAAGAGAGAACATCGGGGCGACTTCGTATTCCGTGGCCGTGCAAGGTGAACCAGACCGACGAAAACGAATTAACACGTAGCCGTGCAACGTAATTAACCGGACGCTCTCTTAAAGGCGCGTTTTCACCGAAAAGAAACGGCGGTCCTCCGTCGATCGCGGTTTTCACGGTGGCGATATAAATCTTTGTCGTCGTTGCGGTGCCGCGAGGCGTCTTGTGCAGCCGCGAAAGCACTTAATCACAGTTAGCCTTATTGAGCTTACAGATTTATCCACGCCCAGTAGCCTCGGCCCTATCACGCCAACCGGATGATTACCTGGCATCCAAATGATGCGAAAGACCGGCCAGCTACGTGTACGTACAAATATAATGCCCGGAGGATGCATCATTACGCTCACGTCCTCCTTAAACCATTCAGGTGTCATGTAATAGCGTTATAGCGTGACAAAGCTGAACGCTTCTGTTCGCGAAAATTGTACGTTCGATGTTTCCTCGCGTATTAACTCCATGTATTCTGCATTCGTTCTGAATGCTGGACGTCGCGCGATGACATTCGCTACCAGGTCGTTTCATGTAGAGCGAACATTATCGCGAATCAAATATTACTTGTCAAGATGATGGTTAGCTCTTGCGTGCAAAGAAATAGGGGAGTAACAGCGTTTTTAATCATTAAATTATAGAAACATTTGAATAAGTACAGTTTCGTTTTGGAAACATGATCGTTGACTAAAATTGTATTCGCACTGCGTGATTATATTATGAAAAATTGAAGTTATATTAAATCCACGTAACGCGTCTATGCATCAGTTATACATATTTAATATCGAACGTGTCTTCAGTACGTAATGTGTTCGAACAAGCGCGATCGTGTTAAACGAGCGTCATCCTTCTAGAATTAATTATATATTCTACAAAGTAATGAAACTTGAAACATAAGTGTTCGCGTTAAAAAAGCAGCGAGTAGAGGTGGTTTCATCGATGCAATAAAAGGAGCAAAGGTTGAGAGACTTATATGGCGTCACAGAAATACTTCGCTGCGTCATTAAGGGTACAATTAAAAATGGAGCCGGTAATAAAATCGCGCATTAACGTAACGAATGTTGAGCCATGCTTCATATCGTTCTGTCGCGGCCTGTCGCGGCGTTTATATCGCCGAAGCAATTGGGAACCCGTCCAAGCGAACCGTTCCAATGTTATACGAAGAAGGTTTGCGCCCCGCTCGCATAATTAGCACGTCGGAGGAGCTCTTCTTTGTCCGCGTTCGCAAGCTGCAACGATCCTCTCCGGTGGATACCATTACCTGACGATGGGGAATTATGCGCACGGGAGTTGCCGGGCAATAAATCATGCTCGTAAACGTAACGCGGAAAGTACGGTCAGCTGTCCTCGGACCACACCTTTAGAAATTCGTTCCGTGTTCATTAATAAATAAAATACTCGGCCGAAGTAGGCCGTGCGCGGTTAACTTCCACGGTGTAATTAATTTCCGTGCCTGAGACGTTCCACCGCCTCGTTCGTGTTTTTTTTTCATTTCGTCGACGTTCACCGTGTCTCGAAACGGTGGCAACGAACGGGTTTCTATTAATTTTCAATATCGTCGAGAACTTTTATCGGCCGTTCGACGGAAATAATATAAATCAGGGTCATTCCGCCTACGATTGCCTTGAAACACAACAAAAATAATTACTAAGCACACGGGCAGCATGAATCGAGCACGAAGAGTCGCTTATCGGTTCCTGAAACAGCTATCAAACGTTATCAGCAAGAAACGAGCGGTCGAAACGCTAATCGAACACCGGCCACATTGTCGACATTACCGAGTTAAAGGTTAATAACTACAGCACCGAGAGGACAGCCCCTGCGATTACGGCAATTAGAAGACGTTATCGCGTCGAACGATCGGGCCAGACGTCGAGTGTTTTGCCGAAGCATTAATCGACCGTCCGTGGGATAATTCGGATACGACCCCGCGCCATAACGAGCCAGCAATATGAAACGCCGCAATGTAACGAATACCGAATTCGAATCGACCACATTGTTGGCTGATTAGTCGTCGCGCACCCGCTCGTAAACGTCAAAAATTTAGCGGGGGCAAAAACGCGGGCAATTAAAACGCACCCTGATTACCAACGGGGGCCCTTGTTGTTGGTGTACCGTAAAAAGACGAGGTAGATCGCCCCGACGACTTAGACGAGCAACGTCCGCCGCGGACGAACTGGTCGCAACAATGTACGATAATGAAGAATTATCGCCGCATAAGACGCGGTGGAAATAGGCACGGGGATACTCGTTAGCGGATCTGGCTCGTAAAAATCATCGCGTTCGAGCGCGAACGGGCATGCACGCGGGCTTGTCAGCCAATCGGGCCGAACGCTGTCGCGACGAGACGAGAGGGACCGCATTGAGGGCCCCACGGGCGAAACTCCGCCCGGAGCTGTCCGAAAGGAGCTCGTTTTGCTCGTCAAGGGGAACCGCTCGAGCTTCACGCGCCTCTTCCGTAAATCCATACGAACTTGTTTATCGCGATTGCCCGTCACCTGGACGCGGCTAAGTCCTTAACTCCTGCTCGTTGTTAAGGATTATCTGGCTGATCGGCCGACGACGCTCAGCGGCTCTGATGAGTCGGAAATATCGACGTCTTCGATCCCGCTAAATCGCTCGACTGCCTCTGCGACGATTATTGCGATTCGCTAATTGAAAAAGCAGTTTATACGGTATATGTTGCGTGGTGCTCTTCGATTACACCATATACAACATGTCTTGTGACCTGATAATAAGTTGAGGGAACAGTATCATCCATATTTAATATATTCGCTACACTGATACTGAATTCTGGTGGTATATCTGACATATCTTGCACTCTGGTATCAAATTGAGTAAATAGTAGCATCGTACTAGAGTTAGCAGTGGCAGAATATCTGACATATTTTGTACCCTGATAGCAATTTGAGCGAACTGTAGTTTGATTGTTGATCAATGTCAGATCACGTTCACGATTAAGAGGATGCATCTGTGAAATTTCATAAAAAATTGTGAAATATAGTGGTACATTGTCAACATAATACCTGAAATACGAGTAAAAGGTGGCATAAAGACTGACTTCTTTCAAGGTACATGAGATATTGACATCCTCAGAAATGCCTTTTCAGATTGCAAAGAGATTGAACTTTTTCATGCAACATTTTACTGTAACAATTCTATAAATAAAATCCACAGAAATTTATAAAACGATCACATCCACATAATGCATATATATAACCTTCCAATGAAATTAATTTAGTCAATGAACTTAAAAATACACCAAATATTGGCATACGTGTAACTGTTCTCGAAGAAGCGAATCGTTAAAGGTGCTAGTTAAAAATTAAAAGTACGCATCAATGTCCCAATTTATCGCCAGGAATCAAGAGAGAGAACGCGTGATCGAAACGACGAAGGATTCCATAGCAGATAGTCCGAGCCAACATTCCATTGTGTCGAATGCAGAGTAAACGAGGCGGCGAAGTAACAAAGTTAAACGGTTCCCGAGTCCCTTAAGTGAACTGTCCGAGATGTTCACGCCGTTTGAAGTGCAGCGTATCGAATGCGATCGTCCCGCGTGTTGCGTGCTAGCCGTTCGAACAGTAGGCTTTAAAGAGTCGAATCGGAGACAGAGCGGCCACCACATACGTATTAGAGGCAATATTTTAGCGGTACTTTTAATTTCGCCGTGATCGTAAACATTTCGACGCGTACGCTCGCGCGTTCGTGGTGGCGCGAGGGGAGAAGCAAGGAAACGGAACGGACAAGCCGAGAGCTGTGTATTTGCATATTTTAATGAGGCGCTGGGCGTAGAGTGCCCCGGGAGCTGGACGATGCAACGCGACGGGAGCAGGTAGCCCTCGGTTTACCCTGGCCAACGGCAGCCTCAAATGCCGATGATAATGCGACATGGGGAGCCTAACGGCGAAAATGCCGGTGTCGGCGCGTCAAACAATCGCCCCCACAGTTGTTTGACATTTGGAAAATGTCCTGCAGCACGTGTGTCCTCCTTCCGTCTGTGGAACGAGGAGCTAACAGCCTATGATGGAAACGTACATTTCGTGTGAGACGCGGTCAAGCATTTTTAGGAGTTACTCTCTTGGCAAATTTCCAAATTCCCAAATTCCAATTATGAATTTGAGTCCTCAAATTCTCAATTATCTAAATTCTGAAATTATAAAATTTCCAAATCTCCAGATTCACCGATCGCCAAATTTCGGAGAATTTCCAAGTCTGCAAATTCTCAAGCCATGATATTATCAAATTCCTAAATTCCCAAACTTTGGAATCTCCGAATCTGCAAAAACTCCCAAGCTCCGAAATTGCCAAATTCCCAACTTCTCAAACCCGAAAATCTCCAAATCGGCAAATACCCAAATCCCAAAATTGTTAAATTCTTGAATTCCCAAACTGGGAATTATCTAAATCCGTAAATTCCCGAAACTTGAAGTAGCCCTAAATCCGTAATACCTGATCGTGGCAAAGACCGTTCACGCAGTTGCCCGTGAGTAGTTCGATGAGCAACGGATCAGCCCATCGTTGTTGTAGAACGAGCCAATATATCAGGACCATAACGTTGATCCCACGAAACAGGATCAAGAATCCATATCAATGATCCAGGATACAGTGGTGGCAACCACGTCGCAGTACCACGCTACAATGAATCTCCGAGAGGGCCCGCGGAGGCAGCAAGAGTCCCGTCGACTCGGAGTGCAAATCTGATTGGCTCATGAATATTAAGTTCGGCCCGCAATTATTATCTGCGTTATAAATCGGGCGACCTGCCTCGGCCGGCTTCTCGAGCCCAGGCGTTATTATCCGTATTCACACACTTCAACCAGCATCTACACGCATACACACTCATACGCATACAGTAAAACGAATGGCACACACGGTCGACGACGTTGTATCTTCACGCAACGCTCGCGATTACCCCCAAGTGTTAATTACTAATCTCGCCTTTGCTAATTATAATTAACGCCTTTCGGTTTCGCGATGGCCTTCCCAGCCCCGAACATGGACGATGCAAAACAAAAGGACACTCCGAGGTGGTTCGCCAGAATCGGTTTTAACGGGTTTCAGATCGACGTTGCATGCACCGCATTATTTATTTACCTCGGTCGTTGAGAAATTGATATTATTGATTCGCTGATCTATGACCGATCGAACACGTTAGTTTTTAACATATCACATGTAGTGGTCACTGGCTGTTACAAATTGTATACTGGAATAATTGGCTAGAAGATATGGAGAATTCTGTATTACTTTATAGAGAACTAGTGTGCAATATAATGCGCTGTTATATAACGCGTAGGAAAAGAAACACACGTGGCATACAACACGTACAAGGTATAACACACGGTTAATACCAAACGTGGCAATACAACACATTGCAATGTAAATCGCGCTAATGCGACGCGATAATAACGAACATAGTATGCATCCTACTCGTATACCTTATTCCACAGTGTATCAAAGTACCATCAAAACCGATGTGTATCAATTGCAAGATGTACCCTGATAAGAAGACACGGCGCATGCGGAAAAAAGGATTACAATTTCTGTGGATCGATTTATAATAAGACACAGGTTTTAAATGGATTGGAAAAGGATCAGAAGGATTCTCTGGTGCGAATGAACAGCAAGTATGCACAGCTTTGGGACCGGTTTTCAACTACCTCGAACATTTCGTGAGATTTGCTAGTCTGGCTGATACGCGGATTTTCTCGATCAATAAAGGGGTTGTTGATCGAATGCGCATCGTAACTCGATCGGGAAAGTTGTCTGGCCGAAGTGTTTCTTTGATTAAGCGACCTAAGCCGTTCGCGAGTTAATGCATTCCCAGCAGCATAATGCTTGTCTATATGCATTGCAGAATTGTAAGCTGATTTCATTAAGCCCCGTGAAGTGCGATGTTTATGATACTTGGTTAGTAAAGAGATTTTGTTATTATGCTTAGGCGATATTATTATACTTAACACCCCTATTACAGCTTGAAATTACACGTCGCTTATTTCGCGTTGCCGTTATCGCTTAGCATTACATTTTTTCGATAGCTGAGCATGATGTATGCTATCCGCGAGATCAACATTTTTATATTTCAACGTTAGAATACATTAATTTTTCATTTTGCGTTTATTCGAGTAAACTTTACGCGTTCTTCTTAAATTTTCAAGACACTTTTTGTATTATTTTACGTTTATAAAGGTTATTTGCATTTTTTATGTAAGTCTGAAGTTGCACGGTGCACGAACAACGTTTTGGTGTAGTACATGTTTTTCGAAAATATTCTCGCTTGTTTCCAAATGTTCCTTCGGTACAACTGGTAACAAAATCTCCTTATTGATACAACGAGGACGCGGTTTTAGACACTTTTTAAAACACGACGGCAACAACTGGTAGCAAAACTGTACGCTTTTTCAAACACGACAGTTACAATCGGTATCAAAGCATACGCGTTTTTGAAACACGACGGCGCAGCTGGCAGCTATACGTATCTCGCTGTTGCTCCGGAGGGAGGACACAACTTAAGATTAAATTTAAATTATAGGTCTCCGAACGATCCGTACGAAAATTGCCAATCGCACGAAGCCGAGATACAAATCGAGTTACCGTAAAGCGACCGCAAACCGAACTTTTGCGAACACGTATTATTCTCGTCGAATCGAAAATCTATCAGCTATTTGAAGCGGTTATTATGCCGGTTGATTGCGTTCGTGGCCGGCAATATTAACAGCAATTCGAAGGTAAGAGTATGGTCATCGGTGCACAGTTGCCTGCTGATGAGTCACTTTAACCAAAATACGAACAATGATGGACTCCGCCAGTTAATCCACGATAGTTACACGCCGTTCGAATTACAATTGGACGGTGAACACAGAGACACAATAATCGTCGAATACGAACCGAGAGATGGATCACATTCCGGTGGAACGTCGTTAATTTCATTCGAGTCCGTCCGCCCTAATGTCTCCGTTTAAGGGCAACTTCGCCGTATATGATTACCGGAAGATGTATCCGCGCACATAAAATTGCGTACGCGCGGTGTACATAAATGTCCGACCTCGCGACGGTAACATAAGTATAGTTGACTGACGTTAATTGCGCATAATTTTCTGCGTGCCCTTCGCATGATCCGCTTTAACGAAACGCGTACGTTACGTCTTAGGGCTTTTCGGCCCGCATACGAATGAGTTCGAACTCGATCTCGGAACAAAGGGGACAAACTTTGGGATCCTTTCTGGCTCGGTATATCCTTATTGTTTAACCAGGCTGTTTTCAGGGATTATATTGTACCGGATGCTTTTGTTACTTCAATTTACATTCCTTCTTATGACGAAATTTATAGCATTACATCTTTTCGGCGGGGAGACCGGAGTCGAAGTATAATGTATTCTGCAACGATTCTGGCAAGTTGTAAATTTACTCTGCTCTGATTGTGCTTCATTGTACAAAGGGTCCGTCTGGAAATCCGACGGCGCATAGAGGCTCTGGTCTTTTGGACTTCGGATTTAGGATCTGGAATTTTTGGGACTTTTCGACTTTAACTTGGATCGTGGAACTATAGAGGATTTTATGGTTTTAGGATTTTGGGATAACTTGGACTGTGGAACTTTAGGGATTTTGAGGTTTTAGGATTTTAAAAACTTAGAAGTTTGGGTATTTTGAAAATGTTGAACTTATAAACTTTGGAGGATTTCCAGACACTTTCGAAATAGATTTAAGAAATTTTGGAATTTAATACACTGAAATATTTGGGATCTTCTTTGATACATAAATACCTACTTCATAATTTGAGAATTCTGGAGACATTCAAAAAACATCTCAATGATCCGAGTTCCTTGAGGATTTGAGAAATTGAGGAGCGACGTTTCATTTGGAGTTTCTCTAACCATATACTCAAAAAATTTGGAGCCTACGACAAACGAACCCACTCTAAAGGACCGATACGTTATAATACGAAGATCGCATATATTCCGATTCGCATCCAAGAGGCCACTAGCGAGAAATATTACCCATCGTGAGACATCTCGTGGCTCGTCGTCGGAACTCAAAGTATCCAACAGACGTCACTGTACTTCTCTGAATCAACTAATAATCCCAATGCTAGTTTAAAAAACTGTCAACCGTTTACAATTAAACAATTCCGTTACAGTTCTTCATGAAAGTCGTATTTCTATTTCTCAGCACATATCCTTGCGAATATAACATTCAGATCCTAACAACGCAGAGATACGAAAATGGAGAAAGGAAATACTGTAACACTGACAAAACTGACTATAAGCTTCTTCCACTCGGCCGTACCTGACCCATGCAATACGGTGCATCTAGGAAAACGCTGCCCCGTTTCAGGAGCATAAACCGTCCTCCATTCATCTTCTCGGTTTTCCCTTGAACGGGCCGGAAGTGGGGTCGGGTGCGACAATATCCGCGCTATGCACCGGTCAGCGCGACGCTCGCTCCAAGAGCGCCATAAGTTGAACCCATTCGAAACGCCGTGTCGCGACATTTTTTTCCCCCGCGAAATTAATAACAACGAAGCGACCGAATTATTCGCGACCGCGCTCGACCGCCCACCCTCGCGCGCGTCCGCGCGAAAAAAAAGCGTCGTCATTTGCACCGCGCGGATGACGTTTTAATCGCGCCGCTTCAGTTCCTTCGATGTTGCCGTCGCATGCGAGCGAACGGCGGCAACAAAAACCGAAAAACAATCTCGTCGGAGAGAAAGAAACGAGTTGAAAAAGAAACAGGTTACAGGAAAGTCTAAAACAAAAATATGGCCACGATTTCTGTAAGCCGAGAACGGTGAGGGGCGGGGGAACGATCCGCGTGGCGTTTCGAGCTTCGACGCGGCATAACCAGGGACACGGTCGGCGGAGCAGTTTGGCGGTGGACAGCGCGGTCCGAAATGGCCGGAAGCCCCGGGTGTTTGTAAGTTTCGGCTAATAGAAAAAAATGACGAGGTGCCGGGTGCACCCCCCTTCGTGTCCATTTCCAGCCATTATTTTTATTCCGGTGCGTTTTACCGGAATGGCCGCGCTCCGCCAGACCAGGACGTACCCGCCATCTATATATGAGTTCGCGATGGCGTTGTTCCTATCTCTTTCGTACCCATCCTCTTTCCGTTCCTCACCATCGCGGCCGTTCCTCTCTCTTACGGCACTCGTCCACGCTCTGCCTCTCTTTCCACCCCGCCGCCGCCCCCCGCTACGTCCCGACGCGGCCGTCCCGTCGTCCACGGACGGACGATCGCCGCACTTCGATCGGTGTATCTCTGTCTGCCTCGTTCCAGCAGATTTACACACTTTTTTTCGCGGCCAACTGTCTGTCATTAGGCGCAGCACGTGGATCGACGGGGAAGAGTGGCACAATAGCGCGCGCGAACGCGCGACCAGCTCCGCCGCGGGAGGGTGGCGGCGGCGGCGGTGGCGGCCGGAGAGCGGCCCGTCAGAAGGGCGGGGGTGTGTGGGGTGGTTTCGGGAAATGCATTTAACAAGGACAGATAGTGATTTAATTTTAAAAAATTGACGAAACGGCGCACGGGCGGGGCCGCACCGTTCTGCGTCTCCCTTCCTTCCGGCTCGGGCTCTTTCTCCCTCTTGTCGGTTTGTCCCGCCGCCCCTCGCGGCTCCCTGTGCAACCCGCCACCGGGGCATTGATTAACTTTCGACAATGTCAAATCGCCGGCAACGCCGGCTCTACCGACGCCGGCTACGGCGATGCAACCTGCGTTTTTTAACTCATTTGTCTGCATTTTCGCCGCGCCGCCCGTCGCCTGCAACCCCCTTGGACGTCCAGAGCCGCGAGGGGCGAGAGACAGAGGGCCGGAGGGGGCCAGCCCGGTCGGACGGCCCCATGACCGGTTCGTATAACGCGGACAAATTACTACGACGCTAGTGCATTCGTGGCGTGTCGTGCCTAAGCGATCGTCGTGTTGCGCGATTTTAACCGGCTAACGGCCGGCGATTTTGTAGATTTTTTCGACAAACGATGCGACCCACGTTGTCCCAGCAAAGTTATATGCCGCTCGCTGGGGGAGTATTTTGTTACCGGACCGTTACGCGCACGCCGGATACGATATTCGCCTATGCCACTGATGCGCGTATTGTAAACTCGCCAGACGCTTCGAACACGGCCGCTTTCCTTCTTATTTCATCGTGAAGGGTGCAAAGTTACCCTCTGTTACGAACGCCGCGTTTACGCAACGCGTCAGGTGGACGCACTTTAAAAGGAAACATATCCAACCCGAACAAACTGATTTCAATGAAACGCGTGTAAGAAATAGTCTTCAAACAAATTTTTTAATCGTATTGTTTTTATAGGCGATCGTGCATTTTAAGAGAGTGATAACGGGGCCTAAAGTTTGGGGATGGGAATATGTTTGTTTGAATATCTTGGCAACTAGAAAGTGTAACATCATTTTTTTTTAGATTATGTGTTTTTGAAGGACAAATCGAAAGTGTAAAGACAATTTGGAAAAAAACATGATTTACTTAAAAAATACTTAGAAAAATTAATTTTGTATGCAACTTAGAGTTCTCGACGAATAACTTACCCCTGCATGTTAATTCCTACCTGCAGTACTTGACTCTGTCTTCGTTTCTGTCTTTATACGGACATGTTCGCCAACTGGACGGACGGCCAGGGCTTTTCAATGGCCGCTGGAGACTCAATTGGCCATCGGCGACCTATGGAATACGTTTGGCACGCCCGATAATAACTCGGAAGTTTCCTATAAATTTTCATAGATAGGAGGCGAGGTTGTCTACGTTTCGAAATCATCGATCCACGGGTATATCGATTTATGGATAGTTGAACGGAGCGGAGTCGGCCGACGGTCTAAATATTTATGGAATAAAAAGGCTCCGCTTATTACTTCCACGGTTTACCGATATATCGCCGCGCCTAAATAACATCAAAGAGCGTGTACGAAAGTAGCGGCTCGTGTGGAGTGTAAATTATTACCGTAGAAAACGGGGCCGCGTAGGGGATCGGATCGCTTGCAAAACCCGTGACAGAGGGAATCTAAAAACCGGCCAAGTTTCCGCGAGAACGATGTGTAGCGAGGACTAATGAATTAACGCGCGTGGCGGTGTGCCCGCTTTGAAAAATACCGGTGGCAGCTTTCGCGTTGCTGCCACTGCCGCGGGAATAAAGCACAATGTTGAATTATAGGATACCAGGCCGAGGCTTCGACTTCGCGACGGCTTTTTAATACTAATTTAATTATTTAAGCTTTTTGCAAGTCAATTAGTGGACGGCTCGTATTCTGTTACCGTGTGCGCGCACTCGACGTACGGGAACTTTTCATATTTCGATGTGCGCGAATTAACCGGCCCGATTCGAACTTGCTGTTGCATACAGCCACGTGTAATACTCTGCGAGGGTAACTGCGGCCGCGACAAAGTTTTTAAACTGTCCAGTCCGATCGCTGCACTTCCGCGATGAGGCAAATTTAACCGAGCGAAAAAGGTGAACGTGGAAACTCGTGAGTCGGGTATGATGGAATTGTAAGTGAATTATTATGCTCGATTTAAACGCTGATGGATGGAGGATATTGTTTGCGAAAACAGTCTACGCGTTTTAATAATAAAAGTATGGGCTTTGCGGAGACTCCGCTTTCGCGACGGGGATACTGAAACTTTTACGGGACAAGATCCACTTTTAGAAACAATTATTTTTTTGCGATTCGTTCGTAATGCAATTATCTTTCGATATCTTAGGGTTCTAAATGTTCGAAAGGGAAAAGCTGATTGCGACTTTCTGGAGTACTTTGCCATCGTTCTAAAGCATTGTTATTCGCTTCATAGTGAGTACGAAGTTTATTTAGTCCAGAAAAATATTAATAAAAACCTTTCCGTCTGTAAATAAACTTCAAAGCCTTAGAATACCAAGAACCCCAAATTTCGAAGTCTCGATGTCCTACTGTCCAAAGAAAGACTCGAAGTTCGATAATAATTTATCGAGTCGTTATATTATAAATTGTAATCACTACCGTGCAGAAATAGAATCTTAAGCATAACATACAAATCCGCGCCCTCTAAAATTCATCATTCGCTAACTGGATAAGCTTCTTTCCCAACCCCTCTTTTTTCCCGGTTCGACCCCTGGGCGCTTTCCATCCCCTATTTTGTCACTTATTTGTTACAAATCACGGGAACCAGCTTTCGTTCGATTTTTACGTGTCCCCGACTAACGCATTATCCAGTTATCAGGCTGCACCATCAATCAATATTAACCCTCGGATAACGGACGATGCGATCGTACGCGCAGCGAATGTCGGGTCGAACATGGACCAATAGTACAATCTTTCTCGCATACATTCGTGAACAAATTTGTATACCGAATCCTAATATTACTCAACATTTATCTTTGCTACGCTAACACGAAAGATTGAGTAATTATTTAAATAACTCTACAATTTGATACACCCCCATAAACGTTTTACCTGCTATCTAAAATCTTTCGATTTCAGACATTGCATTCTGCCGCGTTCTGAACGCAAATTTCACGTCGATCCACCGTGGAATCCGTCGATTTGGGCGATCGAAGACGTTGCTTCGAATTATAATAAGTTATTAAGTCCGTCCGCAGGTTCGAGGATGGCACGCACGTGTGTTGGCAAAAGGTCGACGAATACGGTGCAGGTTGATGGGGGAGAGGGGTGTTTCGAGGATGATTAAACCTCCCTCCCCCCGAGACGGTAATTTTTCATGTCCGATCATAAATTACCAGGCTGCACTGCCTCCGCATGCGAGGTACCAGTGTGTTGCGAGTTACGAGAAAAATTTCAGCCGGTATTATAATTAGCTATGTTAATTATGCATTAATTTATTATCCAGCGCAGCGCGACGTTTTAATTATAATCTTGCCAGGGCCGCGGGGGCAGCTTGAAAAGTAGTTTGGTAGTTTCGAGCCCAACCACGCTCACCCTTGCACCTACTACTTCTCTTTTCAACTGCCTACTCGTCCGAACTCGTTGATTTTCTTTCTCCCGTCCCTTTCTCGTTGTGTCTGCCTTCTGTTCGTCTTTCTCTTCCACGTTCGGGCCTTTCTCTCCTTCGCACAGTGGCGTGTTTCGCGAAAAAGTGTGAACAGGTACATTTACTGGACTCGACGAATTATATAAGAAAAATAGAAATCTTATCCGTTCAATAACTACTGCTTAACATGTAAGAATATATAAGAATATACTAACGACGTATATTCTTTTCAATCAGTATTCTCGATTTAATTTTAACCAGTTCACTGCGTTCCTCGTGTAATTCCTCGTGTATTTTCATGATATTAACATTAATAAATTATTAATTTTGTATCGAATAGAAGCGCAATTGTTCCTCATTTTCCGTGTCTGTGTTCATAAAGCAGACAATGTATCGAAAATTGTTCAGAGTATAATAGTTTACGGCTATTCCTCAACGCATAATTCCGGCGCAATTTCGACTAATCTTCGGCATCATGAAGAGCAGTACCGCAATATCCAGAAAATGAATATTCCGTGAAATCCTTCGAGCAATTTTATCGGTTTTTCGACATGCAATTTATTCGGTCGTTTAAACCTCACCAGATATTTTTGCATTACAATTCCAATGTAAATTTCGTGCGGGTAGTTTGATTCGTTGACTGTCACAGTTCCTCCATCGGGGTGGCCGCGATGAAAATAATAACGAAACATCATCCACGCGACGGATCGATCGATTAACGAGCACGGTAACGAGCAGATAGCGAACAAGTAGTCGAAGAAAAACACTCGAAAGACTTGGAAGTAGTGGAAACGCGTCTTGAGGAGGGATTTCTTTGCCGGAAGTTGCGGCCCGTTGACGAAATAAAGGTCCGGCCGGTAATAATACCACGAACCGAGATCAACGAAGCGGCAAGAGATCTCGAAGAAACCTAATTAACTCGCCTCTTTCGGATGAAACTACTTTTGCGAGATCGTCGTTGAGACGAAGAGGAAGGGTCGTAAAAGAAGACGCAAAAAACGAACAATGCAATACTAGATGAAGGCGAAACGGGCTGCAATATTTGGAGCAAGTGTACATGAATTATTTGACACCTTTTTATGATACGTTTCTACGCGATAATTTAAAGTATTGCGCTATTTCGTTCGAAAAATAGGAGAGCCGAACGCCCAAAAAATCTACATCTGCTCGAAATAAAATAACAAACAAACGTCGAACTAGTTAATGAAAAATTTCAAATGGAATAAAAAAAAAAATTAGTCGAGATAAATTAACGCGACGCGATGTGACAATTCATTTCGGACACGGTTTCAAATTATTTAATTGAATTTTTGATACGGAACTCTTTCTACTTTTCGTGCATATTAATAAAAAATAATCGAGCAATATATTATCGGGTATTAACGATCGATTCCGAAAATTCTGTCCAATTCGGTACCGGGAACGGAGACGATAAAAACGGGGTCAGTGAGCGTTCTTCGGGCGGTTATAAACGACGAGAAAAATAGCACCGGACGAGAAACGTTATAATCGGACAGACTTAATAATTATTCAACGAAAAGCTGCCACGATTTCGCAGTTTCTCGCGTTACATCTTGGCATCCAGCTGGAACGCTGGAGGACTTTCAATTACGGTAAAACCGGCGATGTCGAGGGGAACGAGGGGACACAGGACGGCCGTGCAAATTGGATTGCAACGTACATAAGTATTCAACAAATGAAAATTGATTTTGATACGGTGCCATTAATAATCGCGCGGGCCGCATTGTCGGCGTCATTTAATGAATGCAAGAACGCCGAAACCGCCAGCACCGCGATGGTGTATTTGTCATATTAGAGGAGTCAGGATAGACACAGCCCGTTAAAAGCACTTTACTGTTTCGCTAATTCCATTTATTAATGCAATATTACGACCGGGCCACTATTTAAATTCGGTGGCGGAACGTGGCGGACACGCGCCACCATCGAGACTTCCGTCCATCGGATTTCCCTGTCACCGATTTAAAATGTTATTTTTCAAAGTTAACACCGTTTTCGATGGGTCATACGAATGTAGTCGACGGGGACAGATAAGGCAACACGAGGCTGTTACAGATGTTTACAGAACGACTCCCTTTACCCTTTTATACGAATTCCAAGATACTATAATTTAAAAAATAAAATGTACTTAAAGGTAAATTCGTATAAAAATTATACGTACGTATAAAATGGTTTTCTAGCATCGTTATTTAGTATAGGTACTATTTTATACGCAGAATATATTGAATTTGCAAACGCAAAGTAATTTTTACATATAAAATATTACTTTCACCGAGTTTGAAACGCAAGTAATTGTGGTCACTCAAATACTTTAATAAAACTAGACTATGGGATCAATGTTTAATATTTGTATATAGTAGGCACTGTAAATCATTTTCCTTTCTAAGGAAAATTTATGGAGAACTTAGGAAGGTCCACCTATGAAAAAGTAGGAGAACAAAAAGAGGATGTAAAAGGACCTAGACTTAAATTATACGCAAAGCAAATACAAATTGCGGGTTCCTCTCTCCTGTTCATCGAAAAAGACTGATACGTGGAATAAAAACAGGTGGGTTCGGAATCCCAGCATCCGCATCCGAAACAATGCGGTTCTTTCCCGGTTTGTCAGATATTTTTCGAGGGAGCAGCGACACACGGAGGCGCACGATATTTAATTTTCGTGCTGTTCCTGCGTAATAACCGGTTGCGTCGGTGTTCGAAACGACGCGAATCCGATTTGGGCAGCGGGGTATCACGACAAAGCGCATTCCCGGGAGCACGGTCGAACCGAGCAGCGACGACGAGTAGAACTCCGTCGGATAATAACGATTTGAGTAGACGGTGCATAATGCTAATTCGCAATTTGCAATTCTTTTTACGCGTTCCAACACGCTCGAGACCCTTCGGGTCGTGGTTCGGTCGTGGCTCGGTCCACGGATGGGACGTCGGGGGCCTCCATGGGATTTCTTACCAACTATAACACCCGTACGACGCCTCTTGATTACAAATTGCTTATTATACCGTGACGCTGCCACCGGGTGCGCGGGGTGGGCCGAGTCCGTACCGATATTAGGATGGCCTGGCCGTAATTTTCGATGCATAATTTATAGTCGATTTAATGAGCCGCGAAAAAGGAGTAAAGGGCCGCGGGGACTATTTTTAATTATCCGACGGACGAGAGAGGGGCGGGCAACCGATCAACCCCGTCCACGTACCTTCAATTCTTCCTACCGTCTTTTTATCCTCGTTGCTGTTGTTTTTTCCGATTTCTTCGATCCCCCTCTCGATCAACCATACTTTATTGCTCGATGCTGCTCCTGCTTGCCCGATGAATTTCTTTGATACAAATTGTGTACGACGAGATACAGTGTTACGTTGCGAATCGAGCTTTCAGAAACATCCACGTTCTTTTCCACAGGAATCGCGTGATTATTTCAAATATACTAGAAAGTTGCTGATTCGTATGGTACTTTGATTGAAAATTGTTATTCGTTGAATTACAATAAATAATTTTATTATCGAAAGATGTGAACTTCAACTGTTTGGAAATTATACTATCGGTAAGATTAAGGAACCTAGCTTATTGTAAGGAAAAATCCTAGTTAATAATTTATCAATCTCCTTGTGTATAATATAATAGTACTCTCTCAGGACGTAGTAGGTTTACCGATAAAATCTACGGCCATTAAGTAGAACTGATTTTGTCATTCAATTGGCGGGATCGACAGAATCTTTCCCGCGCGTGCACCGTTTGCACGATCTCGTTGTTGCATTTAAAATACACGTGATTAAATTCGATCGCGTGATTCGCAAATTTCGTTCACAAGACTTTATGTTTATCCCGACCGAGCCGACTTAATCCCTTGGGCACCTGCCCGTATTTGACTTCGCGTATTCACACAGCTATATTTAAAATTGTCGTTTGCAAGCAAGGTGTATCGAAACAACCAGCACATTAAATTCCCGCACGAATGTTTACTGACTCCACGCTCATCATACAAATTCCCTCCTGAACTTACAAAGCATTCGTTCATTGTTTCAAACTGTTTACAATTTTACCGGTATAATATTTGACGAAGTTACATCGAATAAATGGAAGTTCACAGTTTCGGAATATATCTTTTAATTTTTGAAACAACGTTTCGCGAAATCATACAATCATAATCACCACTTTTAAAAGCGAATAGCAACTTCGAAGTTCATCTTTTAGAAACCTGAATTTTTCAGTAATTAAATTTAACAATTAAAGCTGCTAGTGACTTCAGTTATGCGATTGATTTGCAAGCTCTGTGGTTAGTCTTATCATTATTATAATTGCTTAAGCTGTTGAATGATCCACATTTCCAAAATGTGTCCCGGGAGATAACGCTAGTTACACAGCTTTCCGCTCGTTTCGACCCTCCATTCTTTCTCGCCCCATGTTCTCTCACAAAAATCTCAACGAAAATGTCTCCACCCACACACGCGCGTTTCGTAACTGATAATCTGCACCTAATAATTTCTCTGTGGTAGGAAACCAATCTGAATCGCAGGAACAGGTAGCTTCGACGAGCACCCCTTCGCACTCCGCTCGGTTGCCACTATTTTTGTCACTTCTCTGTCATCTTCTACGAATACACGAATACAGTCGTGCGTGGTCGCACGCCCGTGTGCCCATACCTATCAATCGTGTTCGGGGAGCGCATTTTTTTTTCTCCTCCGCCACGAGCGGGCCTCCGGAACGTGAGGCGGAATGAAAATAGAAGTGCAGTAACATCGACAAAAAAATGATGGAAAACCCGGACCGTGCAACGGCATTTGGACGATTAGGGGGACGAAGGCTGGTGACGAGCCGAGGACACGCTACGAGCCTAAACCGAACGAGTAGAAATCCGCGAATTACGCTTCCTTCGTTTAAGTATTTCATAATCGCCTTCTTAATACTTTCATTGAACGAAGGACACGCGTTCGTTGCTTCGTTGCTTGTTAACGTTATTGAAACTTTAAGGATATCATGATTTAGGTTGTAGGGATACCGTGATGTACAGGTGTAAATCCTTACATTAGTGGAAAGTATAGCAATCCATAGATCAATGTAGTAAACCATGAATCATCGATGTCGCTTCCAAAAATTCTTGGTTCACCAGCTAACACCATCCCTGTTCCAAAAACGAAAGCGATCCACAAGAATGTGGATCATCAACGCATAAACAACGCAACAGAAGTTGGACAAAAGACATTACGAGGACGATGTACGGTGCAAACGGAAACGTTTCACCCATGTCCGTTTTCTTTCGCTCAAATTCACGCACGCACACACGGGCCATGAACTCACCCCCGTGGTGCAACCCTCCGGTCGCTTACACGAGACGGCTGTCGGATGGAGGAATGCCGTTTCCGCGGAACACACGTACCGTCGGAGCTTTTTTTAATGCGAAATGTGTTTGTCCCAATGCATCAACCACTTCTGTCCCGATCCAGGCTGCCCACACCATCGTCCCGTACGTTTCGCGTTCGCCCCCTGTGTCTCTCTGTTCCGCCATCGTCAACGAGCACAGTATCTTTCTCTGTCGGTTCGTCGGCTACCGTGCGTATAGTAGCACAATAGTGGAAGAGGGCCGCATGTCCGGCCACGGAGATGAGAGTAACTGGCATCGGGCTGCATCGTTCCTCCACCTCCTTCGCCTCCACCTACCGTTCTCACCCTCTGGCCAGGTAGTAGCCCACAGTCGAGCTGGTCCGCGTGCTTTTTTAATGCTAAATGTAGCAGCCTTTTGTTTGTGCGGGTGTGTATGGGAGATTCGGGCGAGGCGGTCAGCCGTCGAGGGCTTTTTTCAAATGCTAAACGCGCGCTTCGTGCCCACCCATCCCGTGTGCCACGCTATGTGCCATCTACAGGGTCGCCCTCAACGACAAAGTCGATGGACGAATGTCACCGTGACGCGTCGCGACGCCGGCCCGGGACCGCTACGAGTTCTTTCTATAGTAAGAATGACCGCGTTTGATAAACACGCTGAATGCCGAGACTTTACACCACGTATTTTACACCAGAACATGGAACCTTACGACTGTGCTACGCTAGTTCATTCATTTAGTTAATTATGTCGATAAAGTACCGAGTGCTGATAGATAAGTAACATGTTATGCTAAAGTGGTCGTAGTTAAAGGTATTCAGGTTTGGAGTGATTGATCGTTAGGGAACTAGTATATATTTTTGCACATATACATTCTTTTCCTAGTATGTATTCTTGCTCCTTCTTTTTCTGTGTACACAGACTTTGGTCACAAGATAAAACAGTATGGTTTGGCGATTCAGTATTTTGAAAAGTTAAGCGATGAGCTCGATAACTTGGATGTGAGTTATGATCGGATGACACTGTTGCATTCGATGAACATGTTTCATGTCAATTATAATGAACACGCGCTTTTACTCTTCTAAATGTTGAATTTGAAATTTCGAAACACACATTTATAAGCATTGAATTCCTAAATGTCAAATGCCAAGTATTGAAACACATATTTATGTGTTGAAGTAGAGGATCAGATTTCAAAGAAAAATATCTGAATTTGTTGTTATAAACTGCCTTGAGGATCAGAATTAAGATTCATTGGGTACAATTTGATCATTTTTGAATTTGGAGCTCCATGAAACGTACTAGTTGCATCTGAAAAGTATATCGTTGTAGATATATAAAACGTAAAACACTGTTCCCCATTATGATAGCCCAGCTCAAAATAGCTGCATCGTTATGGCACTAGTGCCCAGCCACAGAATGATCTTATCATTTAAGAATTATAGGGATGCTTCAAATCAACCTACCTAATATTGATCCAAATGTTTCAGCAATTATTATCTATAACGTTAGTGAATGATGATTAGTGAATGAGACAATATTCAATAAACATCGATAAACATCAAAGTGATCCAAAATAACCTCGCAAAAGTATCAGAATCTCAGAATATTCTTACAATTGCAGAATTACATAGAATTGTACTAGAAGTTTACCGACTCTACGGTGGGGGTAATGATACAAACTAAACTAGAACATTATAGTTGCAAATACTGCCTGTAACTGTAGGCAAACTCTATTAAACCCCATCAGAAAAGCAGATTTAGCCTAAATCGAGTATATAACACCCGAATCGCAGAACGATGTTGCATTTCTTAAACAAAGAGAGCCACATCAGGTCGATGAGACCGACGTTAATCCTACTATGGCGAATACTGCTTGCAAGTTCGTTGAGCCAAACGGTATCGCGCAAACACCCGGTTACATTAAGGCAAGCAAATTGCGCGGCAACGAGACAGCATAACAGCCTCAGATTGGCCGGGTATGGTATCGAGAAGCCACCGGGTACGTGAAAAGCTATAATGCCAGCTAGGCATCGTGATCGCCGCTGGTGTGGGTCTGTTTTTCGCACACCGACCGGTCGTTCTTTTGTGCCGCCCGTTATTGGTATTGGTTAGTGCCCGTTTCATCCGCGAGTCGGCGCCAGTGTGTGAGGGTGTAATATTTTTTACTCTTTCCGAACGGCCACCCTTTCGACCCCTTACCCCCGTGTACACCGTTACCCAGGTCTCCGTCGAGCCCCTTCGCCCCTTGCCACCGAAACGGCTCCACGGTATCGTCGCATTCGTATGCGTGGCTTCGATGGGTATTGATATATTATTCCCAATAGTTCGTTCGCCTTCTCTGTTTCTCCGGCCATGTTCAGGTTGCCGTTGTCTTCGTCCGTCGTTTCGTCTCGCTTCAACCATCGCCGTGCCACTGCTCACCGCCGCTACCCCCTCGTCACCGCCCGCCCCCCTTTTTTTTTGGTCAGCACTCCGCGTTTTTTTCAATTATAATTCTTTTTCGTATCCAATCAATCATTAGTATTTCCATTGTCCTTCGGTATTTTCATTTGGCGTCGCGCTTCGAGCGAGATGGAGCGACGGTTCTCGCCGGGGTTGGAGGCCAAAGGGGGTTGTTTCAGCTAGCCCGTTTTCTGTGACTCCCCCACATCCTCTCCCGCCGTTCCTCGAGCCACCGTACGCGTACGTTTCTGGTATAACGATGGCGTCGCCAGCGACGATTCGTTAATGCGATTGAATATTAATTCTCACTTTGTCGACGCCTCTCCACTTTCCCCGGATATTTTTTTTTTTGTTTTCCTTTTTTTCTTCTCTTTTTTTTTCGTTCTCTCTTTCTCGGCCCGGTGATCTGGCTCCTTCTCTGTCCCGCTGTCTCCCCGTCCATCCATCTCCGTTCCTCCTGTCTGGTTATCTGCGCGAAACCCGTGCGGACTCGTTCGCCGCTGGACGAACACCGCGGATGACGTATACCCGTCACCGCTGACACATCTCATTGACGGGTGAAATAATAGATGGCTTGCTTCCTCGGTACGTATAGGTACGCGTTAACGATGTATGCAATCCTTTTTTGTCTTTCGGACAACGTTAATACCGCTAAGGACCGGGGAAAATGTTTGATACGCTGATCAGAGGGAAAAGGGTGATTCCGAATGAACCGATAGCGCATGAACATCCGCCGCCCTCCTATTCTTCTTTCTTTACCTTCCGCTTTTACGCGAACACGGTGAATTTATAATTTACGATGAAATATCACGGGGAATTTGATTGTGGATGGACGCTCGGACGTGAAGATTTCTTGCGTGATTTGCGCGGTAATTTAATTACCAATTTATTTGTTTGGTACGTTATAACACTGAACAAAAAAAGTTATTATGTTATGCGTATTTTCCTTGATTAGGTAGATTATAATTGGGTATGAACTACACATATGAGCATAAACAAACTTTTAACATGATTTACCACATACAACCCTTTACACTCGAAGTATTTTAACTTTGTATCTTATATTAACTTAATAGCATAGCTACAACTTTTTGGTCGAAAAATTTGATGAATTCTTTTGAACTTATTAACACTCTATTATTAATTGCTACTAATAGCTGTGTCAGTGTGTGTATACATCGTATATACAGCACTATAGATTTACTTAAAAAATACCTATCTCAAATTGCTATATTACACAAAATGGTGAGTGTGAGTCACCTATCGAGCGCAAATGATTAAACCATGAGTGTGTCAGACTCGTCAAAGTATGGCAAGGGGTTAATATTCGATAAAAAGAAATAGGGGTTGAGTTCTCATTGCGTATATCAAATATTCTCTATACATTCTCTCCACATGATATCGCCGTTGAATGTAATCATTATTTAAAAATGAGGCAAACGTCGGTCATCGGGTGCGAAGGAATCGTACGTGGAAAACTGTTCGTGCAGGTAATTAGAGGATCGCGGGTGTCGTCCGTGAATAAGCCAGGTGGAAGGTCGTGTTAGAGAAAACAGAAAAAATCAAATTTCACCCTCGAAGGCCAGGAGGTCGTTATCCGAGGGCGTTAAGTAGAAGTCCGTGGGCGAACGCGAGATGGCAGAAAATAACGAGTCGAAAAGTGTAACGGACTGTTTCAAATGTGGTCTCGCGTTATCAGCGTTCCCTTTAGCACCTGAAAATTGCCTCGCGCTTTTTCCACGCGCGACGCACTTAATAAAACATGCTCGCTCCTCCCTGCTCTTCGGACCTCCCTCAGCGTGCCAGGGACCCCTTACTCGGTTTGCCCTCACCGGCACACGATCACGGATTACACACGGACGCCTTTACACAAATCCAACGCCCGTTCTGTTTTCCTTCTCCCCCTCTCCGTCCTCTTCTTTTTCCCTTGGTCACGCTTCAACACCTTCGGCGCCGTCCTCGTTTCTCTTTCGGGTTTTGCAACGCATCGCGAACGGCTCCTTCCATTCTCTCCGCTACTCCCCTTAAGCGACGGGGTTGTTTCTTCCTCGTCTTTTTAACGTTCCCCTTCCGCTCGCGGGGATAACGTCGATCTTGTTGCCCACCCTTTGGTAACGGCGCAACTTTCCAACTGGTCCAGCGACAGGCAAATAAATGTCTCTCCTACTACTTGCACCCGACACTTCTCTCCGCCACACTCGGCTAATTCGGCACGCGTGTACACCGTGGAACTTCGTAAACCGGGCCCCGTGCGGGGAATGTGTGTTTGGAGATTGGACAATTGGTTCGGATTTTATTTCCGTTTCTCTTTTGCCTCGTCACGCGCTCCGCAGACTCTGAGGGGTGACTCTTGCCGATTCTCGGTTAGAGACGCGCGTTCCGGTAATTGAAACTGTTTAAGCGAAATCTGATTTTTCAAATGGAACTTTGTAATTAAAATTTTGATCCGTCCTGATGGCGCACGGTAATCTGCAGTTGTTTGAACAGCAGGGGAGGTTTGTTCATTAGCTTGTTGAGTATCAGATGGTCCATTTTCGTGTGCAGGAAGTCCGATTCTATGACGTAAAAATGTCGCATATGCTAGCACCAATTTGAAGCTTTTTGTATGAACGTTTCACCCATTCTCTTTTACACAACATGACCGTTCATCAATTAGTGTTAACAATTGGGACCTATGTGATCGATATGATGTCGTAAAAATGTGGAAAAAAAGAATATAAGATATATCAATTTAAAGCTTGAAGTCTTGTCAAAATGAGTATGTAAACGTTTTTTGAATTTTCTTCTGTTCAAAATGACTGATTAGTTACTGTAAACTAATTTCAAGATTTATAAGGACATTAGTTACTGCGAACTAATTTGAAAACTTATAAGGACTGCCTCGATTTGGTAACAAGAATGTGGCAAGATAGGAATTGTATTACATCAGTTTGAAGCTGAAAGGCAAACTTAAAGTTAGCACTTGTATTGATCAGAATATGATACATCTTTCATCGATTTGAAGATCGAGATTAGGTAAAAGCCACTGGTTAACAGTTACAACAAACGTTCTTCGACCTGTCAGTCGGTCGAGTGTGCGGAACAGATCCCCCCGGTTGTTCGCAATTTCCCAAATCACCAGATGCACGCCGGTCCCCTAAAAAACTCCATCGGTGTTCGGTCGGACCAGGCTGATAAGGGAAGAGTCAGGGGCCGTTAACGCGCGACAAGACAGTCAATGCCGACATTCCTATTACCCGTATCAAGTTTATTGGATAAAAGCGTTCTCCCTTTCGCTGTCATTGCACTCTTGTGCACGCGACAGTCGCGCACGACCGGTGTCGGTCGTGTGTACACACGTGTACGTAGAGATACCTATAGGTACATAAGCGGCGAAGGAAAGGAAGGGAACACCGCGATCGCTAGAAGCGGGCATAGCGTTGTTCTCTGACCGATGGGCGTGGACAAACGAGCGGAAAAATGGCGGGGTTTGGAAATGAGATTTGCTGGTAAACCGACAATTTATCGTAGGTATCTGCAAAAGCATCTCTTGACGTTCCTCTGACCAGAGTTATAATTAATACGCTCTCGTCACAGAGCGGCCGACCAATATTCTGTCGCGCCCACACACTCTTCCACACCGACACGAACACGAGAACCGACAACCCTATATGTATACTTGTACGTGTGTGTGTGTGTGTATGTGCACGGTCGCTGGGACGAGGAACAAACGCGCGCGCGCCTGGAACCAGCGCGTAACTGGTTGTTGATTAAGTTTGAATGACTGATGCCGCAAAAACACATTAAAACTTGAATGAGTACAGATGAAAATTTAGTCGCTAGGAATCAAGAGACCGCAGAGGCAAATGGCCTGGCAGCCGCACTATACGCGCGGACGAAACCGCTCCTCCTCCTCCTCTGTTGATCCTGCAGGATCTACGCGTCTCTGTCGGGCCCGCGATCGGAACCGACCCGAGATATAACAACGCGAAAAACACTCCACGATTGCTATATCCACCGCCCGAGACACTCGCCCTCGGTTGACCACTGTGTAACGGAAACGAGTTGCACCGATGATTTTCACCGGTGATTTCGCCATCCGCTTCAAAATCGATCGCCGCTAGCTACTATCGTTCGGAGGACGCGTTGACTTGTTTCGAAATCGTGATATTTTTTGGTGTTGCACGACAGATTCAATTATGGATCACGGTGTGTGGTCAGATCGTTCCTTGAGGACGGGCCGGCGGTTCGGTTTAGCTTGGTTCTTTTGCGAGGGAGATTTTTGGGATATTGATGGATGTGGTCAGTTGGCTATAGATGGCTCAAATATAATTTGATCCGATATAACTCGAATTTCGTTGAGAAATACCACGTTTTTCGAACGAATCGCTCGATCAGGGAAATAAAGGTCGAAGAAAATGTAACGTGTATCTTTTACCGAGATTTGCAATTGCCTCGGTTAATCTTTTTGAATTATAAACAAATTTTTGGAATAATACTGTGTAGTTGATACAGAAATTAAACTCTACGTTCCGAGGCACTGTATATCGAAGAAAAAGCCAAACTCTGTTACCAGTTTTCCTGCGTGCATTTTTAGAAGGATTCAATCTTTCTACATTCGTAAAACAGTGAAGACGTTTCTCTCTCAGCTTTGAAATATCTGTTTGAAAATATATATTAAGTATTCATTCTTTTCATGTAAAACCGTAATCGAATTCGAGCGATGATTGTTTTAATCGAAACGATTTTGCAGTACCCGATTGCTATACATCCACTGCATCCGAAGCAACTAAAAATTTGCAAGAGCATCCATGAATCTTCGGGACGAACGAAAAACGGGTTTCCCTTGAGAACAAAGTTGTACGTCTCATCAATTACCCTATGAACAAAAATCGCGTATCCTATGTCCCTAATTGGAGAAACTCACGTAAACTACGACATGTGGAACTCGTAATCTGCGTTTGGATTCACCAGCGTTCTTCATCCATACATTAACAAAAGTTCATCCGAACGAGGCTGAAGTAACAGCTACACGCGGTAGCATTCAGCCGGTACGTCGCTCTTCTTGTATTGTCATAAAACAATTGGCCAATGAAATTATCGGCAGGGGAGTGTCGTAAATACTTCAAGATCGATCGGGGATGGCGAATCCAGTTTAGCGAGCGATCGAGAACGGAATGGGAATGGGCATCCATCAGCGGAGAGGCAATAGTAAAAGGGCATCGAGAGTGGAGAGCAGAAAAGGCATCGAATGCCCGGAGCCAACGAGATGATCGTTTCCGTAATAAAAATCGTCAACCAGATCGTAGCTCACGCACCGATACGGGGCTTGAGCCACTCCCGATCGACCAATCAGGCCGTCCCGTGCCACTTTAATGTATTCAAATGTAAGCGGTAGCAGTGTTTATGTCTTGACATTGCAAATTGTGCCGGCTAGGCTATAACTTATAGTAATTGCCGCGCGCCGGAGTAATTATTTATACGCGTGATATAGAGTATAGATGGCTGCGGCCATGGTTATTCCGGCCACAAGCCCTGTATACTCTATCTCGACTGTTATAATTGTGAGCGCGAATATCGAAAAGGTCCTCCCGATATTAATCTCGCGACGCGCGCCGACGAATCGGCGACTTCGATGCCTCGCGCTAGACACAAGACGGAATCCACGCCACGACGAAATATCTCTCGGCAATTCGACTCGTTCGAATCTCGTTCCTCTCTCATTTACGGATAAATCGTTCTCTGAAAACCTATTTAATCTTCGCGCTGGAAGACGAGGATACGAATCGCGCGATCTTGACAGCTATTAATCGTCAACCGATTGACTACCATATCGAGAATCGGCGTACGCGCTCGGACACATTGTGATACAAATCGTTGACAACTTATGATTAGTGTGAAGAGGCTAAAAAGATTCCACGGACAGAAATAATCAATTAGAAGATGCATAAATCTTGAGCCGCGATATTAGAAGAGTTGCTCGGTTTTATTATACCGATATACTGCTGCACGCTTTCATTTATCGTTTATTCTCTTATTATTAATGCAAATGTTTCTTGATTTAGAAAAATCACTTTCATCGCTCAATGATACATTTCTAATTAGTGTTAATAGTACATTTCTAATTATTTAAATCAAAGACAATGTCTACTCTCGTTTATCATGGGTAAATGAAATACGAACACGAAGCAAATCGATTTTATATTATATTACAAAATTTTTTATACAAACTGAAAGTATACAATGACGTATATGAAACCGCATCGACGCTGAAACAAACATCATTTGCAAATACTACTTTAGAATCTCCTTAATCAATTACTTTTAGAATGCGCGAAGAACAAATATCGAATACAAGTACTCACACGAAATATCGAAGAATAAATTCATCAAAAAACCCAAACTATTTCTTCTTACAAAGTCTCTAGTAAGACCTCACAAAAACTTGAAAGTAACAAACTTTTAACGAAACTTGAAAAACTTCGCCACCATTGTTTCCAGAGCTACCGTGCCGCCATCTAACGAGCCACGAAGGAACTTCCATGGCTCCAAAAAAATGTGTCAATTTTTTCCCAAATAGCTCTGCCCGTTCCACCCTGATTAACGCGGAATCAATATTGCTGAAGGATTACGATAAGCCGAAACTAATGAGCGTTTAGACCGTGTGCGCGTATAATAATATGGCAGAGTCGCGATGGCCGTTGTAGAAAATTACGGTGCTCCTTTTTATGATCATAAATCAACGTCGAAATTAAGAATTTCAACGACTAGAAGGTGAATCGAGCGTTCGTCGAATAACGCTAAGAGGGCATTCAACAAATTTCACGGTGTCTGTCGATAAATCAGTTTAAGCATTCAGTCGATGAGAAAGGGGGTGGTTTTGCGGTGTAACAGGTGGTTGAAATTCTCATTCGCCGCGCCTTTTTGCTCCTTTATCGGCAAAAAAGGAAAGAATAAGTTCCAGTTTATGAATCGGGGCGCGTTTAACGCTTCTTAAAAGGATAAAGCGGCCCCGACGGCTTTTTTCAGCAAGGGAAATTGCCGAGCCTTTCACGCGACCACGGGACATATCGACAGAGACCACAACTAGGAGATCTTTTTCGCTTTTCTTTTTTCTCTCCGTCTCTACTTCCACGAACTTTGTATATGTATGTATATATATATATCCCAACGAGACTCGTTTCCTTACGACAGGCTTTATTGACTTTCGACAAGAAATAAAACAGGTACAACGAAGACTGATCACAATGTCCGTTTCGCATTCATTTAACCTAATCGCAAACTGGCAATGTCGGCTTAACTTACCGACAAAATCACGCATTTAAGCTCCTACCTCTAACCGTACATGCTACATTAAATAAGATCGTCGATTATTTACAAGATTATTCACAATGGCTAACTTATTGTACTATGTTAAAGCTTGGAAGTCTTCACATGCGAGGATATTGAGTTGGTTCCTATTCTCAACGTCGTCGACGGTACAGTTGAATTCGTTCTTAACAATATCTTTTAAGTGACGGGCAAATCAAGTACCAAATATAACATTTGGAACATCTTGAAGTCTAGGAGCACCGAAGTATCAAATCCACAGATCTTTAAATCTATAAATCTAGCGATTTTGCAAGTATGCAAGTGTAAATGTTTCGAAACATAAAATTTTATGTTCACCAATTAATTACCTATCAATGCCCTATCTGACGCCGTCGCCCATCATTGTCCTACTCGCTACGCTAATCGATTTACTACGCTTACACGCAAAATCCTTACGCTAACAATAAATATAACGACACTTATCGTAAAACATGCATCGTATGTAAAATAAAATGAGTTACAATCGTTGCTTGAAGATAACGCACAACATTAAGGCACTATTTTTAATCCACGTAAAAAGGTACAATCAATGGATATCGTCGGAGCGCCTTTCGATCGATAATTTCTCACAATACCAATTGGTGTTAAAACATCTTAATCGAGCAGTCGGCACATCGTTTTCGAAGGAAGCAATTAAACAAGAACGTGACTCTTGCGAATCACCATGGTCTCCACATATCGCCGTTAACGCCCGAAGGCCCAGCCACCGCCGCGAACCCAACGGGATTAGAATTAGAATTTCTATTGGTGGAGCAGTTAGGTCTTCCGGACAGATCCTCCACGGGGACAACATGATCTTCGGGTTTCGGAGCACCGTTAGAAGAACTCAGACGAACCAAGGAGCCAGCGTTGTCCTGGTACCTAGGTCTTTTGTCGGAGATCACCAACAGTCCATCCGAGTTATGCCTCTTGAGGGTGTCCTTCTTGGTGACCAGTGAACTGGCGCGATTGTAGGTTTTATCAGTGATCACCGAAAGCGGTTGTCGCAAACTGTGAGTCGACATTCCGTTGCTGTTCAGGGTTTCCGAGGAATCGGCAGCCTCCTTTCTGGACAGATAGTTCGTTTCCGACTTGGGTTCGACGAAGACCGGCATCGGTGATTTCCTGTCGCTGCTCGAGCTGATTTGTGGCTTCTGGGTCTCCGGCGACGAGGAGAAACTCTTCGCAGAGGCCGGACTCTGCTCGGGGATCTTAAACCGACGTTGCTGACGATTAGGCGAGGCGATCTGCGCATAATGCTCGGACTGATGATTCTCCTCTCCGTAGCTGGAGGTGGATGTAGACGGACTCAGCAACGGACTCTGCGATCTATGGACAGACGTGAACGCCGAGGGCTGCCCGATTTTCGCGTTAGACTCCGGAGCCGGCGGAAAGAAAGGAAAATTTGCCGAAATTGCCGCCGATTGGGGCACAAGAAGCGCCAACTCTCCGGTAGGTAGTCTGCTGGGTATCAGTTGAACACCGTTCGGTATCTGTATCCTGGCACTTCCATTATTATTCTCGTCGCCATTCTGGAAATCGCTCTGGAAACCGACCTTCACCTCCGGGTAGAGGCGTTCCGGCATGTAGGGCACGTAGTGGCTGTAGAATGGCGCCATTTGCTGGAGATTGCTAACGCAATTGTTCAAATGTGATACCAGTCGTTGCTTCACAACAGGGTCGACGTTCTCGAGGTGGCTGACGTACCGCGATACTTCGGTGGCACATTCGGAAAATCCGGTACGGAATTTCGTTAGCACCGCCGGGTCGGTAGCGACCGCTGTGCTCAATTGCTGACGCTGTACCGCTTGTAAATGCTTCACCGTCATCTCGAGGATATCGGCCTTCTCGAGTTTCGAATGCCTCGTTGGCTGTAACAGAAAAAGGATCCGTTGATAATTCGCTGCTCGAGTCAAATATATTTTTCGAGATTAAATCTAGCCTTCGTATCGCAAATTTGTATCGCGATATCTCTTCTGCAGGGTTCTTATCTTAAGGGAAAATTTTTTCGTTGCACGGTCGGTAACACGGATAACTGTAACTCGCTCGGTAAGAGGTTCCCTGTCGCATCGATCGCCGGTAAAACAGGGACGCATTTTTCCGATCGACCCAACGGTAAAATCGTTCTCACCTTGTTCGAAGCTCAGTAACGAAACGATGCCCTTAGGATACACTCGAGGACGAGGTATGAATACCGATTGTACGTTCAAGAAGACTGTGACGCCTCGGTAACGCCCACGTAATTGGCTTGATACGTTCAGTTACCTTAATAACAGGCCAACAACTTCGGTAGCTAGTGCGAGCAATTTTATAGTCAGCCCGAGGCTACGCATGGCGTTCTACACGAATATTTTTTACTAATTTCCATTCGTAATTTCTATGAACTAACCGTCGGTTGCATGCAAATTGTTTCTCGGGTAATGACAAGAAGAACCAGCGGAATAATAATTGCTGTAGTCAGAAATGCCATTCCAAGTAACCCGTGGGACTCGCGGCTGGTTGCAATTTGAACTACATTCGGATTAAGACGAGTGAAAGGATTTTTCCATCATTTTTCTTCGATGTTAGAAGAAAAAACCTTACGATCTCTAAATTTTCAAACTTCGAAATTATTGATGCTCGAATTTGTAAGTTCGCAAAATTTGAAAGCTTGTCAATTAGAAACCTGGACCTTTGTACTGTGCGCGATCAACAGTGAAGTCCATCGTTGAGTATAAACCTAATCTCGGAAAAAGTAGGAAGACAAAAAAAAAGAAAGCAATCTCTTCGTGGGAACGGAGTGGATCTCCCGAGTTTCTCTCAGCTTTTTTTCGTGCGCTGCTACAACGTCAGCCCTTTCAATATTCCTTACACTTCCCACAAACCTTTCAGGGATCAATCGCTCAATACCGATGCAGTTCTGGAGCCTCGAAATCCCATTGTGCTATTTCTACGCTACTTCTGGTCCCCGGATCAGGCCAGTGCTCGCATTTTCATGGTAAATCAGCGGTCACCTACCAAATAAGCGTGGGAGTCGAAGAAGAGATCGCTTACGCAGGTCATTGAATCTCTTTCGTGCAAGTTCTCAACGAAACATGGAGGAGTTATTGTTTCGAAAAGTGTCGATAGGAAGTTATTGAAAATATCGAGTCGAACGAGGGACTCGATACGAAAATCGATTTTCCCGCGGGACGAACGCGACACCGAGAAGCAACGGGACACCTGCTGATGGAGCAACTGAAGTGGGCGAAGGCGTCGAGCATCCTCTTCCTTTTTTTTAGGACGATCGGCGCCGTCCTCGCGAAGCTGGATCCTTAAAGATGATACGGTCAACAAAGGGAGACTGCAACCCGAGATGAGATTTTTTTTTTCTCGTCGTAATAATTATTTCGAGGTTCCCACGAACGCGGGGGGCGTTTCGTGCGGGCGAACGGGACGGACACTGGAGCGAGCAGGTAGCGGAAGTCATCTGGACGAGGAGGAGAGAACGGTGAGAGCGACTCGCTTCTCTTGCTACACGCTCTTGCCTGAGAAATCAATCTCGCTGGATCGTGTTACGCGATCGGGAGTCCTCTGTCCTCGATCATTGCATGAAAATCGCGGGAACGGAGATGAAACTCCTATTTTTTTTTTTCTGAAAAATCTTTTGGGACATCTTTCGTGTCTAATCTGAGGGTATACCTACTATTAGACGCTATACGATCACGGTTACGTTGCAAACGACAGCGTTGTATCATTTCCCTAGGGAAAATGACTACTTTGTCTTTCTCGTGGAAAATGGCGACACATGGAAAGGAAGTCGACACTTATGCAAATTGATAATTATTAGAAACTTCAAAATCTTCAACTCTGCAAATGTAAGAATATGTAAATCACTAAATGCCTAAATTCTTAAACCAAATTTGGATGTTTCAAGTTTACAACACCCCAAATATTCAACTCCCGAAATTTCCAATAAATAGAAGGTAGAAAATCATTGTCAAAGTCAAGAATCTAAATCGTTTCTACCTTCATCTCTCGAGATGCACATAAACGTACTGTCATCTATTATTTCAGAAATATGAACTAGTCATCAAATTGCTGACATATGGGAAGTGACAGTGTGAAGCATTCTATTTTGAGAAACTGCTAGTGTACGTTATTTTTAGACCGTGATTCAGTGAACTGATAACGAAAATGAAACCTAATGTTTTAATTCCGTAAATCGAAGAATTGATCGAATACATTATACCAGTGTTTCTCAATCTTACTGAAAACAACTAGATCAAATGAAATTCTTCCAACCGAATGATGACTCTTGTTTTAGTGGTACCAACGATCACTAAAACATTCAATATTTGACGACCAAAAAATGAACCATTTAATATGGAGTGTCATTGACAAGCACATGTTTACAATTTCAAAAGTCGAACAGGTCACACAATATGCACTCATGAAACTGTGTAGTAGTATACAGATTAAGATATTTATAGTACTTAACGACCTAATTGTCAACTACGAGTATGATATGTATATGTGTCAAATGAAATTAGCGAAAGACCGATACAAGATCGAGTTCAACGCAGTTCCAGTGTAGATCATCGATTCATTCGTCCACAGTAGAAACTTCCTAACTTAATTGTTAGCTCCGGCAAAAGCTCGTGCAACGAAATGCGATTCATTTGAAAGAGGGATCAAGTGGAATGTGCCCAACACTGGCTTGGCACTCGTTCGGACGAACTGAAGTGCCATTGTAGAGTCTACAACGGAGATTATGTGTTGGCAGAGGGCTTCCACCATCCGTTCCCACGGCAAGGCATCTAAAACGCTAAAACAAAACCCGTCCACCTCGTGCTACTAGTCCCGATTTTACGGTCGAAAAACAAATCCTGTCGCAGTTGAAGAAGGCGGCGAGCAGAAAAAGGAGACGATCCGATCAAACGTTTCTAACCTAACCAACATCCGTTCGGTCAGGCTATTCGTATCAGTTTAATTAAAAGATCGACTCTTGACCTTTATACAGTGAGCACCGAAACGATCCGCCATGGCTGATTCATATGGCTCATCCGACGAATTACGATTCCGACCAATTACTCTTCCGATGGGTATCGCATGAACTTGAGTGGCGAAGAATGAAGATATTTGATTGGAACAATTTTTGTTGCGCTATGGAGTGATTTTTAAGCTATTTAGGCACGCATTATAGTGTGGTGTTGCAATGATAGCCAAGCAAAATTAGGTGATATGAAATTTTAGGACTTGCGAATTTTTAAGAATGTAGGACTTGCGAAATTTAGAAATGCGTAGTTTAGGAATTTTTGGAGAATGGAAAGTAAGGATTCTGGAAACTGAGAGATTTGGCTGTTTGGAGCACCTGGAAAATTTAGGAACTTGGAATTTTAGAAATCTGGAAATTTATGAAGCTTAAGTTTTGAAGATTCGATCAATTAGGAATTTGGAAATTTAGGAATGTAGAATATTAGAGATTGTAGACATAGGAATCTGGAATCTTACAGATTTGGAAATTTAGGAGTTTGAAAACTTAGAAATTTGGAACTGTAAGGATTTGGAAATGTATGAATTTGGAAATGTGTGTGATTTGAAATTTAAAAATCTTGAAGTTCAGGTATTCAGAAAGTTCGAAACTGGGAAATTGAAAAATAAATTTAGGAAGGCACACCTCTTGCAACCTGGTTGTCTGATAATTCGAAAGTACGATATCGACCCCTGCCTACTTGATCAAGTACCTATCTGAAACCTCGATAATTTGTGAATGTTCAAGTTTTCCACCCGATTCCACTACAGATCTTGGTCAAAACGGAGGCAACATTCCTCGCGTACGTCATCGAGGAGAAGTACGTTGGTCGTTCATTCTTGGGGACTCTTGATGAGGGAGCTTGCGCATATTTTCGCGTTATCTCTCGTAAACTCGGCTCACGTTACTAGATAAATCGTGCACAGGTCACGTTTTACCATGGCACGTTTCGGGCGCCGGCGACAACGTGGATTCCATGAGTACCGGCCTGAAATCACGCGTATCGGCGCACGCCCCTGCTATCGTCCTCAGCGGTGCTTTGCTGATGCGACCGTTCCTCGTCAAGAATTCCACGTTACACCATGTCACGCAATTAACAGATTAAAAACCCTGACCAATCTGTGCGTCACGATCGAACCGGTCAATCGATCGACGGAGATCAATCGCGAATGGTACCGATAACAGGTTAGGCAAGCTTGCATATACTCACGTCTTTTTTCATAGCCTCGAGTATCAGACTCTTCAATTCGTCCAGACATTGATTAATCCGAGCTCGTCTCCGTTTCTCCATGATCGGCTTGTTACTCTAAAAGGGAGGAATCAATTGAATTCAAAGATCTTTGAAAAAAATTTCAATAACATGTGAATTTTGTCGATTCAGAAACAATCATTTTCTGAATGTAAAATGGCAGTGCAACACGTGGTTTTTTCGACGATATGATTTTATTGTTACAAAATTTGACACATATTTAATATGGATCGATGTTGGCAATCGTAATAGTTAATGGTAGTGGATTATCGAGAATGTTGTGGGTATGATTATTAATATTGCTAATGTATTAGCTAATGTATTAGCAATATTAATTGATAATAATAATAATTATTGACATCAACTGACGCGCAGACAATGAATGTTCGTGCCTCTTAAATGTGATTGTGTTTATCTCTAGATTACACAGGACAGTTTATTATTTGGTAGACTCGAGTCAGTTGTGACCTAGACGCGTGGAACCATAACAAAATAGTATCTAACGGAACAGTCTAAAATTTGAAGGGCAATACTGAATTGTAGTTTAATTCTAAATTAAATCGTTGCTATTTCATTGCTCTGCTATCTGAAAATCATTACAACGATTTTGTGCAAAATTATAAATATTAATAATATTGTAACTATTCTGAAACTGTTCGAAGTGTCGTTAGAGCAAATTTTTATTTCGAACCTTATCCTGTTAATGAGAGTTTTACCAGTAATTATCTCCGTATTTCGAAACTTGTATAAAAACTTCTTAAATACTGTGTTGTGCGAAGTAACATAAAATCGTTTAATGAATTTCAATTCATTGCCATGGTTTCGTTAACGACAATCGTACGACAGCAGATACCAGAACACAAATTTTAAAAAGTTCAATTGCATCGAAAGAAACGAAGGAAATCATCGTTCGCTATAGATCACCACGTGTTTACTTTGCCACCCAACATTCTTCCCAAAGATCAAGCACCCAAGTTCAAAATGAACATATCTCGTGCAAAGGGGAAGTCAGAAAGTTCTGATCGTCAAATTTCCCGTTAAACGCTAAAAATCTCAAATAAAATTTTACCCTCCGCAATTCCGCCTTGGTCATTCCCGACTGCGAGTGCGACTCCGGCTCGTCCTCGCTGCCTGACATCTTGTAGTTATAATAATCCACCATTTATGCACCGATATCGTAACACTGTTATCAAATCACACCAATCACCCTCGGAATGTTTGCAAAGACCAATCCAGGATCACTGACACGTGAGCGTGGAGAGTGTACACTGTCGTTTCAAGTTTCGCACAAGTACTCGCAATTTTTCCACGTATATCGTCGAGGGAAATTTCGTTGGCATCGGAAAGGGGATGATCGCCGCTACCGGCGACGTCCCGCTTGGGGTGTGGAGGGTAACTGTTTGACGTTTTCGATTTCGAAGACCGCATGCCGATGCACTCACCGTCTCTGGAGTGGGGTGAAACGTGTCCTGGAGTGGGGCTGCCCGGATACCTTCGGAGAGGGGAGGTCCTCGGTCCTCCTGAGACCTGTTGATGTGTGGGAATTCACGCCGTCCCCCAGGACTCGGCGATATAGTCTGCCTCGAAATTTGAGTCTCTCCTTGCGCCACTCCTTTCGTCGCTTCGCACGCTGTTTTTCTTTCCGTTTTCTCACTGCACGCGGGAGCCTTATGAAATTTCATCGATCGGCCATGGGGATGAAAGTCGAACAATTCGTTTCCGCTTATGCAAAGTCGATTACGTGTTAATTGAGAAAACTTGTGTTCGAGACTCCTCTTTCATGAATCACAGCTGTCGAACTAGAATATGCAAAGCGGATAGAATTTATTCGACTCTCTCGAATCGTTGATAGTACAGTAAATAGTAAAATGCAAGTAACTTTCAAATGTTTGAAAGTTGACTGTTCGAGGATTTGACAGTAAAACTACCGACGTACGATGCACAATTACGTTGAAGTTAAAAACGGGTTAGAAAAATAAACGAACAAACGTTAGAACATAAAATTCTTTATCTTGAGTATCAGTAAAGATTTAACGGGAACCATGTACATAAATTTTATCATTTGAAATAGGAAGTTTGTAAAATGATCATTTGACCGCGTTGATAGATTTAGTGTTGAGAAACTTTTGGAGCGCATTATACGCAGTATAAATAATTAGACACCATTCTTTGTTCGGATTTTCAGAAAAACTCGAGGAAACTTCTGAAATTTGGAAAGTAAAATAACTCGTTTAGCCGCGAAGAATTTTAATGTGCCAATAATGAAAAGTCGAGGATATTTTGACGTTTAGATTTTTAGAAATCCATGAATTTTGAATCAGCATTGAAAAATTCGTAATGTTCGAACGAGCAGTGCGGTGGTAAAACGACCGCGATAAATATTTCGAGCACGAAAACAAAAGACTGAATATTCGAAAGGGGGTTCGCGAGAAGCAGGCTGATTACACGATCACAGGGAGCCACGTACGACCCCAGCCATACACAGCGAAGGCATACGATAGACGGGAGGAGGGCAAACACACCGTGTGCCGGACGTGTGTACGTACGTCATAAGTGTGGCTGGCGCGCGCAACGCGATACGATGCCAACGATGCATACGGGAGGGACGTCAGGGCTTGTGTGGGAATTCTTCTGAAACGTTAAATAGTGTTTACTCGGCACCGCAATGTTCTACTCGACCGTTTCATCAATGAACTCTTTCTTTTACGTAACGTCGACGAGAAGAAACGAGCCGAACGCACGCAACCCTATGGGAAAATGCGTAACCGATTCGCGAAACGGCCATCAAAACTATGAATATCTTGCTAAAACTTTGTATCGTTGTTCGCATTACCTTGCAAAATATCACACCATTCCTCATTATTCTGCTAACACGAACCATATATTTTGTAAACCTATCAACCCCTTGAATAGTATCGATCTAATGGTGCCGATATACAGATTTAAATCGTTCACTCCTAATATTTTAATTCGAATCCTCACAATTGTTTCTCTATTATAATATTCTTACGATTTTCGTTTAAAATCCGGAAGTCAGAACGGAAAAACGTGAAGTTATACGGTTCCACCGTTAAGCATTAAGGGGTTTCTCCCAAGCTATTATTATTGAATACAACCCTTAAAATGTGAAGCGGTAATTAGTTCGGTGTCAGCAATTAATTCCCAGTAGTTTCACGTTGTAAATTTTGCTCGAAATTTTGATGCAGTAATTCACGACATTTATTGCATCGGGAGTGGTTTCGAACAATTAATGGCTATTGAACGAAATATTCTCGAATTCGAGCGACGAGCGGCACGCTTCTAGCACCTTGTCAATAAACGTGTAAAGCTATAAAAAATAAAGACGTTTTACGGCGATCGTAGCACGTTTACGAAATTGCAACACGCTATACGCGGGACAATAAATGCCGGACATTCGTTTTGTTGACAAAATCAGTTACAGCCCATTTCAAGAGGCAATGGCGGCCGCAATAAACAGATAAACCTTTATGACCCGTGATTATTGCACCGGACTTTTACTTTTAGGGGACCGTAGCGTGACAGGGCCAGTGTTCCCGACTTTATACTACGTAAACGTCCCTGTTGACCCGTTGATTTATTTCGCCGCCTCTGGTCAGGTAATTCCTCGTGATTTCGAGACAAACGATAACTATCTCCGTTATGTTGATGAAAATCAATTATTTTTGTCTGTTTTCAATCTGTGAAAGGGGTTGATTTGTGTGGAAGAAAACTATCTTTCTTTACAATCGATGATAATTGAAACGATAATGTATGAACGTTTCTGATCATCCTCGTTTGAACATTCACTTTTTAAGATAGATTGTAACTGCTGTTAATTATAAGCTGTTAACGTTCTTTTCAGTTGACACATCGATATTACTTTAATTTTGGTTGCGGTTACAAAGAGTCCGCGATGTTTAACGCTGGATTTACAAAACTCGTAAAAATGACGGCGATGTCTTATTCTAAACCAAGAAAATCAGCCAGAAACTTTTGTCAAAATCTGAATTAATTGTCATCGAGACGAAGAGTGGTTGTATAAGCTAGTTTATGTATTATCCCTAAATTAATCAAATTAACCCTAGAACGCGAATCCACTCTCAAAATTAGAGTAAGAAGTTTCTTAACGAGGTACGAGGTCGTTTATCGCTATTTATCGCGCAACAGCTGAAATGATTTCACGTGGCGTGATTGCGTCACAATGTGACTGGCCGGCGATAGTTTCGCGATAAATCGAGGTTGGAAACAGCTGTGCCTCAAAACTTCCGCGTTAACATTGCTCTCTGGTTGCATTATGTCGACGCATGCAAGGCAGATGCACGAATGCCGGCAATCCGAAAGCTCTTACGCGTAGTTTCAGATGAAAAAATCAAGATCCGACCTCGAGCCAGACGATCGAACGAATAAGGGCAGACGTTTCTTCGTGCAGGGGTAGCTCACCCCTTGTTTCTCGCTCTTTCTCTGATCGAGTTGTTCTCGGATAGCTCTTCAGATTGATTCGATAAACGTCTCAAAGGGGAAAACATTGAACTTCTATGGTTTGCAAATTTCGTGGGGCAAGGCTTGTCGGATACGATCGTTATCCGGATTGTTTATTGTAATGCGATTAGGCTCGATGAAAGTCGAGCGCGTTTCCGGTCGGCACACGTGAAAAATTGTGGCCAGCGGAGACTCGATCGCGATGACAATCGCTATCGAATTAACCCTTTGCACTGGAACGGCGACTCACATTCGCTGTTTGGCGTGATAGAACAATTTCAATAAATATGTTTCAGCTACATCTATAATATTATACATACGATGTTTAAACACAGTGAAACGAGCAACAGTGTTAAACTATTGTATCTTGTGTTTGCCGCATACTTCTCTGTAATTTTTTATGAGAATATGTAAAATAATATTTTGAACCTCGATCAAAAATATGCATCTCAAAAGGGGTGTGCCAATGTTATTTAGTTATTTGTGCACGGAATAAACAAATACCGAATTCAGTTAATTTAAAGAAAAAACTACCACCGGATATTGATCGAGGGCGTCAATTATTTGACAGACTTTAATCGAAAAATGAATCGAACAACAAAACACGTAAACTCCATCCGGCTGAAAGTCGAATATTTTCAATTTCGCATTTCTTTCCCGGTGTTTTCACCATTCGGAAACTAGCAGCGATAACATTTCAGTCGGCGTTTGATCCAGCAAGTCCGTTACATTCTTGAAAAAGGATAGGCCCCCGTAAAGCTAGGTACTTTATGATTTTATTTCGGGTACCTACCATCAGTAAATGCATAATGTGCTACGCTAAACTGCAGCTTTGTCCCTGGGACTGGTATATTATTGCGTAGCCATGGAGGACCCCCTGAGCTACGAGAGTGGCGAAGCAAGAGACCTCGAGGCCCCTTCTTGCTTCTGCATCTGTAAAGTTCTAGACTCGGAAGTTCCAACGAGGGTACAGACTGGACTTCCACAATAAAACAGGCGGCCTTGAATTTTGTTTTTAACTTATCGCCCCTCTTGGCGTACCGACGATCATCGTTCACCGTTAACGTTCTCTATACCTGCGTAGTTGCCACTCATTGCGAGATTATTTTTCGTTTAAAATAGTTGCAAACAAGCAGAAAGTTTTATCTGAAGCGTGTGCATTTGATTAAGCATAATATCGAACACTTGATGTTCGACGTATTGTTTTAACACTTTGCGCATGAGCAGCAACTTTCTCGCGATTTGATTTAATGCAACAATTTTTAATAAATAACTTGTAACTACATTTTTAGTATTATGCGTGCGATGTTTGAACGCAGCGAATTATACAATATTGACAATGATAAAAAAATAATAATTTCAAAGAAATTGATGAAACTTTCTAACCTGAAAGTATTACAGAAAAAATTATTATCCAAATCTTCAATCCTCAAATCCTCAAATCCACAAATTATAAAACTCTCATATGTACAAACTTCTAGATACCCATATTCCATTCACATAGCCCTCAAGTTTCCAAATTTCTAATCCCTCAAGTCGTGCCCCCACAATCTTAAGAATCTCCAAATTTGTAAATCGAAAAACTGGAAAATGACCAGCAATACAAATGGAGGCAATGCAACGATCCAATCGGTGAAATTAACAGTACCAGTCGCAACAAAGTTTCTCGAGATCGACCGATTAGCTAAAAAATATCTCATCGTTCCTAAAACCGGTGCTCCCGCGTTATTCCCATGATCCACAAAATTTCCCAAAAATACTCGAGCTGACTGTCGCGGCGGAAGGCGTTCGGTCAGATGTCGCGACCTGCTCATTAACCCCGAGAAAACCGGAGGGAGCCTCCGGAGATGGTCGCTTGACCACGAAACTCTCCCGTGGAAGATGAAGAAGGCGTTCTAAATTTGGAACGCCCACCCTCTGTCGCGGGAATCGATCTTGGGATACACCTGCAGTACCCTGCATGAGATCCGTCAGACAGGAAGGAAACGCTATCCCCTGAATCTTGAAATCGTCGCTTCCGCTGCGCTACACCGGCGAGAAGATTTGGTCGATACACGCTTCCTAGTTTCACGAGGGAACCTCCTAATCGACTCTTCTCGAGCCGGTTCCCTCGGACTGACTGAAATTAATTTACTCTCGCACGGTTAATGCCGCCCGAACCTATGGTTATCCCGTGATAAATATCGTTCTAATATGAGAGACGCGGAGGCGTGAATGGTTTCGAGGTTTGGGGGAACCGCAAACGGTGAATGGATCTTGTGAACTACGCAAGGAATATTAACTTCTTCTTGCATCATTTTCTTGTAGGTTGGAACAAGACGCGGGCTCTTGCGTGCAATTTTTTTTCTTATCTTGTATCGATAATTATTAAATAAACGGATTTGGGAATTGCTTAATAATGTGCGACGAAGGAAGAATACATATGAAGGTACATATGTGATCATTTGTTGTTGAATTACAAAATGCTGAAGATACATGAATATGTCAGTATCGTTGATGTTACATCATGTTGTTTAAAATAAAAGCGTGTTCGCAACGGGCTATGTAGAAATGAATGAATTTCGTCACAGAAGAGGAATTTTAGTAACGCGTTATACGGTCCGTCTAAAAAATGCGTGCGTGGGGTCGTTTTTTAGTCGCCATCTGGATTGTCGTCGCAGGGAGGCGCCTGTATTATGGAATACAGGAAAATGTAACTCGTTTTCGTGGGAGTTCGGTGAAAAAATGTCTTGTTCGCGCAGCAGACGGCGCCATTTATAACCGCGGGCTATTTGTTTCTACCAGGGGGTAGAATTCCCATGAACTTCCTCGTTAAAAAAAATCTTCCTCCGCATAGCCTGCGTATGCTCGTGAATCCATTTCTTACTCGAAATTCCGTATACGCGTTATGAATAACAAGGACTGCTTCAAATTTTTTGCAAAAGTCAAATATCGAAAACCAAAAGATGTTACGTTCGCGAGATGTTTGTTTCAGGATACTGCTGTTATTAATATTATTACTGTATCAAGGATGAATACAATAAAGATCAACTCCACAATACCATTTGGGGCCACGCAGGGATTGAGAGCGAAGGTTAAAGGAGATAAAAAGTTTATAACTTAGGTAGTCCGATCTGTTCAGAGGTTTGTAACTTGAAGAGCGGAGGATGCTTCTAAAAACCCCGATCGTAAATTGGAGGTACCCTATTCAGTCAAATTGGGCCAGTGTGCCACTTCGCTGGGAATCGGGTCGTGTGCTGGACACACGTAAGGAAAACGATCACAATACGGCCAGGTAATTCTTGGTACCACTACCTTCGAAATCACAGGAGACATTGAACACGGGTGCCACGAGTTACACGATTCCTTCTTCATAAATGAAGTACTTGAGAATTTCGGAGTTTGGAGATTTAAAAACTTGAGAATTTCAGAATATGAGGATTTAGAGGCTGGTATGTTTGAAGGTTTGAAGATTTAAATGATTCGATATACTCTGAATGGACATCCCTTTAGCATGCACCTCTGAATAAATAAATTGCACAATCTGTAGGCAACCGAAGATGCAGGATTCCGAGCACGAAGTTATCGATCACGCGTGCGTTAAAATACCCATTACCCGAACAATAACCCATCGATTCGGATGAGAGGTGGCAACGTATCCAGTTGCAGCGCGAAGTTCCCAACACATGGACGAAGAAGAAGGCATCGATCGAATCCAATCGAGTCCCGTTTGGTCCAGCTCTATCGACGCAGTTGCGTGTACCCCTTTTGAACAAGGTGCACCAAGTAGCCACCCCATTCTTGCGGGGACCCCTTCCTTTTCCGGCGAATGCTCAGCTCGGTTGGCTCGCAGAAGTTCGTGTCGGACCTCTTTGCCTGCCTCCTCCAGGGTCGCGCAAAAGGATCACCTGGCGACGGTTCCCACGTTTCTGCGATTCGCGTTTCGCTTCACCCTTTCCGTGCCGTGGACGTAGTTCGTCGTGGTCGTCGGTGGATATTCGGGGCCCATAGTGCCGCACACGATGGAAAAAAGGGGGTTCGCCGGCGAAAGCGAGAAGGAAAGGAGGCAAAAGCGGGAAGAAAAGAAAACGAGCCGTGCCTCGTGCATCCATTATGGGGCCCTGACCGCTACGGAGGTGCGCGTGGCTGACACACGAGGGACCCCGCGATAGGGAACCTACGTTTTATTGGCGAGGGAAAAAGAAAACGCTGCCGGGCCGGGTCGGCCCGTGCAGGTACGTATTTGCATAGAAAGCTCGAAATTTTCTGTCCTCCGCGATACGACGCTAACTGTTTCCTTTTGATCGTGGTGGGATGCTTCGGGGCTCTTCGACGGAACCCTTTATACGGCACTGCCTGGCTACGCAGCCCTTTACCTGGTCGCGCTGTTATTTCATTTTATTGTTTTATGATTACTTTACTGCTCGTTACGAGGTTTGTCCTTCGGCTCTTTAGTGCGCTGCTCAGGAGGATTCGGTTGATCCTTCAGATACCGAGACGTTTCCATTTTTCTACGCCATATTTGACGTACTATGACGAATGAAATGGTATACTAGCAATCTGACAATATCTAAAATAATATATTAGTCTGAAACCAATACTCGAAGATCTATACAAATATCCGTAAATGGAGTTAATTAAACTTCCGATAGTCACATATTGTCCAGAAGGAACATAATGAAATATCAAACAGATAAGATTAATCAATTTGTAAGATTGATTCAAAAAATAAATAAATTATTTTATATATAATTTGTAAAATTAATTAATTTGTTGGATACTTGTTATGTATCAAAAAATTCATTATCATTTGAATGAGTAGTTTGTTATATATATTGCAGTATATAATTTAGTTCATATATTTTAATGTGTAGTATGTTCTTAAACGAATGAAAGTAATCTTTATTCTCGAATTAACTTACGAAGTCGGAGTTTCTCGGCTGTTATAGATACAGTAACTCAATCTTTTCGACACATCCGGTGACCGGGTCCACTGGGTTAAAAAGCGAGACGAACGGTATTAAAATCTGTTCACGAGTCCGTTAAAATCATTCGGCGGTCCATCTTTAGGAAACACGATCTGTTTAGTCTTCGGTGCTCCGAAATGAACCCCTGCAGTATTCAGTTCCTTCGTGGGACCATCGATCGTTTGTTTCAGAAACAGAACGGTAATCCGTGAGTAATAGGAGCCGGATTGTTTTTGTATTGTCCTGTTAATTGCCTCCGTTTCAGGGAATGCTACGATTTACTTGTAGCAAAGGGTTTACGTTCACGTGTCGCCTAAATCAGCTTTTCCTGTCGAGAAATGTATAACCGGAAACGGGGTTAAGTCTTCGCTATTTTTAATAGCTTCTCTACAACCCTTGTCCGCGTTGTCAGGCAATGGGATACCAATTTTTACGTTTTCCTCAATAATTTTTTACGTTCCTGTACAAAATATCACCATCGTACAGACGTTTTCATATTTTCAAAATGTATATGTAGAAATGTGTGTCGAATTTTAATCAAACATATAATTTCGGTCAAATTTATGTTAAACTCAGAGATTGAACAACCTGAAGTAACACGTACTAATCTTAACACTAAATCTACCGACGTATAATGCACAGTTTCAATGTTAAAAATGAAGTTGAAAAATAGATTAACAAAATATGAAACATAAATGAATACACTTATTGATTCTTTGTTTTGACGACAATCAGCACGGGAGATAAAAAACCCATCTTAACAATTTTTATCGTTTGAAGTATAAAATTTGTGAAAGGGTCATTTGACCCCTCTTGTAGTTTTAGTGTTAAAATGAGGCTACCTCTGTGTTAACCATTTGTTTTATAACACATTCTTTAAAAAAAACAGCTATAACTATAAACATCGGTAATAATCGAAAATAGGAAACGGGAAGGGTGCATCCTCGTTGCGCAAGCTACAGAAGACAAAGGATGGCAAGGGTCACTCGAGGCAGTCTGTCGCGATTTCAGCAACGGTAGCAGACAACGGCAGGTTGTTGCATCGGCATCGTGAACGACTTGGTCGATGCAGAAGCACGATGTCAAAGCTTCGACGAACAACCTTGCTCGGTAGAGGCGCTCTCCTCGCAGCTAGGCGCCTCGAGAGTGTGCGAGCTGGTGAGAACACTCCGCGCCACGCGTTCCCACCATCCTCCTCGGCCATCTTCGTCCACCTCTTCGGACGTGTTCGGCTGGCACTTCGCTCCCGATATCGGCATCAGGCCCAGCTCCTCGTGGGCCCATGTGCCCTTTTGTTACCGAAAATTGGCAGCTTCGCTCTGGCCCTGTTTGCACAAGAGCGCACCGTGGAGAGGTCGAGGTGTCGTAATGAACCTTCGACAGGAACCGCTCTTTGCTTTTAATTTATGCAGAGGGTCACTACAGGTCGTCGCATGCGTTCGTTTATTAACCGTGCTGCTCTTTCGAGCGGAATGCACGGTTCTTCGACAGTCTCTCGTTTGGACTATCAATTATTGGTTTTTGGTTTAGGTACCTGGGACCCGCTCGTCATCGAGCGACTCCTCGACAATTTCTAAGAACCGAACATTTTATTTTTATGGCCGCGTTTGTTAACGAAGGAGCGTCGTCCATTGATTCCGAACGAATATGTGCCGAATACGAGCCGCGACGTTAATGTACACGACCCTCGCCTTTAGACTGCGTTACAATTGAAACGTGTCATTAATCCGCAATAACTCGTCCCGCGTTACCTTTTGTGGAATAGCCTGTATGGTTAACTTTCACGAAAAGTGATTACGACCGACTCTAATCCTACCTAATCCAGCGAAATACCGATTCAGGCAAAAAGGAAGTTCGCAGGAAATCGGGCGATAGAAAGTCCTAGGTAAGAACGGGTTGTTGCCTGTGTTTCCTGGTCATTCGACGCGTTTGGAAAAGCAACGGACAAACCGGCAATTAAAACGAATGATGTCCACGATCGAACGGTTCCTTGTACGTGCATCTGCCGTTCTCATTGACGTAACATGACGTCCCAACAATGGTGGGTTCCTTCGAACGATCGACATAGTCCTTCTCTCCTCGAAAAACGCGTCACAGCTCTATGCAAATTTCCAGCCGTGGTCCCATTGGGGGAACACCGTTGCCACCCGTGAAATTTGTCACTTCGAACGAGTTACCTTGAGCAAGTAAACCGGCTATTAAGCAGGAAGAAATCGGCTGCTTGTTTCGCAACTAGGAAGGCATTGTCTACTCTTTGGTTTACACGTGAGAAGGCTCGAAGTGGAAAAAGGTGCGGAAGTTATTGATTTCAGCTAGGTAGTTGCTTTGTCTATTTTTATTCTCCACTATGTCCAATAGTTAGCAAGAGTGTCTGGGAAATGGTTTTTAACCCTTTTCTTGCTGTAGTAGCACACGGTGAATCCACGATTGTACCATAAATTATAACATGTGACACTTGTATTATGAAATATGTGAAGCTGATAGTGTTTGTATTTTTGATTATTGATTCGTGTTTTTATTGTTTTACCATGTACTTTTGGAGTAACTTCTCGATGCGAATGCAATTCAAAAGATAAATTGTTTGGCAACTCTATCTTTATAAGTACTAGTGGTCTATTTCTCAGCAGTAAAAACATAATATGACGTGGCTACAATTTAAAATCATTTTAATATCAAATACATTCCTTTTATAACACAGAGTTTCCCGGATCACGGCTACCTGCGTTCCGAATATTTATTAATTCGCAGGATTTATGCAAAAATGACATCAATATTCCTTTAGAAGGAAAAAGAAGCTCGAATTCCACATCGAAGTATTAATAAATCGTGTGAACAGGAAATTCAACAACGACGATCGTGACTTAACCAGAACAGTATGATGTTTCCTTAAATTTTGGCATATACAAAAACTACATAGAATGTTAACGAAAGCATAATTTATTACCGCATCGTGATTTGCTAAACATTCGAACATCGTCTTGAGAGAAAATTTAGTGAACATGGTCAGTTTCATGTAGAAACTCTTCGTGGATCCGCGATATACACTTTTTTAAATGTATTAGCACATACGACACAACGAGGGGGCACCTTGATACCAAAATCGTTGCATCAGCTGGAGCAAATGTGCTCGTGCTCGGTTTGAAAGTGGGGTGCTGAACAATGAATTGGTCCAGTACGAATCGTAAGGGGTCTTTCTTAGAGCGGTCTTCGATTTTGATGGCCAGAAATAACGGCACGCGCCGAACGTCTGTCTACAACCGATTTATCGATTTGCTGAAAGCAGCTGGTGGCCAGGAAATCGATTGCGACACGGGCAGAAATGTTCTTGCAGACATCGACGTTCAAGTATCCGCGATATATTTTAAGGTCTTGAGAATCCAGACATTGAGCATTTCAGAATTTAAGATTCGTGGTTTGAGAATTTTGCAATTTCGAGAAATTGGGAATCGAGAGATTTAAACATTTTCAGAACTTGGAGAATCGGAAAATTTAGAGATTTGAGAATTTTGGGACTGAAAATTCAGAAATTTATGAACGTGGAAATTTGAGAATTTGTGGAACTGGGGAATCTAGGAACTTCAGGATCTAGGAAGTTATGAATCTAGGAACTTGAGTATCTAAGGACTAAGGATCTAGAACTTTGGAAATTCTGACATTTAGGTACATAGTAAGTTGGGAACCTACAAGTTCGAGACACTAAGTATTTGGAAATCTAGGAATTTGTGATGGGTGAATTTGGAAATTTAAGTGCATGTAAATTGGAGAATGTGGCATCTTACAAATTTAAGAATTTGGAAATTAAAAATTTGGAACTTGGATACTACAACTCCAAGCTGTAGCTTCTCTGCACGAAGGTCAATCGAAACAGGCTACTGGTATAATTTCAAGAAGCAGAGGAGATATTATACCGAGGAAGGTTAGATCCGTGGCTCTTATTCTGATCCGAAGGGAAATCCCTTGACGACGTTTGTTGAAGGGTGCCGGTATTCTTGGTGCCTATGTTAAAGGGACCACAAGCCATGAGCAAGGAGGGAAGAAGGACAATGGCTTGCGCAAAATGCTTTTCTTGCCGGTTAAGGAAGGGGAACTTGGCACGCGACCAACGTCACCTGCCCCGTTCTACGACCCACTGAAGTCCTTGTATCGATTTTCTTGCATGCAGCTGCAATGTCGTGCTTTCTTGCGTCGATCAGCAGACCGAGACACCTTCGTGTCGTTATCTTTGGCCACGACATATGGCAGAAACGTTGAGATTCCTCGTTTTATGCCGCTAACCGAGTGATTTCGTGTTGGCTTCGCTTCGAATCGAAGGCGTTTCCGTGCACCTGTTACCTGCTTGCTCTCGAACTAACTGCTTTCTGGGTCACCCATATTCCTTCGAATCGTTTTTATGAAATATTTCTTCGTTAAAAAGCGTCTTACTTTGTTGCCTTTTTACAACATTAATTTGCTTTCGCGGTCTTAATCTGCCTGCATGAGCACTTTACTTTCTTGCAATCTTCACCTGCCTGATTTTTCTCGTAATAAATTAACAAGTGGAATTAAGTATTCAACAGTTTTTGCTTCGATGAGTATGAAATCCTAAATAGAATTCAACAATTTTTAAAGTCCTCGTCAACCTTTGCATTTAACACTTAGAGGGTTGTACAATGTGACTCCGTATCAATGTGACTTTGTATCTAAGAAGAATATCCTACAAAACTCTCTTCAAAACTATTACTATATGAAAATAGTACATTTTGAGCAAATTTATAGAAGGAACGAATAACCATCATCCTTTGGAACACCCACCCACCAACAATTATCAAAAATTAACAAATTTGTGCATGTCATTTTGAATTTGCCACCTTGCTTCCAAAGTCTGCCTTCAGATTTGATATTAACAACATTGATAACTCAAATATAACATAAATATAATTAGACAAATATGGACAACGATAAACACGTAAAATGTTAAAAATCCACAGACAAATGTTAAAATCCGTCGTCCTAACCTCAGAAGCTATCCAAACTTTAATGTTCGAGTTCGTGCAAAAGAAGCAAAGACTCCCCGTGACACCATCCTGCCCTATTAATTCCCCAGATGCTTCATCAAAATTTCTTCCGGGCCAGAGAAGAAAAACGGTGGCCCCATTTCGAATGGGTCCCTCGCGGGCCGTAATAATCGTTTCTTTGATCGATTCCCGGGGATTCGAGGTCGCCACGCGAAGTCACACGAAGGAATTCCACCAAGTTTTACAGCGTGCTGATAAATGCCCGAAAAATCCCAGGTGTAAGTGACACCGGGCCAAGAGGGACGCGTGCCGTTTTCCCACGTGTGCACCCCTCTTCGCATGCGTCCCGCGTAATTCCACTTCATTCTCCTTTGCATGATTCTCCGCCGCCTCTCATTCTTCTTCTCCTTCACCGTATATGCTGTGTACCATAAACACGGTCTCATATACATGTTACACTCGTATACTCTTACATGCTTTTGCACATATGTGTATTATGAATCGACTATTTCGAACGATTTATTTAAACAAATTTTAGGATACATCATAGAAAAAGGATTTAATAACTTATGACATATGATGTCATTCTTATATGGAGTATTTCACTTTTTAGTTGGAAATGTTCTATGATGTATGATTCTTAAATACTACAATCATTGATTTTTTTGATATAATGCCTTAACACTAAAACTGTCAAAATGGTCAAATAATCGTTTCAATAAGTTTTTGTTTCAGGTTACAACAATTTTGGCCTCCTCTATATAATAATTCTCTGTATAATTGGTCTTCTCCATATTATACTTTAGTACTTTTTTTTTAAACAGAATGATACAGAGAATCAGTATATGTGTGGAAGACGGCATTCGATTGAAAAAACTGAATACGAGTTCCGAAATACTTTCGTGAATATTTAAAAAATTATTTCGTCCCGAGTTAAAAATCAGTTAATTCGTTTTAAGTAAGTATTTTTAGCACTCCCTGTACATCACGATTACAGTTCCCGCGAGGATCCTTTCGAGGACCCTGCAGATGCCTCGTCCAAGATTTCGGCCCCCTTGAGGTTCGACGTCACGTCCCATGACGCGTGGATCTCGTGACGTCACGAGCATGTGTCTCGGGAACCCCCGTGACGTAAAGAAGGGGAAGTTGCACGGGGTAATGATTCCTTCCTTGTCTTTTTTCACCGTTTTTGTTTCCTTAGGTAAGTCGTCCTGGATGGTCCTGGGGGTCGTGGGATCGTGAAATTTGCAGATGCAACTTTCGACAGATGCAAAAGGAGCACGTGTGTTTCTTGACGAGCGCTTTCCTGGACGTGTGTGCACGAAGGAAGCGTGTGGTATCGAAATATTTAGGGATTTGCGGACGACGGGAAGAACGTATGAAAGAGGAGAACGAGTTTCTTGTTCCTGTTCCCTTTCATCCATTCCGTGTCTTTTTCTGTATTTTTAGAGACGGGGTAATATGGGGACCTCGAGTAGCAAGGGTGCGATTATTTTGTGACACAAGTCCGCTAAACGATTTAATGAGACACCATTTTTCTTTGGGGGTTCAGATTTTGGAATTTTGGAATCTTAGGTCTTAAGGACTTTGTGATTCTTGGCGTTTAGAAATTTTTTAACTTTGGAGTTTCAGAATTTCCTGACTTCTGAGATTTGAAAATTTGTGTACCTTGGAACATCAGGACATTGTGATTCTTGGGAGTTTGCAAATTTTGGGATTTTTGAACCTTGGATCCTTATAGTTTAAGGATTTGGAATTTTTGCTACATCGAAAATGTTAAGATCGTCAAACCTCGAGACCTTAGGACTTTAGGATTTTGGGGTTTTTGGAAATTTTGAAATATCAAGAATTTGAATTTCCAAATTTTTGAATCTTGACTTTTGACACTTTGAGACTTTAAAAATTTGGAGTTTTAGATCTCTGAAACCTTGGGACCTCGAAATTTAGAGAATTAAAAATTTTCAAGTCCCTCATCCTTGAGGAATAAATGGTAAAAAAAAATTGATTTGCGACCGCAATTATACTTAACCATTCCAAGTAACGATCTACGAAGTTCTTACAAGATTTTGTTGCACTCTGCGTACTGGTTTCTCGAACAATTAAATTGCGGTCAGCTACTTACACCGGTTATTGAGGTCTTACCTTGTTCAGCGTGCCCTAGCACTTTTCAAGACTAGGTTAATCTTCCGTAGTGTTCAACATACACACGGCAGCTGTGACAGCAGACTTGTTATTGTTAAATTTAGGATTATGCAAAATATTCCGGAATGTCCTGCAGTTTGCTTAAGTGGGACATGCATTTGCATCTGAAGACGAGAGGTCTTGTCCTTTGCCTAGTAATTAGAAGACTCTTTGCACGCAATGAACTATTTCCAAACGTAACCAAAAATCACATTCAAATTAATGATAAGAACGACAGGCTAATTGGCAAGAGATCCGCTTTGCCCGTATGTCATTCTACAGGAATCGATCGCTATGAGAAATGAATTCCAGGTGCTATCCACCGGTATACACATGACATGTGCGTGATTACGATGCCATCGTTATGGGAATACCACCATTCTTATGCACACCGCTTTTGTTTCTTTTATCTGAAACATGCGTGCTTTTCAAATGACCAAAAATAAAGTACACAAATTCTATGTCCCTGTCCAGAGGATAAATAGCACAATATAAAAGGAATCAATTAGAATTAGAGTAATTTGATTTAATTCGATATTGTGTACGATTTGGTTGCTTGAGGTATTTGAATAAAATTCAAATTATACTTAGAAGAATTTGAATTTCACGAGTAATTTGTATAATCGACATTTCTATAGACCAGTAGTTCTGGAACTCCTAATTAAGTAGTAGTTTGAAATTTCTAATTAGTTAAAAGTTCGAAACTCCTCGAAGAAATATGGAATAAATATGGAAATAAAAATCCGTAGCACGGTATAGTAGTTTGAACCATTTAATTGGAGGATATGATAAAGATGGGTATCCGTTTGATGCGCACAGGTGAAACCGATAAACTTTTAATTTATGTTGAACGAGAAATAATTACGCATTCACGTATGATGTCGTATGTTGGACCACCGTGAGAATGCGTGATGAGTTATCAGCACAATTCCCATGGATGCCTCAACACCTGGCAAAACGCGACCGCTGTAGGAAAAGTTTTGTCCGTGAAAAAGGCAAGTTCCGGTCACGATGCATGTTGAAACGTCCGTTCTTGTAGACAATAATTGTCTGTTAATAACGTCCGGTGGGTCGGTGACGCACATGACAAATAGTTTAACTCGTTGTGACAGATGTTATTAGAAGTGGAGCGTTATTGTTTAATGATATAATGATACGTGGAACGAACATAAGTTTTTAATACCATTATCGATCGTTTTGCATAGGAATTAGTTCTAAATAGAACTTTTAAGAAATATAGTTCTTTGCATGAAAAGCAGGAGTAATTGAAAATTTTCAAATGTATCGTAACCGCTTAATAATTTCGAGGAAAAATAGTGTATATTGTCTTTTTTATACTAACTATATATTGACCTGTGAAATTTACTTTATGACAACTTCATGAATTGCAATTTTATAATACACTATTTTCTGATACACTTCCATATTACGTAACTTGAACATTGTATATTTGTAAAATGTTGGAATAAATAATCGTGCAAGTCTCACGTTTTATAATTTTGTTTTCTTTTGTTTCGTATTAACGCGCGCTTTAAAAACAATCTCACTAGCGTCATATAGCGTCGAAGGATGGAATTAGTGGAAGCAGCAATTGTTTTTGAAGAAAGAAGCATTTTGTACTTCTATATGGTAAAGGATTCCTACATGGTAAAGAATTCATAAAACGCAAGAAAAGTATGGTTGATAGCGTTAATTGCGAGGGTCTACTACTAGATGCCTGTAGTGTTCAATTCTCTTGGCGTGCTTTTTAAAATAACATGGAAAAGTTTATCTTCTTTTTCTCGTTACATACATTTTTCTAGATAATTACTGATTCAGACAAATATTACTTAGTATACGGAAGTGGTTTATATTATTGCAACCTTTAAAGGGAATATTGACACAGAATAATTTTTAACATTCACTGTTAGATGGTGCTTGCAGTATTGTCTTTGAGACTCGACATAAAATTAAAAAATGTATAAATACGTGCTAAAAATCTTTCTGCTCATAACACTTCGTTTAAGAACAATATGTTAAAAGAAACTGACTTTTTAATTACAGATAACATTTCAATTTTTAAAAGTGGTCTTCCGCGCCATCTCTCGGTGATTCAATATATCTTCTTAGTCAACGAAGCTTGCAGAGTGCAACTGCTGTGAGCTTAAAGTACTCTTCGATAGATGTCGACTCTAGTTCATACTAAAGATTCACATTCGGAGTTCAAACTTTTATACCTGAAAATTCGTTATAAATCACCTAAGCCAGAAACATGCGGAAATTGAAACTTTCAATGCAGGAAACGACCCACTTTGTATAGTTTACACAAAGGCACGTTCAAAACATTCTACAGCTTCTAAGATCCACTTGGGAACGAAGTCCTGTTACGCAATACAGTTAGGTTAGTCCACCTGCTATATTTCCGTAAGTGATTCAAAATCAAGCTATTATGTTGTGACATATGTGCAGGAAGTGAACGTTTTTTACTGAAATTTCTTATGTTGTGTTAAATTCTTCCATTGTACCCATCCAAATATTTATCAATCCTCATAGAGTAGTTCTTAACCAATAATCTGATGTGATCGACAAATTTTTATGCTGGTATAATACATACGCAAATGCATAGTATTCTTTAGTGTATAGTAAGCTGTAGAACAAGAGTTCTCGGTCTTACATATAATGCGGCAAATTATATTGAAAACCACGACGTGGAAATGCAATATTTATAAAAATCCTAAATTTTCAAAGTTATGAACTTTAAGAATGTCCTGAAGTACCATGGTTCCGGGTTATCATATTTAGAAAATTTTAAAGCCCGAAATCTCAAGTTTCGAGGATGCAGAAATTCAAAATTCGAGAGTTTCTATGTTTCCAACTCCCTCACCTTCAAAATCCTAAATTTCAAACTTTGGAAACTTCCAAATTTCAACAATTCTAAGGGTATACATTTCGCAAATTCAAAAATTCTAAAATCTCAAATTCACTTCGTTCAAAATTTTCAAATTTTCCAAACTTCCAAATCCCCAAAATTCAAATTTTGGAATTCCCAAATTTTCGAAATTCGAAGGTTAGACATTTTTCAAATTCCAAAATCCTGAATTCTAAAATTCACTTCGTTCCAAATTTTCGAACTTCCCAAACTTCCAAATCTCCAAAATTCTAAAACCCGAAATTTCTAGAATCCCAAAATCCGACGGTCCCCAATTCCCAAGGCTTCAAGATTCAATCTAGAAGTCGTAAAGCGTGTAAATTCAAAAATGTGTTTTAAGAAAAAGAACGTCGCTACGTTCTCCGCTTAAATACGAAGTGCCCAATCATTGTTCTCCACGAAGCATCACGCGAACCTCTCGCACCCTGTTCGTTCTCGGAAGCTCGAAGTAACCGGCACGTGTGTGGTCGGAAATTAAACACATAATAATCTCTCATCCACGGTGAATATCCATCGCGTTTAGCCACACTCGTGGTCCCCTTTTTTATAGCGTGCTATGAACAGCCCGCTCGCCGCGCTTCTCGTTAGCTCAATTTTACGATCTAGCCCCAACAACCGTTATTTTTCGTAATTCCGATGCAATTACGCCACCATGGTTCCGATGCTCTAAAACTTCGCCGGTCAGGGTAATTACATTGGTTGCAGGGTTTTATGGACTGCGACTATACGAAACACCGTGCACCCCAATCCGCCCCTTAACCGCGCGATGAAATCAACGAAATTGATTCTAATAACTGAGCCGAAATTACTAACTGCTTGATATCGCGTGTTGTACGTGAAAGAACTTCCAAAAAACGCATCTCCACAACCAATGCCCGTTACGAGCTGGTAAATGAATTTTACCATGTTTTGCAGAAACTTTACATCGTTGGATAAGCTATTTGCAAGGAATATACATGTATATAGTAATTTTATTTTTTAAGGTAGTATTATGTCTATATTATTTGAGTTTCTATGTCAAAGTGTTTTCGAAAGTACCATCGTTGGATTTTTAGTATGAACGATTCAAATGCAATTTTAAATCGAGTGATGTTGCAAAATTTGGTACTGGAGATAGTTGTTAATTTATGATTGGGAATGTTGTTGGCACAGTATATATTGGATCTTCGGATTCGAGTGATTAATCGAATAACGCATTCACCTGTTCCTGAATATAAAGAAGCTTCTTAGGTCTGCCTTACCATCGTTCATTAGTCAAATGGACACGTACGAAATTAATAGACTGCATTGGATCTCTTCAGAGAGAAAGCGAGGGGTTGTTAATTGCTTTCAGGAACATGAAAAATCGCTAGCCTTGTTAGGAACTGTGATTTGCACAATGAATATCTAATAATGCATAATTATGCGGAACTTATAATGTTACGCAGTGTTGTTTGAGCGTCTCATATTTCAGGACCAAAATTGGTTCGATATTCTAGCAATAAATAAATTCAACTTAAGTTATATTAAATTTGTCTCTACTTGCAAACTTCAGAATTTGTTAATTTAGAGATTCGTGAAGTAGGAAATTTGCAATATCTGTTCCAATATCGGTAGATCACCAAACCACAAAGTCACCAAATTCTAGGGAACACAAATTGTTATCCTATCTGCAAATTCCAAGAACTCAAACTTCCTAGCCTAACCCAAATCCCAAGAACCCAAACTTCTCGATCTCTGAATTCCAAGAACTCCAGCTTCTTACTCTATCCTCATATTTCCAGGATCACAACTCTTTACGCACCCCAAAAAATCTCAACTTCTTAATGAGACCCTGAATCGCTGGAACTCCAAATTTTTACTCTATCTCCAAATCTCAAGAGCTGCAACTTACCATATCCTCAAATAGAACCACAGAACCATATCTTACTTCAACCCCAAAATCCCAAGAATTCCAATTTCTTACCACACCCACAAAACAAGAAAATTGCAAGTTTTTAAGCGACCCTTAATTCTCTGGAGTCCCTACTTCATATCCTGCCCCCAAATCCCAAATTCGTACCCCATTCTCAAATTTCAAGAACCGCAACTTACTTCGTCACAAAGTACCAAGGACACCGACTTCGAAACCGAAATTCGTCAAATCCCCAAAAATCACTGAAAATGAATCCCCTTCACCGTGATTGCGATATTTTCGCTGAAAGGATGCAAATTTGTTGTTGACTGTACATCCACCTTGTTCGTCGTTCGTGGATCGCACGGGACGAACGCGTGGGACTCGGTCCGATGGAGCGGAACACGTGGTAGGCATCGGTTCACGAGCAAGCCCGAAAGAAACCGAGCTCGAACGAAGAGGGAAGCGCACGATCCACGTGTGGAGAGCGTGCCGCGCGTGAGTACCGGTATTTATTGGTGGGGGTACCGGTGATGGGTCCACACGGTGGGGAGATCCATCTCGTTCCGGCAAACTGGGACTCAATGCGCTCTCCCTCTGCCGGGATTTCCGTAAACCAATCAAGACGTTTCGCAACCTTGCACCGAGACAAAAGATTTGACTCATATTTCATCGCGAAAACAAACAGGAAGATGTACGATGAATAAATACGATAATTTTCATCACTTTGTGGACGGTCGAATTTTTATCATTTTATAAACGGTCGAATTTTTATCATTTTATAAATCGAATTTTGACCAAAAGATATCATGCAATTGGTGTCAATTTTTACGCATATACAAAAAATGATTGAGCAAGGAGTTGTTCCTTAATTGATTGTTACAGCGATCTTCAAACAAACGTTTTGATCTCGTCAAAAGTTTTAGAAGTACATGAATAATTGTACCGCATTTAATGAAAAGATATTCGATTATAATTATTGCACAATTTGGGTCAATTTTGATGGATGTACTAAAACTGATTGAAACATTGTTCTTTAACCACATTGGTCCTCAATCCAATTGTTTGATACAATCCTCAACATAAGGAGTACACGGTAGAACCATATAACATTTATCAAATAACAATAACGAAATTTTATACAATTAATATTTACGAGCATAACAAAAGTGTAAAGTCTTATGTACATAAACGAGATATTTTATAATCGTATACAATCATAATTGTATAGCGATCCTCGCTCGAGTTCGAAGATTCTAGATTGTTGCGATCCGATAGGCACGAAATCGTCCCGAAGTCTTGAAAACGCTAATGCACGTTCACCCGCATGTATCGACATAAACGATGAAAAAGGGTTAACCTGGCCGGTCGGTAGGTAGCCGTAACTGGTTCACGGAGGAGGCATGCGGCGCGCAAAATGACCCGGCTAGCTTTTTCCCGCAGTAAAAGTTAATTCGACCTTTTTGTCGGGTCCACGGCGCGGCTCGCTGTGTGTCCGGTATTTTGATGAGCGGGAACAGCGACCGGCCAGGGAATTGCAATTTGAATTAGCCGCGAAAGCCGAGGCTAATGATTCCTAAAGAGCAAAACAGCGGCGTGCACGAGCCGGCGATATTCGTGGTTCCGCAAGAAAGCGCCTCGCCGCTATCCAAAGACCGTGAAAAGAGTAGAAACCCGGCAACAAAATCGGCCGGGGTTTTCTTATTGCGTGCACACGGTATACCGGTGGTTCGTTCGAAATGCGATAAACGTTGTCGCGTTAATGTTCGTGCTTGTACCACGGCTACGAAGAAGCGACTAACGAGAATGGTAACGATCGCGATAATTGTGCCAATTACCACCGTTAATGTTATCGTTATGCCCGTCGTCACCGGCACATTTGCTTGTTAATGCGAAAATGCGCCGCGAAACGATACTTGATCCTGATGACGTTTCGATTTCGACGCTCGTCCTTTCGCGTTTGTGCCGGCACGATCCGCCGTATCGTTCGGTTACCGGTTTACGATACGATTACACCCGGTTCGATTAACTAATTGGGTTAGGTAACTATGTATTCGCAATCGGGACGAAAGCACTGGGCTAATTCCATTTATTATCAGACAGATAACTTCGGTTGCTTGGCCGCCGTGTTTGCCGTGCGATAAACCGAGCGCCGAAATTATACGAATTACCGATGGTCAGATTATGCCACCCAGTCGGCTAACGAACACAGGCCGAAACTTATGAAAATTTATTTTAACCCATTGCTGGCCGGTAGTTTTATGCAGAAATTCGGAAGGAAAATTCGGAAAGAAGGAAGTTTTTAAAATATATTATTATTCACTGTATTTCATATATTGAAACAGAAAATGCAAGTGCAAACACGAGTTAACTCGTGAACGATCAACAATGTATTAAATTTCGACGAACCTGAAGAGGCTCGAGTCTCGAACTTATACCTTTGACAATGTAGAAATCTGCGAGTTCTTGGAAATTAGAACGATTCCGAAATTTTTTGATTCGCGAGTCAGGTGATTGGATAATGGAAAAAGTTAGAAATTTGAGGATGTACGAATCCATGGGGTCTATAAAAATTCCTGCGCGTAACGTACCGCCTAATCGAGGTTCATAAGTCCTCCCCTGTCGATGCGTCATTCCATTGCCATTCACGGAAGCCCGGCATCCTCTAAGATACAAGCTCGAATTTAGCAGCAGCCAGGAATAATAAACCGCTCGTTGTCGATGCATTACGAGATCGTCGATCGTTTATGAATACCTACAAGGACGAACGACAACAGCGGCATACGTATACCAAAGCGACTTAGCCGGCGTTTCCCGGCCTCACAGGAACGGTCGGTAAGAGGAGAGAAAAAAGCTGAAGGAACGGTGAAGATCTAATCGCGGACACACCGGTGACGTGAGTTACGTGGGTAACCGTTGTCGGCGAGAGACAAAAGTACGCTGATGCCCGGCTTCAGGAGCCCCATGCCGCACGATCACCATGGCCACCGTATCGTCGGCTTCATCATATTTATACACCTTGCTCGTTGGCCTTGCCTTCTCGTTCCTTTCGCGCCTCTCGACACCATACACCGTTGCCTCACGCGGACTCGGAATCTTCGCGGCGTATGTCCGAATTTTGATCATTCGCGTTAACGTCTCTAGCGTCTTGACATTTCGACAACTTCAACTTTGCCGATATCCGCCGTTCGACGATTTCCAAACGCCGCTTTGAACACGAAATGTGCCTTTATATGTACTTGTTAACCGGGTGTATTATCAAAAACTACGCACGTCGCGGGAACATGTCCACATGAATCATATATGGCTTCCTATCACCTAGCGCCTTATTAGGCTTAACATAACCTGTATGACTCAGTACCTACGAATGTTCGAACATTGACAGTTCCTTTGTAGTACATTTCGGGGTGAAAAATATTTCCTCGTCCCACGTTGATTATTTTTATTCCCAAACTTTTGAGTATGAGAAAGGATAAATGTGTATATGTACATTTTTCTTGTTCGGTGTACCAAATCGATCAGTGAAACTATGAGTATATTACGTACGAGATTATGGCCATGAGCGTACATTACATACGAGGTTATGTCCACATACGTACATTTCATATGAGATTATGTCCACGAGCGTGTATTACGTATGAGATTATGTCCGCGTATGTACGTTACATAAGAGATTATGTCCACGTGCGTATATCGCCTTCTGTAACTGCAAAGGTGAACATCGTAGGGTAGCTTAAGCGACTATGACCCTCGGTTCGGCAATATATGCGTGATCGATGTGCCATGCACGTATTGCCGTCACCATGGAACACTTTCCGCTCCTGGGGCTGCACGCGAGAGAATTTCACCGCGGACCGATCGATGGCTATCGGTGAATTTCAATCGATCCGCGTTTCGTTTTGCCGGGAAACGCTGCCGGTTGAATGGAAAAACAGGAGCTCGTTCGACATTTGAGAGTATAATGGCGATGGGATGAGGATCAACCGATCGGCATGCGACGAATATTTAGGAGAGTAACGAGACGATGGCGGCGGGTGGATCGGGTTTTTCAACGCGAATCGTGAAACTTTCGAGGATACATGAAAATATTCGTTACTGTAGCTAGTAGGTGAATATATGCGTTAGGGCAACAGGATTTTCTGATAATGTTGGAGTAGCTGAAAAATTAATATCAGTTATGATAACTGTTGATGTACACTCTCTATGATATAATCTGTAGTAATCATATAACCTATAATACAGCCTTTAATAGTTGTATCAACTTTAATTCCTGTATCATCCTCATAGTTATATACATCTTTATACTCTTTAAATTTTATCTTATATTTTACCACAATAAAAGGTGGCACCAACGAAAGATAATTAAGAAGTGATTCGACTAGCAGCAAATTTTTAAACAATCGATACAATGGAACCCGAACTAGCGATTTTGTGCGAGTTCGTACAGTAGAACCTAGAAATGATTACGTTGCTTGACGAGCTCCACTAAATTGCACCTGCCTGAGGTCATTTTTCTTCAGGGACTCCAATATTTTTACACTTCTAGCAAAGGGTTAATTACGATCTACGAGGGTCAAAGGGAGTTCAAAGGAGGATAGAGAATAATGGACCAACTCTCTTTTTACTTTCGCCGATTTTAACGGGGAAGATGGATGAGCCAATTACGGAATCGACGAAATTTCACACCGTCCACAAAAATTCATTAGGGAGGTCCGTGAGCATAAATAAATTCGTACATCCTTCCACGCCCATTCGAACGCAGGCAGGTGTCGGCACGGTTCAGACAGCGATATGTACCACGATAGATTTAGAATTTCGGGAATCTTTGAAGAGAAAGCCTTTCGTTAGTTTACAGGAATTCGGGGGATTCTTTGAAACACTGGTTAACCGGACCGTTGACATTAATCCTGTAGCGGGAACAGAGGTAAAAAGGAAAACTCGAACGGGAAAAACAAGGGAACAAAGTGTAGAAATGTGGATACATCTGGTAGGAAGATGTTGGCTAATAACGTACAAATCGTTAACATTTAAAGCAACAATTTTTAATTTTTTCGATGTAATTTACTAAACGCGTTAAAGAACGCAACGTGAAATGACGTAATATCTGTTTTATTATTTTAACAAATGTAATAACAAATTTAACACTAGAACTACCAACCGATCAAAACGACGAGTTTCGTGTTTGACAATAATGTAATGTTACATTGAGCTAATAAATAGTTGTATATGTTAAGTGATGCTGTAATATTTATTTTTTTTCAATCTTAAAATAAATATGCATTTAATGCAGGTACTTCTAGTGTTAATACATAGTGCATTTATTGTATTATATCGAATTAGCGATACCTACGTAATAATGAGTTACTACATATATCAGTGGATGTTCTCCCAAATTGCTTACGAAAAAAGGAGAATTTATGAAAGAAAAATAGCTGAAATTATTCGCCGCCACCGTAAGGTACCCTCGCCACGATCGAATCACTACTTTTTTTCGCAACAAGAGAGGAATAGTGAGAGAGAGATAGCGACGGATGCTTTTTATTTCGTATCGAGGCTTCATGAACGGTACACTCGTAAATTCATCTTTTAAACCCTCAGGAACGTCTTCTCGCTGAGTCGGAGACTTCTTAGAGGCCGTCGGGACTCATTTATTATTCAGATTTATAGCCAGACTCGAGCTGACTCCCACAGATCGGCAGGTCTTTGCGAGTCGTGGAGTGGCCGCGAGAGCCCTTCAAGTGGTCAGAGAGAAGCCTGGAAATTCGACGTTTTGCATACGACACGATCTTCGCTTCGATTCGAATGAAAGCGGCGCATAACAAGCGACTCGCCTCGGTAGCATTGTGCCCGCCTCTTGCACGGTACACGCGTCTCTGATCTTTCGGAACAAACGAGCCCAGATATCTCCTACCAACGAACACGCTACGTTTCCAGACTCTCGATAATCCCTCGGCTAAAACCCGACGATGCTCGAGCATCGTGTGGCTTGGACGGCCTATCGATGGAAACCACCCCATCGAACTCGTTAAATCCACGGTCTCTCCCTCTAATCGCGACGAAACGTTCCGCGCTGGATCCCGGTGCCCAACAAAAACAATTAAACAATCGCGAGGAACAGACGGTGACAAGCAGCCTGGAATTCCTGCCGCGGCGTTCACGTAAACGCGGACCACGGTTTGGGCAGCGAAACAGAGGGAAGAAGAAAGAGGAGCAGCCACAAAACGACAGAACGGAGGAAAGAGAAGAGCCAAGCGGCGAATGGATGGACAGACGGACACGAGGCAGACAGTATCGGATTGATCTCACCGAGTGAACCCAATTACCCACCGAACGGCCAGATTTATTGTTCGGACGAGGACCTGACTGAGGGATCCTGATGCCCCTGATGGTGGCAGCCACTCTTTACGATGCTGCTGCTGCTGCTGGTCCTGCAACAACGGAGCGGATCCAGCGGCATGCTCGAAGGGTGTCGTGTCGCTTTGCTCACCCAATTATCAACGGGCCTGACAACGAGCTTACCCCTCTGTCCGTTGCAGGCCGAGAAGCGTTTCCTTCGACTATGAGTCCAGCTACCGCAACGATCCGATCGGATCTTACCTTTTGCTACGGCGCGAACATCCGAGCAACGGTGAACGGATCATAAACAATATATAATTGACATGATTTATCGGCTCGCGTTGCTATCTTAACGGTCACGCGAGTGATCGACACAGATAGCTTATCTCGGCAGCTTCGCTATGGTCTCGATACCATCCTCCTAGGGAGTTTCGACCGGTTGCGTACTCCGCGGCTCCAGGCTGCGATAGCAAAGTGCACGTTATCGATGGTGTGCATTGTCGGGTCGGTTCTTTGATTGGTTGCTAGATACATACGCTTTCGAGAGATCGTAATCGTTGCACTAAGTATTGTTACACACGCAATAGAATACCTAGGCAACGCAATAACTTTGTAGCTATTTATACACTTATTAAATGTATAAAGATTATTTCTGAAACCAATTCGACTGTACTTGTTTAATCGATTCATTTTTTGATTGTTTGTAATTAATCGATCATAACCAGTAATTCTTTTAGAAAATTGCAACTTATAGTTTATAACAGATCATAGTCTCGTACAGTCAGGAGTGACGTACAATATGCCACGTGTGACGCTAGCAACGCACATATGAAAAATATGAGTCCTTCGTATTTATGTTATATCTGACCTGAAGTACCTCAATTATCTATTGCAATCAAAAACATATCAGAGTTTACTTGATTATAAACATTATAATTCACTTCCACCAGTGCATTTTCATTCCATCGTGGAATATGATAACCTACTTCACGAATGGTACCTTAAATGTACAATTAAATCAAGAAGCACTAAACATAGAAATTAATCTTCACCAGTGAAGGTTATACATATTCATACCACATGTTCTAATGTTTATTTACAGAATTTTAATATAAAAACCCTAAGAAAATTATTAAATCGTTTGTTCACATGATCTTAACATAAAGACCCAGTAAAAACCGACTAAACCGTATTCGATACAATCATCGGGGTTCAGAAAATTCGCAAATGCGTCTGGTACCACGCGGACCGGGCCAGTTTTTACGGTCGCCTCCCAGCCGAGTGGCTGGTGTTTCCGCGTCGTCAAAATTGGCGTTTGGCTAGTCGTGACGGGCAAAAGTTATGCAGATCGTCGACAAAGGGTTGCCCGTTTGGAGAACGGCTGCAGCTGGCTGTCAGAGAGGGCGGGCATACTTTAACCAGTTGAGACCAAAGTGGAAGGATCCAAGGGTCTTTGCGAGTCGCCGCCGCGCTGCTGTCTCCGACGCACCGCCGCGATGCTAACTGACGCCTTAGAGGCCACTGATTGAAGTATTTATTGCCGGTAGCCCGGCTGCTTCGCCTTTATGCCCGTGTAATGATCCACTTTTGCATTCGGCCCTTATCTACGCAGCCTCCTGTGTGGCAATCTTCGGCCTCCAACTTGCCCACATTCCACGTTACGTCCGTTTCTGAACCACACGCACGATCGTAATAATTACAATTTTCTGGACGTTCGATCCACCTTTTTCAATTAGCAACGAATCCTAATTCCATATGACGCTGTGTGATATTTCGCAGAGAACGCATGGAGATCGTTGCATTTTAGGGGTGATCCGCCTGTGTTGTCTACTTTGGATCAGAGTGTCTTTTTACTTGGGAGTAAATATTGACATTTATCATGACACTGTGTTGAAGGATTTTTATACTCCTTCAGTATCAAATTGGACCTTAGTTTCAGTATGAAACACCACGATCGCAGTATCAAATTGATCAAATTTGACATTGTGACATTTCGCAGAGAACGTCTGTGTCGTCTACTCTTATTATGACACTATGTCGAAGTATCAAATTGGACCTTAGTTTCACTATCAAATACCTAAATCGCAGTATCGAGTTTGAGCATAATTGCATTCGTGAAATTGAGTTGAACTGGACTCATCCCAATTAGAAGATAGGGTGCTATCGCTGTCAACTGCTATTTCCTCAAGGCTAATGCCTGGGTAAGTTCGTGTATAAGACGCGAGCATCCGTCTTCAATTTTACCTTGGCCAGCAATCAAGTTGGGTCACTTCGCGATCAATAACCACCGTGTCACGTTCTCCGTGTTCACCCCTTCAATCAGCGGTAATGAAAGAGCTTAGCGATCAGAACAATTACGCATCTCCAGTTCCGCGATTATTACGACCTCGTGAAACGTGACGAGCGTTCGTGGCTCGTGATAGGCAGTCACCATCGATATGGACATTATTGAAATCCATCGACGGGGCGCGTCGAGAAAAGAACGCCGGCCGTAAATCAAAGCGCGTTTGCGCGAGCCAGGCCGACGAGACACGGCGTTTCGCGTAGACCGTGGCAAAGAAGCTGAAACTGAAACGTCGAAAGAGCCTGGCAGTCCTATAATTATATTATTACCCGCTGCGTAGCTCATGACTCCGGAGCCAATTTGTCTTCGACCGCAACGAGTTCGTGCAATTTGTGATTTATCACTGTCCCTCGCCCCTTCTCTCTCGCCTTTTCTTTTTCTGCCCACCGCGCCACGCCGCCTGCAGACCGTATAATTTCTACCACGTCGCGGATTCCGCTCGCAGACCACGCTCCGATACGCGCGGCGGTAATCTCTACAAGGAACTTGCCAAAATGAGTTACGCAGACAAATGATCCTCGCGGGACTAGGATATCGGAGGTGCCTCCAACTTTCGGCGGGGATCAACGGATTTATGTAACTATGGACGTCGGACAGAAGTTGCGCGGACCAATTCCGAGATATTTCTTTGGACAGTTTTTACTTAGGGGACCACAGGAGTCGATCTTCTTGCCCGACCTTTCGCAGATGACGTTTCTGGTTGCGTCATTGCTCGATGTGTTTCGGGACACAAATGTTGCAGGGGAAACAAAATTTTTGTGGCAAAAGATCTTGTCATTTACTGTGATAATGACATGTATGCCGATTTTATGGGACGTATGTTACTACATTTTTGGAATTCTACATACGTCAATGCCTATGTACTATACATATCCCCAGATATCCAGATCCGCATTCTTTCAGATTCCTGTATCCCTAGATCTCTTATAGACACAGAACTACATATAGACCTAGATATTCGTTGGTCAAGAATGCTATGGAGATGTCTAAGGTTTCTTCTAGGTTCAAATCTCTGTATCTTCAAATTCTTAGATCTCCAAATTCCAGTAGATTCAGATTCATGTAGATCCAAATCTTTATAAGTCCAAACCTCTACAGGTACAGACTCTTATAAGTTGTAGATCTAAATTCCACTAGGTCAAGATCCTAAAATTCTCCATAGATCCAGATTTTTATAGACCTACATTCTTAAATGCCTGGATTTCTATAGATCCATATCCGTACTTACACTAAGACTACATCTTTAAAATTTTTCAACTTTTGATCTTTAAAATCATTGATACTTAGAACTGTATGTCCCCATCCTATCCTTAAATCCCTGAATCCGTAAATCTCCATGTCAAATTCCGGCACAACAAACCTTCATCGAAAAATACAGCTATTATTGTCACTCGGGAATAAACTCCGGAGCCTGGGCTGACCTCTTAATGACGGGCGAACCCAGAACTTGAAGAACGACGGAGCGGAACCCGAGGTTGAAAACGGACCCGCGCGGAATCACACGTTACCCCTAGATAATAAATCGCGACGCAGCTCGATTCTTCATGCGATAATTAAAATCGGTCGATTATAAGTGCATTTGGCCGCGGTAATAACGGGGTTGTTCCGAATTCCCTCAAATAACTATGTCTCAATTAGCGTCCCCCTTGGCCGCGTTTAATTGGCCAGCGCAGTTTTAGCGGAATGCAAAGGGGACCTCGCGGTGGCTTTCAGGGAACAGAAAAGAGCAATTATCCTGGAATCAGAGCGGGCAATTTTAGTGTGCGAATTACGCTCGAAAGAAACATCATTCGTGAAGAATGCCAGGAGTCCTGTACTCGTCTCGGGTCGGAACGGAGGAAAACGTTGGGAAGTTCGGCAGAAAGCAGCGTCGCACTTTGGATTCTCCAGGTTGAATCGACTCGATTAACGTTCCCCGGGTGATCGCAGTTCCGTGAATACAGATGGCGAACGAAAGCTTACGTTGCAACATTTGCTGTCCCTTGGGATGGCATTAAATCAATTACGCGTCCATGAGCTTTCACGTTTTACGCTGACTGCGTTATCCTTGCCTCACGAACATTTTATACCTGATTTTTATCATATCCATCTTGCTGTCTGGTACATGTTCACTTAATTGCATACGCTTGGTAGCGGAATAAATTGTTGCAAAATGCAAATCCACTGTGTGGATCGAATAACACGTTATAATGTTCTTCCGGTATCGCGTCGATGTAGACTTGATTTATTTTTATAGAACACATTATTATTTAACAGTACAAGTACCGGCAGTAAGTGCATACTTTAAAATTGAAAATAAAATAGAAAAATAAATAAATAAATATTACAGCATCACCAAACATATACAACCATCCATTAGCTGAACAAAACCGATTTTTATCCGATATTGGCCCCCACGATATCAGTATACTTAAGACATCGACCACATATTTTTAAAACTTGAAGATACAGAGCTTAGGAAGCCAGAAAGTTCTTACTTCGTGACCTTTTAAATCCGTGGCCATTTAAGGCGGCTCGAACGCACGTTCAGGAATATTCTCGAACGAGAAGTCGCCATCGCGAAACAGTTACCCTTCAGCATCGTCTTTTCTCGTTCTCCGTAAATTGAAATTTTTTTCTCCCACCGCCGTTCTGATGTCGAAAAACTGCCGGGTAATTACCAGCGAATTTTAGAGCCATTATGCAGTCCGCCATTGAAGACTTCACACCGTTCGCGCACGCTTTGATCCGCACCGAAGGAACAAGGCTGAAAAATAATTACAAAGAATCCTCCACGGCGGGCGGGCGGGCGGGCCGGAAAGCGGCGGTAAATCGGTCTTCCTCTCCTGCGTGCCAGCAACAGCCGCGATTCACTTGCCGGGGCTCTGTCGCGTTCAGAATCGCCTAATGAATTTAAAATGACCGTACCAAGGGGTTTTTCACCCATTGGCCCGGGCCACCGTTGATAAAAAGCCGGGCACCCGATTTTTGACGGACGACGTCGCGCGTACGGCCGCATAAAAATGCAAATCTCATTCGGCCGTTCGCGCGAGCCTCCTGTCTACACACGGCTGCCCGCTTTTTCGCCCGTTGCCCTTCCGCCCGGCCCCGATCCTCTCCTTCTTTTTTCTTCTCGCCGTACACACGCGCCATTATGGTGCTTTTCATTGGGCCGGCAATCTCGGCTAAATTCGCTTTTAATGACCGGGGCCAGGGACGGCGTCACGTGAAAATTTAATTTAGACGGACAAAATTGGTAATTCGTCTCGCCTGGACGAATAGGGCAGACGTTAATCCCGACGAAACACCGGGACTTAGAGTGATCGCCGCGCGAAATTAATCCTTCGTGTATGATTACAGGCCTCTGACGTTTCGGTGGCGTTGAGATGAATCGTACGATTTGCAAATCTGTAATATAGAACGGCGCTGGCGATTCCATTTCTTTTACGGACGTTCCTGGTGCCGCGGTAACCACCACTGTGATCGTTTTTGATCATGCGAGAGGGATTCGCTGCGTCGCTTTAACCCTTTATCAGAGATTCTACACCGACGATTTGTTCGTTAAATCCCTGTAATTAGATGAAATCTGATTATTACCGACAGTCTGGTGATCCGATTTCTTCTAATAAGGCTAATGACGCGTTCGTCCTGTGATGCGTATGAAGAAATTGAACGCATGAATCGTACAATATATAAAATTAAGACGAGGTCTCGAATTACGGAGAAATTGAGGGAATACGTTGAATTACGTACAGAGAGAAAATATTTGATTTTCATAAACTTTCGCGGAGTGCATATTATTATTGCATTATGGTACATATTATAGGAATTCGCGAATGCGTAATTTGCTCCTTATTTGCAATTACGAACCCTCATGCTATTAAGAGGACAACGTAAATGATGCGTGATAATTTTTCAAGAACCGTCAAGAATGTACATAATGAACCTTTGAAATCCGCTACACGGTATAGAGTTATACCATAACAGTACGACGGACCGTATTACACTGTATCAATCTGCAAATGTTCAATAAATTACACATTCTCTTCGTCAGAAGTAACACGCCATGATGGCTCTGAACAATTTAAGACATGTTCAAGATATAACAGTGGAACTTAATTCTTTTCAAAGATTTTACCGAATGTCTAAATTAATTTATGTATGGTCGAACAATAAATCACGAAGTATATTTTTATATTACCATAGTAGTACATCAGTGTAGAATAAATTGAAAGGAAATTTTTCATTTATTTGTAGAAATTAATTTTGAATACGTTAACTTTTCGCGTCGATCTCGTTCACCCCGTTCATTCAAGTCCGATATACTCTTTTTATTGGGATCTCATTTGCTCCTTTCATTCGTATCTCATTTACCCCTTTCGTTCGAATCGCGTTTCTCCGCTCGAGTCGCAGTAGATCAATCTTCCCTCAGGACCGAAATTTGCTGAGGATCCACATTTCGGACAACCGATCGCGATTGTTCGTAGCGTCTAAGTGTCTAACAACACGAGCACACAACGAATCGGCGGGTTACATCGATCCTCCGGTTAATTAGTTAGCGTAATAAGGGTAAGCAGCGCAGCGTGTACGCTCGGGTCGCTTAATTAGGTAATGATCGTACCGTTGAAATTGAATACGATTTTCAATCAATCTCCGATCAGCCTAATTATCGCAATCGACCGGCAGATGTAAAGTTATCTTTGGCATCTAAGAATCCTACGATTTACGTATCGAGGCTGGAACTCCGGGCTTCCTCCAGTTAATTTAATCTGCTGGGAACGGTCCGCGGCCAGAGAGAGATCGTGCAACGGCAATCCAATCGTCACGGTCGATTTATATCTCTCAGATCGGTATCTACGATATTTACTTTCATCTGTCTCAATCGAAACGACCCGCTTAATTGTGTTAAAATTGCATTAAGCGGTAGGCCCTTAGGGCGCACGTTAATTAAGGTCCAGGTTCCTGGAACTGGGTCTTCGTTCGCGAATTTATGTTCCGGGAATGTATCATTTTTATTGCAAACGAGAAATAACGATTGGAAAGACAGAGTGCGATAGACAAATTTTCATTGATAAGTTTGAGTAATACTTGTTTCCACTTCTAACCTTGTGATGTTGGTCGCTGGTTAAATTAGCCAAATAGTGGTTGAGAAGGGTTACAAAGTATCGAGTGATATATTTTCTAAGATCTTAAAATTTGTTCAGAGATATCTCAATGATTTTCCTTGAAATTTCCTTCCTCTTTCCAGTTTATAAATTTTATTAAAAATAAATATAATGCGATAGACATGTACTTATTACGAAAGTATGTCTCCAGGATGAAAGAGCTAAAAATAAACATTTTTTAATATTTTCTTGTTAACGAATGGTGAACATATGTTAACTTACAATGCATGACCTTGACCACGTAAGAGTAATTATAAAAATTGTACAATTATTAAAAATAAAAATTTTAACGTGTCTCAAGCAGACCTCGTCTTTTGCTTGTTCAAAAGTAAAGTTCAACGAGATTCAAAGGTTTCTCGAGGTGATAATAAAATATGAGTCACAACTTCGATAGTCAGCTAACGAATAAAAGTTTTGGAAATATCGCGCGTTTTATTAATGACCGCAGTTGTATCTTCTACAGAAAAAGAAACAGATGTATCTGTCGCTACCTACGGGTTTGCCGTCCACACGAAAAATCCTTGCAACGTAAATTGTCTTCGAGTTCTTTCTCGATGAAGTATCATCCGGCCAAAAGGTCTCGTACCTTACAACCACCATCCTCGTATCTCGTTCCATCTAGCAACCAGCGTTGGATGCTGTTTCCCTCGAATTCTCAATCAAACTTATTGGCATTCTAAGGATTCATTCGGAAAGCCATAAAATATCCAGAACTTTTGAACGAGGGAAATTTTGTCTACCAACGCTGGAAATTCCAATAAACGCGGTATACTTGCGGTGTTCAGGTATTGTGAAATTTAGAAACATCGAACCCTTATGAAATACGATATGATACTTGGGTATGAAATGGTTTATAACTCTGGTCGCGTCGAGTTAGTTTTATTTTTAATTAGTGAGAAATCAACGCGTCGCAAAAAGATGCAATATTCTTGTGTTTTATCGGTTTTTGCGTGTCATTTATTTGTGGTTTATAACTTGGATTTGCTGTCATGACGTTGAGAGTGAAAAAATTGTTTAACGAGATAACCTGTTTCCGGGATTGAGAAATAGTCGAAATCCTTGTTCTCGAGGTTTAGATAAGACGATTTAGCAGATTTGCAAACGAGTTTCTTTTATAGTCCAGACATTTACTGTCGGGTTTCATTTGAAATTTTAAGGAAGGCATGGTACAATAAAATTTGAAAGATTAAGTGGACGATTAAAATGTTTTGGAGTTGCATAATTTATAATTTTGAGGTCCAAAAATTCCAGAATCCCAGAGTTTTGAAGTTGCGAAGTCCAAAAAATCTGAAGTTTTTAAATCCAAAAATTTGCGACTCCAAAGTTCCAATATTCTAAAGTCGTAAAGTTGTAAAGTCCTAAAGTCTCAAGATTGCAAAAATGCAGAAAAAGTCCTTTAGTCTGACACTGTGAACATTCAAAAATTCTAAAGTCTAAATTCACGAAGTCCCAAAATTCCAAAATCCCAAAGTGCCTATGTCTCAAAATCCCAAAATCCTAAAATTGCAGGGTCTCAACGTTCAAAAATTCCAGAATTCCAAAATCCTAATGGCACTCCGAACGTTCCGAAGTTCTAAAGTTTAAAATTTACAAATTTTCAAAAGTCCCAAAATCCTGAAGTCCCTAAGTCCCAAAGTTCTAAAATCCCAAAATCTGAAAATCTCAAAGACCTAAAATATCCAATTCTCAAAATCCCAAATTCCGAAAGTCCCAAAATTCCGAATTCCCAGAGTCGAAAAATTCTATAAAACACAGAAATCTTCCGTCGTCAGAAAACGGTAGAGACACGGTACACGAATCGAGTTTGTCTCGTTCTATTGCCGTGGCTAGATCGTACGAGTCGACCCGTGTATCCTACAGGACCTTCGTCGTTAGAAGGATGTTACGAAGGAGAACAGGGGACAAGGGAAGAAGGTGAAAGGGGATTGCATGGAGTGTGTGAGAAGGATTGCCGGAGATGGTGGGTTCGCGGTGACCTGTGACCCGCACGGTAACTCACCGCCCACGTTGCACCTGCTTCGCCGGCTATCGCGCTGCTTTATTGGTTTATCTCGACTGGCTCGAGGGGTTTATGAACTCCCAAAGGGTGAGACTTTACGTGAACCTCGGCCTCCGTGTACCACCTTCTGAGAACTGGTTATATGTAGGTCTTAATCTTTTTATTCCCTTCCCGTTCCACGCCCTTTTCGCGGCTAGCTACGCTCCCCGTGTCTCGTTCGTCGATACTCCAAAGCTGAATTACGCTGCTGATAATGACTTTCAGACCACCCATTACACGAGTAATTTAATCTTCGGCCGGAATTGTTGAAAATCGGATTTATGCTTCCTTTAATCCGGTGGATTATTGCTCTTACCGGGTGTTTTTGCATATTTTGTATATTATTATGTTGAAGATTAATTTTCTAAACACGGGAGTACCTACGTAAGATTGTACCAACGCAAGGTACCTGCCTGAAGAAGTTGGAAATAAAATTATCAGTTTCGGAATCGAGCGAAAGTCCTCTAAGACCGGCTTAACAAAAAGAATGAAATGAAACGAGCGGATTAACGAAACAATTTTAATTGGCCTAAATTAGCGTGCGAGACAATCCATGAGCTACCAAGTTTACACATTTATGGCTAACGGTAATCTACCTTTCGGATCTGGACTTTTTAATCAGCGTACGGCCCGACGATAATTAATTCCGGCGATATCGATAAAATTCGCCGGCCACATTCCGGTTCTATCTAAAAAATTCGCATGGGGACCGTACCACTAGCGATCCAGCAACATATCGCACGACTAATTACTAATGACTGCAATAATTTAGAAAGTGCGTCGTGTGTGGCACCGTGTAGTTTCGGTTTTTGCCATCTTCCTCTTAAAGTAGAAACTCATTGGCAATAATAGTTCTCGATTGGACGATAAATAAGATAAGTCGAGAATTAAAGTCGGCATCGAATCGACGTTCGACGAGGATACACCAATCGGTAAGGTACAAGAAACCGTTTAATAAAGCGGTTAACATCTTGTTTAATTGCCTGCGTAGATGAACATGTATGTATTCTTCGAATGCGTATGTTATAATTCTTATAATTACTCTAAATAATGAAGATATATTATGGACTATAAATAAACGAAAGACAGAGTACTTTATCTCCGACTTGCTCGTAAATTTGTTTAAACTATCTCAATTTATCGCTAATATCCGCGGGCAATTATGAGGATTTCACGAGCGTGTATTTGTATAATTTTCTAGTTACTCGAATTTGTAAAAACTTGTCGATGTTTCGCGATATAAATTAGTCTGAAGGTACACGCGAAATAATGGGGAATTCAAGCTTTAATGTACGTGTGTGTGTCTCGTTGAAGGGGCGACAGTAATCTTGAGCACGATCGTGATTCCCTTGTCTGATTTCAGTGAAAAATACTTAGCTGCCATTATCGCAACTCTCCTCGTCGTTTCTTTGCCCCAGACGAATCGAAGACTGTTCCTTTCGACGATAACCACGGAGATATCAGCGATCGCTGCAACGTATTTACGCGATTCGTGGTCATACTGTACTGCTTTCGGTCTCGTCTCGATAAGCGAAACATACGCAATGGTACCATGTACATGACATCACTTTTTTTTTGTTACCATATCGCTCGAATTTGCGATTTGAGACGCCCCTTGAAAATCGAACCTTCAGATTCCGCAATAAATGAAGCAAGTACATGTATGTTTTAAAACAATGCCTGTTTGTCTTCGTATTTATCGAACTAGTCTTGTACAATTAATTTTTAAACATTCACTTTAGATTTCTTTTCGTCACTGAATTATGCTGATATTAATTAATTTTAAGTATGCATTCCAGCCTTTCATTGAACGAATATTAAATAATATATTAAGTATTAATCAAATATTTAATTCATTTTGATTATTCGTCCTAGATTTCATTTGTCACCGAATCGTCATGGTATTAATTAAATTTTAAGTATACCATTCACCAATATATTAAATTCGTTTGAACTATTCGAACCTTATTAACAAAATCTAATTCCCTGTTTTAAAAAAACTAAAAATATTAAATATTGTAAATATAGGAATCGAAATTTTGTACAGGAATGGTTATGAAACGAAGAACCCTTGTACCTGACGAAGTAATAAATAAATTACTTTTTTGTCAAAATTAAATTACAACGTGTTGCATGTGGCTCAGTCTCGTTCGCGCGAAGAACCGCACAATGATTACACGATTTCAGTGAAAATCTGTACGAAAAATAATGCTACGCCGCAAAATTATCAGTATATTTGCGAAAGATATACAGAGAGGTCGGACCACACAAGGGATCAAGCTGAAGTTCAGCTTTTGCACGTAACGTGGCGTCGATCGGTCAAGCTCACGGTATAATTCGCAGCTTCCGGGCGAATGATGGACCCCACTGAGTAAGGCATTATCGAATTTCAGATTCGATTCAGCCAACCCTCTACCTGCTCGTACATCGTTTCGTATAAATATTTAACGGGTCGATCATTTTATTATTCCCTCAAAGTAAGTTCAATAATTTTTATAGCCTTGCTTGCCCGTTAAATGTCTTTGGAAAATACTTCGATAATTTTGTAACAAAAACTTGATACCATCAAATTTGTTCGCGAGCTCAAAATATATAAAAAATGTCGTCAAATTCGGATACGAACACTTTGATACATTTTTTTGATAACAAAAATTATTATAGTAATTATTCTAGCTAGACTTAGTAGTCATTAATAATTTGTAGCGACAGCATTTAATTTTAGTAACTCAATATGCAATTTTTATTCGGATACATTGTATCAGTTACCGCACGCAGGCAACTACAATTTGCATACGCGTATATTCATAAGCATCGATCAAACGCGTCTTCATCTTCACGAAATTAAGCATGCCATATACACACGCCTTCCAGATTGCCAAAGGAGTGACGCAGGCGTGAAAATGTTTAATACACTGTGCAACATTCCCTTCCCAGCAGGTCGGAGCGTGTTGCAATTAACGTGAACGTAGATCAACGATTTTTAACTCTCGCGAAATAAAGTGATCGAGGATGTAAAGCGGCCACCTTAAAAGAGTGTTCGTTGCATCGTGAAACTGATCGTAATTAACATCGCGGGCTTAATTGAGACAGGGTTTTAATTAACCTGTTATATTAAACTGCCGATCAAGAGGAGGTGACGGTACTCGATGTACCGCTGCTGAAGTGATTGACCCGTCAAACAGGTGGATACCGATCATCCCATGGTTTGTCGACATTTTTGCAGACGTTTCTGACCCCCGGCTACGCCTTATCTAAGATCGACCGAACGAATTCGGATCGAGCCACCATCGCTTCCCGTTACCACATTTTGGTTCCAGGCATTACTGTCATCATCATCGAATTTTTCGGATAGTATCAGCGTTGTTGCGCGTTCGACCGTTTCCACGAGACGTAATGAGAGCTCGGGGAGCATCATTTGTGGCCAACAGCACCGGTATTAGTTTGAAATATTATGTGGATTTCATGGTTGATAGCTTAATTGAAAAGTAGCGCGCAGGTGGAGGTGCACCTTCGTTTATGGAATCTGGAATGGGGATCAAATATCGTCAGAATGGGGATGATAATGGGGTTGAAAGTTGGTTATGGACGGTGTGTGTGAGATCAGGGAGAGTTGCAAGAAAAGTCTACAGAAGATATAGCGTCATTCAAGAGAGCCTAAATTTATTTACGAAAAACATAGGTCTAGAACCTAGGGTAAATTATAGAACTTTAGAAAAATCTGGGATCTACGGAGACTCTAAAGTGAGCGTACATGTCTCTAGAACCTATGAAGAACTTAAACTCTAAAGAAAATCGGAAACTTCTTTAATTGGAATGTAGGATCTGGGGTGAACCTATAACCTGGTGTCTAGGATAAGCATGGAACCCAGAAACAGCCTATGTCCTACAGAGATCCTAGTATCCAGGGTGAGTTTAGATCCTCGACTTACAGAAAACTTACAGAAAGTGAAGTCTAAGGACACTTGAGAACCTAGGTCTAGTATTCCACGATGAAATTAGAACCTAGAAAGTGTCTTAAAAATATCCTCGGACTTCGTAAAGTCCACTAAAATCGTATATACAAGCGTTACAATTTCAACAAATGATCAAGTATGAACCAAATCACCCTTAAACTTGAAAATGCACGTCTTCGAAAGTAATTGTCTAGCAACATAACTGAAACGGTCGACTCTCCGACGACGACCATCACTTCATTAAGCTCCCCGATGGATAAAAGATTATCGATTTCGTCCGGTGTCGATATCCGTCCGACTCATCGTGATTCCTATCGTTCCTGACTCGAAGATCGACCTCCCAAACGGGCCGGCTGTCCGTGCAAGATGAGGTAAAACGACCCGAACATAATGAAATAACCATAAACATGCTTGCACCATTATCGAAGCATCTTCTTCGGTGGCCACCGGCTTCATCCAGCTCACATTATTCCTGCATCGTTTTAATGCGAATTCTAAACAAATTCCTTGCCGTTTCTGGCGAGCATATCCTGCATACGAGGCTGGAATCGTTAAAATTCGTGGATCAGCACACGGTTTATCGTATTGGACGGTAGGCTGGAAGCGATTATCGATACTGTGGCAGAACGCGTGGGAAACACGAAGGTGGTTCCTCGCATGAGGATGCTGAACGAATTGCTTTTTTTTAATGAATTGATTTCTGCGCAGCTCTGGGAACGGGTTTTCGGGCGGATGATTTAACGAGATGTTTTGTACGAAGCTCTTCAATGACTGAATTGAACTCTTAGAATTTTTACAACGTTGGTAGATGTTGAATTAAGACAATGGCTTAAATTCTTAATAACATCGGTTGATCGTATTACTCGATAATGTTGGTAGGATTTTAGCTTCTGTTTTTATTTAAGAGCAGACCCTTGATGAAACTCTGAACGACGCATCCTCGAGATCTTTGTATGTCAAGAGGTTAAAGATCCGTGGTTGAGTTTGTAATATTTTTTCGCGAGGGCAGAATGAATCTCGTTTCTGAAGAACTGCTTTGTTGATCTTTATTTGCAGCTTCATCTTAATCTTTTGCAACTTACAGCAAATTTACTCAAACGTAAAGTGAATTTGATTCTCGATTTCATCATCCGTTTCGTCTCAATCTTTCGCAAGAGTTACTTTTGATCTTTATTCGTAGCTCCATCTTAATCTTTTACAACTTATAATTCGAATTCGATGCGAGTCCGATTCTTCGAGAATCTTATGATTTTTCATTTCAATCTGCACTTTATCTCAATCTTTTACACTTTAAACTTTGCTATTCATAATTCAAACTCGGCATCCTTGGACTTCTATAAATAATACTCGAAGAGACTCTTGGTCAAAGTAACTCGCAAATTCATTACCTTGTTTTAATTAGACGATCAAGATAAAGCTATCGTTAGGACCATTTAGTGTTCACGAGGTTATCAATAATAAACGAATCAAGATCTCCGGTAAGGTGAATCAATTTCTGTAAATCCCGTCGAGAATTATCCTAAATCTCTTCGAAGACAAATTTGCGTTCTATTACTATAATCTCCAGCAGGGAAACAATTTGTTCCCTTTTGCCATACTCCGCACAGCATTCAATTCCAACGTTAAATACCAAACCCATTAAATGTCCGCGGATGGTTGAATTAAAGGCCGTTTCAAGGTATCTAAATGTTCAAGCACGGTTCAGTTCGATGCAATTAAGGTGGCGAAGCTGAATGGCCGTAGAAATCGCCGCCTCCACACGCAAGCGGAACGACTCTTTCGCCTCGTGGCAACGAAGCGGTAGCTTATAATTGTTTATTCGGCCGAGTTGAAATACGAGGGTAATTTCGTGTGTCGTTAAAGGCCATTAAACGGAATAAGCACGACGACCAAGCAGATACGCATTCTTCCATCTTCCCCGTGGTGCACCGCCGTAAATCTACGTTTATTGCCGTCGAATTCGAGACGCGAATTCTCTCGCGCGTTCGCCAAACGATACCTCGAAAATTCGCGCGGGCTTATTGCCAGCCGATGCCGGGTTTTAATGGCCGGATACGGAGCCGGATTATTTGTAAACATAAAAGTAAGTACCTGCAAACATGTTATATTGTAAGTTGCAAGGGTTGCGCGTGACTTCCTTTTTTTTTTTTGGCCGCGGCAAGATACCGACGACTTGTTCGCGATCGTAAATTCGAGATGCAAATGCTGCTTCGACGAAAAGTTTCGAGGAAAGCGAAAATAAAAGTTTCTGATTGGTTCCTGGATTTGATTGTCCATTCCATGATGTACCGATAATATAAAAGATTTTAGTGTTCATTGGTTCATTAATTTTACGTAGCGTGATATGTATACAGGGAACGTGCACTTATGAATATCAATCCATTATTATTAATTGCCACTGTCGCCTGTTTCATAATGTTTAAAGAGCACACGTGTAACACTATATATTTAGTTAAAATATATTATGAGTTCAAATTATTCCATCAGACAAAATGGCGTATGTGGGTTGCCGTTCGAGTGCAAAGGGTTAAACTTTGACCTGAATTTCTAAGCAAACGAAACCACTCGTGTATTCAGTTCCCACGCATAGAACGAAGCACGGTAACATAAAATCAACAAAACGTTATCCAAAAATATATCTATATTTGCATAACCGTGCATAGTCTATTCACCAGCTGACACCTTTATCGATCACGAACAGCGTCGAGTTTAACTCTTTCCTTCTCAAGACAGCGTTCTAAATTTTATCCAGCCGTTCTTTCAATCTCCGTCGAACCATCGAAAATCACGTTCATCGTGATTCAAGCCTGATTTAACCACACCGCTACAAAGTTGTCGTATTTCTGCAACATAAATGCTAATGCCTCATGGGTGAGCCGGTGTAGACCGGTCTGGTGATGAATAGCGACACGCGTTCACGGTGTTAGTCGCGGCTTGTTCGCATATTTTTTGAAGCCCCGTGAAATTAATTGGAAATTAAGCTGGTCGTTGATTCGTTGTTTTCGGTGCCGGCCTTCGTTCCGATGTATATCTCTGATCTACGACAGCTCGTTTCTAGTTATTGGTCGTTCACGGAGATCCCCTTTCGCGTGGATCGACCGGACATAAATCACCGGGACGTGGAAACACGAGCGAAAAGCGCCATTCGCGGCGAAGAACAGTCGAAAATTTTATTACACGCTATTCCATCGCTCGCGAGAATATAAATTCAATTAAATCCGAGAACGATCGGCTTGCTACGTGGTTAATGGTTAATGGAGGTAACGGAGCATGAATCCCGATTGTGTTTTCGAGAATTGCACTCGACCGTTCCAAGCTTGATTCGAAATTGTAATACCCGTCGTGTTAATATTTTATGATTTCAGTATTTTACGGATGTGCTATTTACGAATGAATTTAACGAAATCGATGGTTGGAAACGCTTCGAATATAGCGTACAATTACTTGAAATTTTATTAAGATATTAATGATATAACAGTTCGTTCGTTGATAACTTCACGACGTTATTTGTCCTGTAGAACAGCAACGCATGTACAATTATAAAAATACGAGTACATTCATAAATACATCTCAACCACGGTTACTGTGTACCTACAATACCTGTAGTACGTGTACTTGTCACTTATTTTCACTCACATAGTGTACATCGCGTGTCGATGTATCAACTTGAATTTATTTTACACTCGAGTGTATCTACAAAGAGTTTGTACTTCATAAAATTAATTTTCAATCTCCATGCAAAATTAATTAAACGCCTTATCATCGAGTCACACCTCCAGCAAATTATAAAGCGTATGCACAAGTTGTTTGACCGAAGACTTTATTAATTTAACAAAATATCAGAAGTTATTAAGAGTCTCGAGATCGTTTTAATCACCGGCGTCGTCCCACGAGATGTAGTTGCATGTTCGATTAAAAACGGAATACGCCTCCGACGATAGGGTGCATTGTAATCGGTCGAGGCAATAATTTCGAAAATCCTCATTAAGGTTAACGTCTTTAATTTCACGCAAGAGTTGTACTCCTGAAATTACACGCTGCCCCACCGAGGAAATCCGATTGACGGTTGCTCGTAATAATTCGATCGATTCCCGCACACGGACCTGTTATTAGCGAACTTTATGGATTGCCACGGATTGTAATTAGGTCTTTATCGATGATTATGGCACGCAGATTTTTTATGGTTTTCATTGATCGGATGATTGGATACAGATTGGTAGGTGAACACGTCTCGGGTATAGGTGTTAAATGGTTTCGGTGGTTTATCAGAACGAATTTCGTTGCTATAATTGCTGACCGAACGAATGAAATATGGCGAAGGTTCAATAAATTAGACGGTGAGATTATTTTGACTTTGTAAAGCGATAGATACTGTCTTTAATTACGGTAACTGCACATTCATCACTGAATAATTTTGCAATCGGTATCTCTAAATTAGCAACAGCAATTTTATACATTAAGCACTGCAAGAAGTGTTAACCCCTTGCCGTACTTTGACGAGTCTGACCTGTGACGCATTCACAGCTAACAAACTTTACTCAAATTTTTAATACTCCTGAACTCGAACTTTAGGTACGATTATAATTCCTATAGTTGAGGATGGCTGAATATAAAATACTCATAGCATTAAAATTTTTGTTTGTTCGTTTTAATATTATAGCTCGGAATAGTTAGTTCTGTCTGCCGTATGCGACAAATAAATAGCACGGGAAGGGGTTAATCCGGTAGATGAAACTACTCACAAAGCTACAGGTGAAACAAGCTTCTCTCGAAATATTCTAATGAAAGTAACAGTAGTGCTAATTACAAAGTGAAATTACACATTGTACGTCGGTGCAGTTATTTAACACCGGCTGAAAGAGCAGGTTTAAAAAGTCGGCATTAATTGTAAGGGATCTCCGGAACAAGCCCATCGTTCCCATTCATCGTAACCGCAAATTGATTCCGTATGGTGATATTTCATACCGTGTCGCGTTCTTCATCCGTCATTCTCGCCGTTCTCTCCCCGACATGAATCACCGTTGGCCTGAAAGAGAATCATTTCACCGACAACTTATGACTGTTGCGGACTGCTGCTACTAATGAATGAACGGAAGCTGTACGCGCGGACCGACTATCACGACGGTCAAGATCGTGAGATAAGATTCATCGCAAGAGAAAAACAGATGTAAATAAAGCCGCTCGATCATCCGGCGTTTTAATGCGCGTCTCAAACTTTCGCCCTGTTCGAACATTTATTTTTTCATCTTCGATCAAGATACGACCGGTGAAGTTTATCAATGCTCCCGATAATCATTCATCTATTTGGAAATCGCTATCGAGAATAATTGATTCACACGTTCGTGACATGCTGAAAACCATTATAAAATCCATTACTTATCGAACACAGATCTTTTTAGATTGGAAAGTTATGCAGTAGGAAATTAATTTGTATTAATCCTCGCGTTTTACGAAGGCAAGTTTTACAACGATTTCATAAAGAAGTTTACACGCGGTTTTATAAAGAATCTCACACAGGATGTTATACAGAATTTTACACATAGTTTCATAAAGAGTTTTAGCAGGAATTCGCGTTAATCACAGCAACGTGTAATGACGGTACCAGAAGCGCGTTCGAACGTAGCTGAAAAGAAACAGCATCGGAAACGTCGAATGAAAGAACCGCGTTGAAAAGAAAGGGGGAAGGGGTTGGGGTGCAGGTTTCTTGCTAAAAATCCGAGAATGTCAACGCCACTTGACGTGGTTGAATACATAAATCGCGTTCTTGCCGGGTTTCACTTCGAGATAACAGGTAAGAGAACAGGTTCTGGTAGGCGACTGTACACGCTGCTGGGCGTTACATAGTGAAGACAGAGATCATCGTTTGATAACGCACAACCCTGGTCTTACGTCTCGAAGAACGATTGTAGTAGCTTCGGTTGATGTCCGTAATTTCCGGCAGACGTTGGTGCATCGTTACGGGCAAAAGAAACAACGAAGTCTGTTTTTCGAAACAGTCGAGCAACTGCCAGTAGAACAAATTAATGAATAAGGAGTACAAGTCGATCCAAAGAACTCGTATCATGTCAACGCAACAGCTTATCTCTTGCATAAAAATAATAACTCATACTCGAAATAAGATATCGTACTGTTGACATCGACAGTTGAATCGGTTCTCATGGTAGTGGCTGAGGTAGAGCTTGATCTTTAGATAAAATGATTTAACGATTATACTGTTAACATTAGAATGTTTGTTTTTCGAATTAGTAATGTAATTCTTCTTATGTAAACTATTTAAATAGATGTGTGAAATGGATAATATAAATTTTACATTTTCAAGCGATATTCAAGTGGTTTCCATAGTTGCATCATTGTCTAATGCAGTGATTTCAATGCCTGCATAGAACGTGTCTATTCTTTCATTAAAACTAGAAGTGGAACAATCAGATCTGTTCCAAATTTGATAGATGTTTCAATAATGTATTTCTTAATATCAATAATGTTAAACAAGAATAAGATTGAGAAAATGCTTCTACATACAAGATGAGTGTATATTACGTACATAGTTGATAACAATTGCAGAAAGTCACAATGAGATTCCTAATAGCAAAATCGCTAAAAATTGTACGAAAGACCTCCAACGAGTTGCCGTATCTCATCAATGTAAATCGATTAAAATGAAATCAACCGATAGCAGTCCTATTACGTCGATATCGAATAAAATATCGACTCGGTGGTCAAGAAATGAAGTCGATGCAGACCCTGTTTCTAAACCGTGGGTCGCCGGTGTATACTCGTTCGGATGGCGGCGTGGCCCATTTTTCAAAATCGTAATTGCATTTTTTATTTCGCTCGCGGCCTCCAAGGCCTCCGGTGTTTGGTCATCGTGTTCTTTCTGGCGATGCGTTGCTGCCACTTCTGCGGCCCTCGTGGACCCGGCAGGCAGGCATTCATATTCATGCGGAATAAGGTGCAATTAAACTCTGCGAGGTGTCAGCCACGAGGAGGGCATTAATCACCCAACAAAGCCATTTGACGCACTAACCGCCGCGGATACAATTACACACGAACCACATAATAAGCTTGCATTACGACGGAATGATAATTTCACTGGAGGAGTGTAACAAGCTGCTTCGTCGCTCGGTTTTCTCCTCGTGTTCCCTTTGTACTTCTTCGCCTTATCCTTTTTCGGGGTATTTCGGAGCAATACGTTTGCAAGTAGTAAGAAATTCTTGACAACAGTTGGGTAAGAAATTCGCGGTGAGAGCACGGGACGACGGGGAAGGGGAAAGTGGTCGAAGAAGTTGGAATGGAGGGTGAAACTCGGCTGGGCTCGATAAAGTTGTCACCTTAATTGCAGTTTACAATATGCGCTAATTTCGCGTGGAGTATGTGGACAAACTTGGGCAAACATGTGACCATTATACCGCTATTAATGTTCGCCACGTTTGTTAAATTATGGTTAAAGTTAAGTTATGCAAAATAATTATCGAACGTGTACAGACTGTCGACCAGAATTCTCCAAACTCGCACATAATCGAGCAAAATTGTCTTAAAGTATAAACATTATTTAAAGAAACAATTCACCGCGAAGAAAAAAGACATCGAAGGAAAGAGAAACAGCATACCATTTTAAGACCTGTTCCATAGTAACAAATGCCATCGGTGTTCAATTCTTTTTTTTTCTAAAGAAAAGAGTAACGAGTAATCAATTACAAGTATAAATAATGCACAATCTTTTTTCAAGTCACGTTAACTTAAAAACCCTTCAGAAACGATGGTTCGCGGTATACAAGGAGAAGAAAGTAATCGATCGGAATTACGAAGATACCGATGGTCCTGTACGCGTCAGTTTTTTACTTGTTCCATGAAAATTTCATAAGGTAATTCAGCCTCTCGTATGTCCGATCGGGCCGTAAAAGCGGGAGCGCCGCGAATTTTTATTTTTCCCGACCGATTCGAACGTAACACGCGTCCGGCGTAAAAATACGCAAAACGCATCTTGAACAAATTACGTATACCGCAGGTGGGCCAGCCAGCGTCGGGACGAAAGTAATGTCTACATTTACACGCGAGCATGCAAATTGTCGGTGAATTTATTACTTATAAATGTGAGATTATTCGAGGGTGATTCATCTTTATTATAAGGCGTGCGCTCACCGGGTAGCGACTTAATTCGTTTTTTTTTTTCGTATTATTTTTTTCGGACGAGATTGATATAATCGGTTCACGAATGCAGAAGCGTGTCGACCGGAATCGATAGTTACCGAAACGAAAATCGGCCACGATTTACATCCGTGGACCACGGCACCGATTAACCATCGGCAAAACGAGCGGCTGCCTAATCTGCAGCCTTCAAATCAGCCGATGATTTAGGAGAGTCGCAATTAATCTCGGCGTTATCGTTCGCTCGGATCGAAATTGCTCCTGCACTCTCGAGCGATCGATTTTGCTTGGTCCTCGATGATGCAACGAAAATCTTGTTTCATCGACTGCAAAAATTGTATTACATTAAACCAGCAATCGTGTAATTATAATACATCATCGTGTAGCAAATTGTACTGGGTAGATTCGATAATTTATTCAGTCTTGATTTTATACGACCTCTGCAATGCTAGACTAATAAAATATACCGCTATGCTATTGTTAAATATCAGAGATGTTCAGTATTATACAGAAAGAACGGTGTAAAGAATTCTCAAGTATTATTCTATTCACGAATGTTTAAATACAGTATGGATAACGTTTCCGCAAAATCTGTGCAGCTGAAAAATAAGTCACAATGAACACGCATTTCCGTGGTTCATTGTGCAGTACCTTTTTACCGAGTTCGCAAAAATTGGCAGACACCGATTAAAGGTATATGAAAGTTCGCGGATGATCTTTTTCCACGAAGAATGCTCCATGATGCCGCGTTAAAACGACTTCGAAAGACGGTTCACCTTTTTCTCTAATCTCAACAAGCTGCAGGAAGAAAGTGCAAATCACTATCCGTCCAGGGCTCGTCGGAGCTAGTGAAACGCGTGAAAGCGCTATGGGGTAATGTTCGTTTGAAAGTCCCGTAGGTGTGATCCCCCATAATAGCATGTCAACGACGCGAAACGTTACGAATCAATTTGTACGGTTTCAAAGACGTGAAACGCCGAAATGACGTTCCTCGTGGCTTCGAGAGGTGTCTTCGATCGAGCCAGGAGGAGTGACTGCTGAAGAAATTCATCCGCGCCATCCAAGGGGATCGTCGTTCAGAGAATCATCTTTTTTTCTCGTCCGTGCACCGCGAAACATCGAACGTCATGATCTGATCGTTTGGTGATTCTTTAACTTTTGCGATTTTCGGCAAGTAACGGACGAAATTAGCATGAATAAGTTAATAGATGAATATACGGAACGGGTGTTTCTGGTTGGAAGGTGCTTTGAACACGTGCTAAATTTAACAACGATGATTTGCGTTGTTATTGCTATTATATCATCATATAGGCAGATTAATCAATCATATTTTACCTACAGTTTATGATGAATTTTAATGAAATCATTTTCATCCAGCTGTCTCTGTATATATTAGGTAGACATATTAATACTTCTTAAAGTATTTACTAAAACTTGAATTATAATGTGATAAAAAAAATCTCTGATCGAATTGTATTATGAAACGTCTAAAATAGGTGAGACATTTTATGAGACATAGTAAGGCACTGTAAGAGAAAGTGAGATATTTTATGTAATACTGTGAGACACTCTATGAGACACTCTGAGACATTCTACGACATGGAGTGAGACACAGGTACTCTGTAGAAGGTAGTCAGGCGACCTTCGAAACACAGTGAGACTTTTTATGATACATAATGAGATCATTTTATGATTTTAAATCTAAAATTGAAAAATGCCTATGAAAAGGTGCTTCGATTGAACGACTGCAATTCGATCGGATAAAAAAAATTTCTAGCATTCGTATATCAGCGATAATTAACGTGTCGCTATGTTTTTGGAATTGCAGATACGATTTTTAAAAAATTGTTGAATTTGTTGCAACAGCAATTCGAAGGAAGAGCACGTGGAAGGGGTTCGAGGAAGGAAGCAGGCATCTCCCCGCTCGTAAACAACGAATCCTTTTCAGAAGGGATAAGACCGAGCCCACGCCAAGTGGCGCATCTGCCGGCTCGTTATCTAATGGCGGCTCATGCCGGCAGATAATTGAGCTCGCTGCCACCTGAGGCGAGGCTCGAATAGATGCGGCCTTATTAGGACCGATGCTGCGTTGTCCGCGGTAGCCAAGCCTCGAATCGTTGTTATGTATCGATTCTTGATTAAAACCCACCCTCGGGCTGCCACCTCATTACGCCTTCGAAGGAAGAACCTTTCAACCTTCCTTCGATGGTTGGTTAGTATGACGTTAGGTGCGAGGTGCAACGAAGTTGATGCTTTCGATAGCATTTTTTATCGAGGCCTTAGAGAAATTGTGCAGGTCGAGATAACTTCATAGATATCTTCGAACGCGTCTTCAAGGAAACACTGTCTTAACATACTCTCAGGGGTGAAACAATATTTTTGTTATATCCTCTATTGATGACTTTCGGACGAATTCTTATAATTAAACACGAAGAGAAATGATGATCTGCAGGAGTTCAGTAATGTGGTTTGAATTGTAATATAGAATAGTTGATTAAGAAAAAAATTCTTGAATAGTGATTAAAATATTGTTGGTGTTCAAATATGTATTGATATGTTTATAAATATGAAATCAAGAGTTATAACCTATATTTTGTACGATAGTTAAATCCGAATTATATGATGTAAGGTTCAGACACGAATTAGTTATGCGTCCGAGGAAAATGTTCAGGGAGCCAGGAACGTAGTATTTGTATAACACAGGGTAGTTGCACTCGAACGATGCTGTTAATTTATCTATCCTTCGATGTTGTCGATGACCGTTTGTTAGCGTGCTCCTAACGTGACTGGCGCAATTGGATAAGCAAATTGTTCCCAGGTCAGCGTGTAACCTTATCTATGATACAATTACGATATCAGTGTGCCTGTTCACCGTGACTGCATCCAATGATAGAAAGTATCCCATGTCTCTTGAGTTACGGGGTTGTAATTCTACTTCGGAGGAGGCTGAACGCATAGAAAGCGACAGCTGCAATAAATATACGCGTCCGCATTGAATTGCATCGTGAAGGAAACGTTGGCTCGCAGCCAGCCTTACACCTTCATACTAGCAGATTTTAACCCTTATGAAATCCAAAACGTATATTTTAGCCGTAAATTACAGTGTCGTTTTAGATGACAACGTTGCGCAAAACGAAAGGTATACGCTGTTATTATACACCGGGAACGTAGTTTAATAGATAAAATGTGTTTGCTGAGAAGGGACAGGCAAAAATTGTTATTTACTAGTGGTTAAAATAGGTGACACCGCGAGCAATTTGTAATGGAAACTTCTAACATGCTGTACATAATAATTGTACAGTAACACGATACTGATTAGTGATACAACTTTTTTACATTTCTACAATAAATTGTACATTTATAAGTAATAGGACGCTTCAATTTGTTCAACTTTTTATTCTGCTCTTTGAAACTTATGAGAGTAATGCAGTTAACTTCGAAGGTGATTCAATCTCTTTTTAGATGACTCATCTTAATTGGAGAAATATATTGAATGCAAGAAAGTGCATATTTAGTACCTTTTGCTTGACGTTTCATGAACCTTTTTAAATTCATTACACAATCTTGACAGTAAATTACACAAGCTGCAAGGATCCTTGCATTTAAAGGAAGAGCGGAAGGACAAATTAAAGCTTGTTGAGACGCAGTTAAAAAGTTTCAGAATCAGGAGGAGAATTCGTTTAAGGACTGAAAATGTGTCAAATAAAAGTCGCCAGCCTTCGCGATAGATTTATTACGCGTACCGTAAACGCACAAAATTCTCATAAACAATATAAACGATTCCGAGTCATTAAAAATTAAATTCCCGCCAGATAGCTTTCGTCGGATCCTGAAATAACTCGGTTCGCTTTTACGGAAACTGTTTATAGAGACCCTAAAGCTGTTGAATAAGTCAACGAATGGAAATACAGCCTCTGCGGCAGTAAATAATGCAAAACGAAGAACGGCCGAAAAATTGACGGTCTTCGCGTCGTATTCGCCGATTTTTCATACAATATCCCATTTTCGAGAACGAAAACGACGCGGCTCGTCTGCCTATAAGATGATATCGAGGCGTATGGTTTCTCCACCCTCGGGGGAATCGAGCGAGATCGTGTCAATAAATCGAATGGCGTACGCGAAGAACAGCCCGAAAAAAAGAATACGAAGAGGAGAAATCGAGCATCGGCAGTGCATCTTGTAATATCGCAGATGCAAGATGGCTGGGAGACACGATTGCAACAATCGAAAGCAACAGGTCACGCATTTCGAAGATTTACTTTCGATTTTCAGGAAGCATTTTACACCCTTTATAATCCACTTACGGAATCACTTTGATTGCTGGACTTTTTTACGCGTACAAGTTTTTTAGTAGTCACACGTACTGCAGTTCTATTATCAATACACCGACATAATATTATATAACATTTTTTTAGATTCGCAATATTGCTTCGTAGATATTGTTCAAAGTAAAGTGATTAATATCTCAACAAACTTCCTTGTGCGAACAATATTATATTTCGCAATTTAAATTGGTATGTTATGATTAATTCAATTATTGATACTTTATTATATGTATTTATTATACTCACGGGTTTTCGTCCATGATGTGACTATCTTTTTATTTTCTATTCATAACAAAATCAGAACTACTCGGACATTGACCGATGTGGGATTGAAATACAGAGACTCACATATGTATCACATATTATAATCAATTCAATTATTGCCATATTATCATATACAGAGAAAGTTTTCGTCTCGGAAGTGACTATCTTTTTATTTTATTTTCACAACAGAATCAAAAGTGCTCAGGTATCGACCGACGTAGAATTAACATATGGGGATTCACATATGCAGCACATATTCGTAAACACGATACCACCGAGCGAATCAAGATCTAACAAAGGGGACAAAAACAGGTAGAGCTTCATGGATAACGATGTCAGCCGATTTTTTTGTTCCCCGTGGACACAGGATCATTAGAATGATGCAGCGCGGTTACAGGGTGAATTTTATCCGCGGTAATAATCTAATAAATCGGCGGGAAAGACGTATGCTCGGCTGCCGAATCGAATGCCGTTCGGTTAGCGGGCCACATTCTCGATTCGATGTTTACGAGGCTGACCGGCCGAAATTTATGAAAATTATTCGCGACTACCCCGATTTCGCGTATTCATGCAGCGAAACCCACACGACATCCGGTCAGACCAACGTACCCATTGTTCTCCTCGCGACATGTCGAAATTTCCATACGCGACGGGGTTATCCAATAAACTCGAATGCGAGGCATTCCGGTGACTCGGCTTACCCGGAAGTTGCTTCTTTGCGACGATTCTTTTGTTCCACGATCGCACTCTTTGTGTACGATCATGCCCTTTTTCGAAATTTCCTTTTTTTTTGGACGAGCTACGTTTTAGAAATGGTCTTGGTGACAATTTTAGGGAAACGGTGATCAAAGTTGCTTTGAGTTGTTTTATTTAATTTGAAAATATGGGGTTAAATACGTATCATTTTCGTATAAACTGGAAATACGCATATACTTTAGGAATTTATAATGATATACATGACGTTTTTAGTTATTAGATGGATGATTGTTTAGGTATACATGTCAAGAAATGCGTCTTTAACGCACTTCATGCAGTTGCGGAGTTACTACCCGACAAATGAGAGGGAGCGACGAACGTCGCGTAAAAACAATAGGTGTTAGAAATATATAATACGAGCGGAAATAAAAAAATAGTGAAGCCAAGATTTATAGAAATAGCTGTTAATGTAAATAGCTGTTGCAATAAATGAAAAACTTTTAACCATGGTTTACAGAAGGAACAATTGTTTAGTTTATTTCATTTATTAAGCGGATCAATATCCTTTATAGAACGATATTTTCGTCAATATGGAAAAACTCCAATTCGAATTTACAATGAAGGCAGGGGATGACGAGGAGTCGAACATTCTGGTCATAACCTCCATTCTTATAGAAGATGGGAAAAAATATGCTGTACCAGAAAAATTACGGTTCATAGGCCACCATAAAGAAATAATGAAAACTGATAATTTTAATAAATTAAAGAATTGTTTAAAAAAAAAGACACCAGATAAGGAAAGTCTGGATATCATTAAATGAGGAATTAAGAAAAGCATACATAGATGAAGATGGAAATATACAATTTGCAGAGCAGTATCTAGAAGAAATAGAGGAAGATAAAACAGAGGATTTATGCAAAGTATTGAAAAAATTACTAGAATCAATACAAAAGAAGGAAAGCCAACAAAATTTAAAACGCGTCTCGGAAAAATGTATTATTGGAAAATTCTCCAGCAAAAACCCAAATGCAAAGAAGTGGATGCATTATTTTGTGCGAGAATTTATATTTTTTATTTTCGTTTGCCTTCCCGTCTTTTATTTGTTTCGCGTGCACTAAATTTTTGCACAATTATATACGCTGCAAATAAACTCCGCATGTTTGTGCTTTTTCAATCAACCTAATAAAGATTCATAGCTTTCACGATTTACATGCACAATACCTACACACTTTATAAATTCACAGTGCAGCAGCGAACGTAGTATATAAACGTATGCAGCCCAGATATTATTAAAAGAGTAAACCCTGCAGAGCAACTGCAATGTCTGTTCGATATTTACAAAGAAATTTGCTTATAAATAAATTTAATATACAGCTGCATAAAATGTCCATCGTTCACTTTTTTGCGCGAGCGTAGCAACCATGTTAAAAATCCAGCAAAAACTATAACGGGGTTGCGTTTACTTTCTTTCCGTTTATACATGCAAACATTAACCATTCCCATACGGCCAGAAGAAATAAAAGGAAATTCAACTTGGCCAAGTGTGTTTCCATTCGAGATAAATGCGAGCATTGCGGTGACTATCGTCTCCCTTCACTGGCCATGTTCTTCATATCCCACGGGTCTCGCTGCTATCGACGTTTCTTCATCCGTGACCGGAAATGTGCTTCTTGAAACGTAAAAAAGAAGGTGTGGAAAGTTGTGTGTTAACCACAGACTCATCTGGCTCATTGTAATCCCATCGGTGCTCGTATGATTTCAGCTGCTCTAATTTCCGTTCTCTTGGTCAGCCATTATCTCCCACAAAAACGCTTTCGTATCAATGTTATGGTTGCAAAAAACTTTTTTAATGTACGAGTTCTGCCTTATTTTGTATCCTTTGTCGGACGATACAGAGAGAATCGAGACGAACACCTTTCTTGTTCGAACGATGAAGATTAACCCTTTGCGCTCGAGACGCAATCATTTTAAATAAATAAATTATAACCGAATTTATAATATTATAAACGCGATGTTTTGAACACGGGGAAACAGGCAATATTGGCATGAAATTTTAAAGAATAATAATTTCAAAAAACTTATTTCGATGTTATATCGCCTAACCATTCATTTTCTCACCGTATGTCGCATTCGCACATTATACGCGCATACTTTGTTACACAAAGCGCAGCTATACATTATATCGTCAGTTAATACATTGCTATAAGTTTCGTAGAGGGATTTCATAGGTAACTGTTATCGTAAGCGGCACATAGTTCGTCTTTGAATTCGCCGTTGTGTTTAAGTGGCATTTTCAATACCTGAATGCTCGACTCGGTACATACTACTGCCAGCAGGTGGTTCCTTTTGCAAGATGACCGGATAACCACGCATCCGGTTAAACGGCGGCACTGGAAGCGCGTAACTTAGCGTACGCCATTAACGTTATCTCGTTCGCGAGTAAAAGTGGCTTGCATCCGAGTGTGAATCGCAAGTCGACTGAAAAACGCGAAAAGAAATGAGCCTCTGGTGTTGCTGAGCTGACACTGAAGAAATCGAGCCTCTCTCTCTCTATCTTTCTATTCGTATCGATACTTTCCAAGAACGTTGACAGCCGGATTCTGAAAGTGGTCGTTTGCCGCTGAATTATCTCTGAACTTAACTCCTTGTCTGTTCGAGTTTCTGAAGTTTCAACGGAACGTGTGAGTCCTCTAGACTTTCGAGCACGCTCTTGAGACCAAGTGATTGGACCAAGTGCGCCGAAGTAATTGACAGTCGGACGTCGCAACTATCTAAGTTTTGTTCCACTTCATTCCCGATAGGAAGCCACTTTCAATAGGAATCTAAGTCTATATTCACGAATCTACTTTCGTCAGATATGAGTTCCTGAAGGTTCACGTCATCGAGGCTTTGAATTTATGATTTCTTTTCAAAGTTTCGAGTGTCCAAGCTCTTGAATTTCTAAATGTGCGGATCTCCGAATTCATAGACTTACAGACTTTCAAAACTTCAAATTTTTAAATTTATAAATTTCCAAGTATCTGAATTTTGAAAATTACGCTTCTCCGGATTCCTAGCCTTGCGAATTACCAAATCTACGAATTTCAAAGTTCGCAAATTCCTAAATTAAAAAGCTTCTAAGTTTCCAAATCTCAAATTCCGCGAATTCCTAGATTTCCAAATTCTTAAATTTCCGAATTTTTAAATTTACAAATTCTCGAAACTCCCAAATCTCCAAATTCTCAAATGTCCAAATACCAAAATATGCGGATCCCTAAATCTTCGAATTTCTAGACGTACAAACCTCACAAATTTCAGATATCTAAAATATATCTCTAAGTCCCCAACTTCCTAAATTTGTTGGTACCTAAACCAACCAGTGCCCACATCTGCAAATGACCTTCCACAAGACGCAAAGAAGCGGTGATTGAACAGGACCAACGATACGAATTGCTTCGATATCGTTTTCCTTTTGTATTTTGACGATTCCTTGTCCCTGTCCAATTGTTGGTAACATCAAAGAGTAGGTCGGCGATTCCTCTTCGAACGTCAATTAAGAACAATTCAAAAGATCGGTGCTCTTCACTTTCCTCGTTGCTCGCGAACACAGCAATAAATTTATCCTTTTTACGGTGTTCGCTGTTAACCATGTTTCCCGATACGTTGACGAAGCGGATCAAATTTTATTCCCTTTCATTACTTATCCTTTGACGAGCGAGAAGCCAGCGACCCAACGCGCAATCTTCTCTTGTTGACGCTAATTGAACGGACTGGAATAATGCATCGATCTATCGTGATACCAGCGGGATTTTCCCGCGGGAATCAATCAGGAACGTTCCCTACCAGGAGGATGGTCCACGTCGATGTCATTGCTTAATGGACGATGCACGCTGAATGAAGGATACACGACTAATTTGTGGCTCTACATGATCGAATGATCCAATTTTCGTCGTACGTTGAACCGTATTCGGCACTGTCCTGTAATTTCTCGTGGTTCCATTTAAACATTTGATTAACAATTGGTGACCATTATAGCCATTATCGATGTTATAGTGTCTATTATACATATTGGCTCTTTGAGAATGGAGGGTCTGCATTTACAGACGATAGATGGTTTGAAGCATATTCAACAAGGTTTCATGTGATTCTTATAAAAATTCATATGACCCGATGAATATTCTCGTATTCATCAGACTCGAACACTAAAAATTTATTCTTAGAATTTCGCTGTTATCACCAGGCAAACTATCACCCAGCAAATTAAAACCCTGCCTGCTTACAAATAATAAAATGCAGCAAACATAAATCCTCGCATCCTCTCGTTAATCAAGCCTGGAATCAACTAGCGTGCAGCTACACGTTGTGACAATCAGTCTAGGTATCCGGGAGGACATTAATTGTGCGGGCCAGGATAATCCGGAGGACCTCGAATACTTTCCCGCGGGAGCTAATCAAAGGTAGGCCGGACAAAAACACGGATTTATGGCCAGTAGGCGGTACAAGGATCACGAAGAGGGCCAAGAGACCGCGAACATGGAGGAAGGGGACGTAAGGTGGATAGATAAGAGGGTGGAACGAAGCGAAGGAACAGGGAACGATACGAGAAAAGAGAAAGAAAAGGCGAAGGGAAGAGAAAGGTTTCGAGAAACCGTGGTCGTCGAGGCAGCGGTATAATTACTTCGTGGTTGCACCGAGTACGATTTTCTTTTTTTTTTTGCCGGCGTGCTAAGTGTGTTCCTTAATTGAATTTAAGGTTATTTAATATGCTTTTAGCCCGCTATCTGGGCCCCCTCCCTTACATACTTCTGGAAACACGAGGCCCGATCGATCGAGCGGGCACGCTCGTTTCCTTTCCCTCGAACTTCCATGGTGTTTTCTCTCCTCGTCGGCGGTCCGTCTCGGGGAGACGTCACCCATAAACCTGCTCGGTCCTGAATTATGTTCGGGGCTTATCGAAAATACGGGGCTTAATTTCTGCCCGCCGTCGTTTCGATTACAAAGCGAGAGACTCCACCGAACCGAGAGAGATTTAATTGATGCGAACAGACGACCGATTGTCTCGGAAATCGGGCCGCTGTAAATCCTCGCGAAATTAACGATTCGGTCGACGGATACCAGTTTAATTTCCACCGATCAAATTTGGTGACTGACTGAGACGCGGGATCCCCGTCGGCGTTCGCGTGGTTTTTGAAGTTTCATCGGGAAGAGAAGTTACCGAACTTCCGAAGTCGGAAATTGTCGAAGTTCGAACGCGAACGGTGCGACCGACACGATTCCTTGAAGTTACTTGACGTGATTTAGTATGCTCCCGGTGGTGAAAGTTCTATATTTTTCACCGGGGCTATCAGCGAGTTCTACGTGCGAATTGCCCTACTTCTATGTCAGATTTCATTATTTGCGAGATTGGAACTTTTGGACCCCGCGATCCTTGAGCCTAGGGATTATGACATTGTTGGGGACTTTGAGAGGTTTTGGGAAGTTGGAATTGCGAACCTTCGATATCTTAAAATTTTATGGCTTACGGATTTTATAATTTTAGAGCTTTAGGATTTTTGAACCATAAGACTTTGGGACCTTGAAACTTTAGACCATTCGGATGTTGGAACTATGAGCTTTAGAGTCTTGGAACTTTGGATCCATTAACAAAATTTTAGAACTTTGGATAATTAAAAATATCTGAGATCCCGTTTCTCGGTTACCACTAAAAAATTGCGTACTTATTAGCTCTTTTGTCTTAATCATAAGATTTGGAAAGTTATCAAATTCTATTTTCATAAAATCTATTTTCTATTCTTTAGGGTGTCTAATAAGTTTCTTCCGCCTTTGATAGGAAATAAAAACGCACTTCGAGAAACATCTTATGAGCGAGCCTCAAGTTTCTTGAGAAATAAAAGAGAGAAATAGAGCAGGATTCATTTCGTATGAAAATAGGAAGAAACTTAAGGGACATCCAAATATAATCTGAAATTTCTGAAATTCTATTCGTTTCGAATGCAAACACTAAATTACCCTACGTTCGCAACGCAAGCGAAAGGCGTTGAACCAATATTAGTTCTGCGAAAATAAACGAACGATGTTGAAAATAAACCGAAGCAATTTGTCATTACGGTTCATTACTCGCGAACTAACACGTCGAGAAAGTATTTGCATACAAGTTTCAGGATTAACGGCGGCGATAATTATTCACATCGTACATTGTATACGAACAATATTCTTAAGATAATTGCCGAGGCAGATGTTTTGTGCATTCGATAGGTAGTTCAATTAAATGCCACGTCAGGGAACACTATTCCGTTGTCAATAATTATTTCCGTCCGTGAATAATTATTCGTATTGTTTCTGACAGGCAAATGATACCTGCCATTCTTTCGTGGGACCGACATCAGCCGGGGAAAATATAATTGCTCGGCGTGTAATTGTTATTCGTGGTAGTAACACGAAATAGTCGGGCACCCCGCCGTGTCGTAATAACTTCTCCTCCCAGAAATCTTCCTACTTGGCAGTTTAAAAGTCTCGCAGGTAGAACGAAATCTAGAAATCTTCGACTGTTCGCTGTCGGAATAAATTAGATTCAACGAGAAATATGATATCTCGAGGGCCGTTCACGTGGCCCGTGTCGAAATTTTCGAACTTTTACCTGGATCCTTCGGGACGATCATAATTCCGATCACGTTTGCTTTCACGCAACAAAATAAATCTCTGTATTTATTCTTTATTACCGGAGTTTCGATAAATCGTTCGCTTCGGTCCCGAAGCTTAAATTCGTCAATTGCAATAACTCACTCTGCGTGCTCATGAACGTGCATTCGTTTACTAAATACTTAATTACGATATTTATGCGCGAGTAACACTTCGCTCAGAACGAACGAACGTCGGAGGATTTAGTACGTCGTGTATTTTGTAATCTACGCGCGATGATAAGGAATTCCAGGCTCATTCATTCGTGGGGGTCGTAAATTTCTGTCGTAGCTATGGATTTCACATAATTCAGCGAAAACGCTATGAAACTTATAATTTAGAACCACGGCGAGTTTTAGTAGAGTGCTTATTTGAAACGCGTTCGATTAACCCCGATTTTAACCATTTCCCATTGTCGTCCACGTGAATACAATCGATCGAAGGCGCACAAGAACAGAGAACCGGTGAACTCGATTTCAAATCGACCCCGCTTATTATTTCGGAGAGATTTCGCTGCAGGCCTTTACGTAAACCGGCATGGTGTCAATCAGTCTGACACAAAACCGTGTGCCGGCCACGATCGTTAATTCGGCCATAGTCTGGATTTTCACGAACCTTTCAGCGTTAATTGTTATGATCGGTCTTCTTCTGGTATGGGTATACAAAGGAATTGTCAGATTGTTAATGAAGGATTTACGGAGGCCCCAGGGGAGGTACGAGCATTAGGGCAATTTTAGGAAGCGATTGGAACAAACCTGGATGTCGATACAATGCGTAGATTTTATAATAATTGTACGAGATTAAGAACTGATAAATGTCCACTTAGTTGAGAACAATATTAATTGCTAGCAATATCGAGGAATAGCAACGATAACGATAAAGCTACATAATATTTAATATTTCATATATTCCATGTAATACGTGGAATATTAAATAATAATAATAGAAGTGCGAACGAAAATAAAGTTTGTCTATAATTTTCTGTAAACTGCCTAACTATATTTAGTGCACCGTTCACTTACGTTCCCAATAATTTTAAACGCGTTAAAACTTCGACCCTGTAATTATTAAAGTCAGAAATTACCGTGTAAAGTAGTTACCGTTCAGTAACTCAAACCGGTAGTGTCCGAAATGATTGACACCGAGTTGATATTTCGTTTAGCGGCCGATAGTAATTAGTTCCTAACCAGAACGTTATTTACCAACACTCGGAGGCTGGGTAAATTACAGCGGCTATTTACCACCACCCCATAAATCGAGGCGGGATCGCAATCGCCATTGCTTGTCCCCTTGTGTACACGAAACAGGTATCCTTATTCTGATTTAAGACGCGTATTCACGGAGTACTTTGGCGCATGTCGTTTGAATCTCTGTCACGGCCGGAGACAGTAATTTAAACCCGGTAGCCCGGTCATTTGATATTCAAATTAGTTTTTCAGCAGCCGATTAATTTCGCGCTGGCTTCGTGAAAAATACAGTCTCCTAAAGTCGATTGAATGTTGGGCGTCCATGTTGTTATGGCGCATTTAAACGGAAATAATTGCACGACTATTGACAATTTATAAACGATCTCTGCCGATCGTTTACCGGTACAGGTTACTTTCAACGCGACGTTGGTTGCGTGTACTTTATTAACCCGTTGCGCTACGATTTATTTGGCAAGTGCGTCAGACACAACGAAGGTGGCTAAAGAAAACAAACAGGTGGCACGAAACAGCATGTGACTAAAGGAAATTCGAATACCAAGAACGTTTTGTACTTAGCAATCGTACAAACTACATTTAGATTGAACATTCAACCGTATTACAAACATAAACATGGTTTAGCATACTTGAACTGAGGTGCGTCACGAGTGTAGCTCATAATAGTATAAGGGGTTAAATATCATATAGAATGTTGAGATAAAAAGTTTATGATCTTCGAACTGTTGCATTGTTCAATTACGAAGCACTGTTTAACACGTTCCAGAAAAGACAGATACTAAATACAATTTTCTGCACGGTGAAACTGATATATATAAATATTTAATTGTTGCATACGTCGTAATATACAGCTTCAATTTAGATTAATTTAATGGCGGTTAATAAGTCATTGCGAAAACATTGTTAAAGACGTTGAAGTAATATATTCACTCTCAAGTTGAATCTCAAAGTTTGAGATCTTCGTAATATCAAAATTCACTCGTGCATAACGTAATTGTAAAAAATAGTAGAAGTTGAATAAAAAGTGTCACGATATTTCCAAAGGCATGAAACTTCGATATTCGACGTGGCTTGCGTATCAGAATGCATTACGAGGTCATCAGAATGCGTTGCGAGTCGATCAGATCTCAAAGAAATGTCTGACGTAGCACTTCGAACGAAGAAACAAAATATTATCGAACGAATGACGAGGCGATCGGCGTTTAAACAAAGACGGCAGAAGGAAGAGGTATCGGAAAAAGTGTCGCAGGAATGGCGTATCGTTGATGCAGCACGATAAATCGCATCCTCTTCCCGAACGCAGGTGGTGGTCAAGGAACAGGGGCCCCCTCGGCGCGTCAACTTTCGGCGATTAATCATCGATGGTAGATGACTATCGCGGTTGAATTATCTACGTGTAAACTAGCCGCGTGGCTTGTACCGCTATTGTATAAGCACTCAACCCTTTCATTGTGGTCGATGAGAAATCGGCCGGTTTTCATATCCGTGGGTTTTGTTTTACTGCTTCCACGGGGGACGCGTGCGGACCCCCCGCTTTCTTTCGCCTCGCACGACACGGGGGAAAAGATATCGTCGTAATGGCGACGCCAGGAAACGTTGCATCGGTGTTTGTCGCCGCATACTAAACGCTCGTAGGAATATCTCGTCCCGGAGAAGTCTTTCGCAGCCGACGCGGTAAATCGCTCGCAATGAATGGAAGGCCGGCGTGTAACGTGATATTTACATTGTAAATAGTTTTACAGTGGTACTTCCCTCGTGTTGCAACGTGACACACGCGTTTTTCAGCCGTTGCTATAAACTCGATTTTTAGCGCCGCGACGACTCCAAACGGAGGCGAAATTGAAATTTGCGGGCTGCTTCTCGTAACTTACGGGATCGAATTGATTTTGTAGATACGTTCGAAATATTGTTACTTTTTTGTAATTTCAACGGCGATAGGGATGTAACATTCTGGCACAATGTATCGACTTGTAGTCTTGCTTTTATGTGAGTATGAATATGGAAAAACATGTCCTATACGATTCAATTTAACTATTTATCTCTTATATTTATTGTACATTATACGTTCATATTTTGAAATTGTTTATCAATAATTTGTTTTCGGATACAATTATAATTCTGCGTAACTATTTAACTTAATATTCAATTTTGTAATTATTTAATTTAACCATCATACTCTCAGTATCATTTATTTAAATGGACCATTAAATCCAATACATTTAATTGCTTCATAATCGGAAATTGAAAGATTTTAAATTACTTGAGTGATACTTGTTTTTCAGCACAATCACTATAAATAACGTTGATTCTCATTTTATTGTCATTTATCTACCGAATTAATATGTCCTTCGTACTATTTTGTAATTTCTGCGCGTGTATTTAAATTATCATACTTCAACGCGTTATTCAACCCGGTGTTTATCACATTTTTATGTTAATTAGTAAACTCAATGTATCGAACGGTGATTCTTCGTAGTACACTCGTCCGACTATAATAAATCATGCGATTGTATCAATATTGTATTGCAAATCTCATGGGATATTGAAAAGTTTGAAGAAATATTTGAAGATGGATGTCTGAGTTAAGCCAGCTCACCTTACAGAGGGACCGAGTGAATCCGCGATAGGAAAAAAGGGGGAAAAAGGTTGGATTTATGTACAAAACGTGACCCAAGCACGGATTTATTCACTTGCCAAGCGGTCGATAACGAGACAGGAAGCAGACGGCATGCCAGTTTCTCGAAATCCTCCGAAACTGATCTTCTTAGGACGTGCCAGAACATCGGTACGAGGTCTTAGCAACGAATCGACGTACGAACTGTCAACAATGAGCACTAATGATCATCTCTGAACGTGTCAATACAGTATTTTGTACACAGACGTCATCGTACAATGACACCCCACGGTGTTCCATAGAAAGAGAAGCGAAAACATGTTACTTCTGCGTCTCGAGGCGCGCCTGAGGGCGAATGCGAGAGGAGGATTATGCGAGGCTTCGATGGTGCTCGATAAGTCGACTTGGGAATCGTTATGGTAATCGCGAAAAATATTAACGTTTCTCCGCGGAGACGATTGTTGTTGTAGGACACTATTTCTGGCAAAACAGCTCGTGAGAGTTTCATTTCAGAAACGCTACGATATCAAATAATTGATTTCGTACCCGAAGTAACAAAAAGTGGAGGATTTATCTGTTGCCCGATTAGTACAATCAAGTTGAAGTTACGAGACAATGGTAATCGATAAACTATAAATCGGATGAAATGCAGGATGCGAGCGTGCAATAACGGATAAAAGGTACACAGGAAACCCCTATAGCGAGTAGATGGATGGGTGTCGTGAGTCGAACGAAGAGACGGATGACCAAGAACGACGATACACGCGAGGAATGGTTATGATGAAAAATTGTTTGTACAAGGCAGGTGTTTCACCGTGATGATTCTTAAGGGACACATCGTTGTCCTACGACATTCTTCGTTTCGCCGCATCGCTCATCTCGGACACCTTAGAACTAGTTAGTTAATTTCTACGTGATGAAGGCTGAAAACATTTGGTAAGCGTCCTTTATCGGTACGGTCAACTTTAACCTTCGTTTCTCGCCTTTCAACGTGGTTATATCTGTTGAAAGCAAAAAGACGAAGCCGTGAGTTCCAAAGTAAATTTGATATTCATAAAACACATCGAAATTCAACCGGACAGTTAATAATCTGTATATTTTCACGTAAAAGTTCGAGTCCATAAAAACTGTCCGATAACATTTACGAGCTATTATTCTGAAGAATTATAACACCTGCCGCATAGAATTTTTTTATAGTTCATCAGAATCGAGATTGCTTCAACTATAACACCACGGAAATGTAATTTATAGCCAATCTTTCTCCAGGGTTTTAGTATCGGTATTCATAGCCGGGAGGTGTTCGGAAAAGAGGCATTTATGTCCTTTTTTGATGTTTATCTCAGTTTGGTGGACGGCGTTTGTGATAATTGGTTGCCTAACGTCACGATGTGGACGTTTACGGGTTTCGTTCGAAAATTACCAGTGTCACGCGGAACCCATAGCATCGTTCATTTTAACCCAACGCCATAACACCCCTCGCTTGCAGATAACCATCGTGGTCTTCAAATTATTCCACATGCAAACTACAATTTTCTAATCGAAATACTGTATTTGGGAACTTTGAGAAATTTAGAGATACAGGGATCTGCGGATAGTGGTATCTTGGAATTTGAAAATTTGAAATTTGAGGATTTGGAATTTGAGGAACTGGAGTTTGAGGAGCTGGAATTTGGGATTTCGGAATTTGGAGACTTGAGATTCGGGGTTTGAAATTTATGATCTTAGGATTTAGGGTTTAGGAATCTAGGGATATAAGAACCTAGGGACTTTGAGATTTGGGAACCTGAAAATTGGGGATTTGCGATTTGGAAATTTGAAAGTTGGGGTTCATAAGATTTTGGAATTTGAAATTTAGGGATTTGAGATTTGGGGAGGTAAGAAACTTGGGATATAGGGAACATTTGCAAACTTTAAAAATTTGGGATATTATAAATTTTCAAATTTAGGAATTCGAAAACTTAGGTATTTAGGAATTTGAAGGTTTAGGAATTTTAGAGTTTGGGGTTACAAAGATTCGTATATTTCCGAATTTGATTATTTAATATTTCCAAAATCTACGAATACAGCAATATGATAATTTAGTGTTCGAGAATTCGGAAGCTTGAAATTTTAGAAATACGAGAACTTGGAAATTTTCAAAATGGCGGATGAATCTTTCGTCTAAAATCGTCGCCAGGACCTTCAAAACCACAACCAGTTCGGTGTCACACACGGTTACCCGTCGATTTACTTGTTGCCGTAAAGATTCCACTTAAACGTTCGATTCGGACGGTGGTAATTAGCCTGGAAACGTTTCAAGGGCACAGAAATATTCGGATCCTCCGTGGAGTTTTAATAATTGGAGACGATGGAACGCGCTTCGTCCACGTGGACGAACGGGTACGTGAGCGTGGCCGGACAACATGCCAGCAGAGTACTTAAATCTGAAGAAGCCCGAGGAAAGACGAACGAGAAAGGAAGCGAGTGGACTTCGGAAGACTGTGCAATTACAAGCACGGTCTTTTAATGGACCAGCCGGGAAATATTCCGACCGTTTTCGCCGTGCCACGCGTACCTACCTTCTGTTCGGACAAGACAATTAAAATTAATTATCCTTCTTGTCACCGTACCCCGATCACCTGAAAATACTCATTCTCATCGTGGTCTCCAGCTGTTCCGTTCGTTCACTTTTTTACGGAATCACCGGGATCACGTTTGTGTCAGTCAAACGAAAGAAACTTCCCGTTTACTGCGCTTTTTCTCCTTAATTTGCATTTGCTGCGGCTTCTGGCGTTGATTCGCGGCCATTTTTGAAGACCTCGCTCCATCTGCAGCAAATGGATGATTCTTGATGCTTCGAAGAATGTATGTTCATCAATTAATCTGTTAGTATACTTTGTGGAATTTGTAGTTTTTATTTTAAGCTCAAATTCTTTGCTGTCTATACTTGCCTTAACATTATTCTATTGGACCTTTATCCTGCACTTTTTACACGTTATGTACTTGTCACATTGATTAGTCTGCCTTTTTTAATACTTCATGATCTTTGTATCACTATGGTTACTTTTAATTCTTTTGGAACCGTGTGCGTTTAAATTTAACCTTAAGATTTATTTCTTATAAGATGCAGCGAGATTTATTTAATATAAAATTTCCTCTCGACTGGATCTTTTTCAATTCATAGCCATAACAAGTTATTGATTTGGTTGACTTTTTTGATATTTTATCACGTTTGAAGCTTCACTTTCAATACTTCGTTAATTGTGATTCATAACTTAATGTTCGGAATATTTTTGTGCATTGTATGAACTCACCGTCTTCGTTCGATTAACATCTTCATTTGAAGATTGAAACGAGTTTCAGATTACAGGAGTGAGATACGATCAGTGTGAAACCAATGTCGAATGTTCGATTAAATACATGAAACTGCTTCTACCGAGCGAGAGCTATCAATTCACTTTCTTCGCAACGGATCGGTGTCGTAATTACGAGCCACTTAATTAAAAGCGAAATTTCCTGATCACCTGTTGATGGTCTGCTTGTTCCGTAACGTGGCTACGGAAATTTACAAAATTCCACCGTATTTGGACCAATTACGTGAAGCGTACTACACTTTCATATAACAGCAATATTTACGACCCAATTTATTTTAATTTCTTTTTAACAATATGCGAAGTTTTATGTAGATAATTAACATTATTTACAATGTTGTGTTCACAAACTCCCAAATTTAATTCGAGCTACCAGTTGCGGTAGCTTCGAATTTCGAAATGTGTTATTGAAAATTATTCCATACATTATTTTTTTTATATATATTTTGTACATGAATTTTTGTACGTATCGTTTGTAACTAATTTCTGTACATATATATTGTACATAATTCTTGTATGAATATATTTACATACCTTTCCCTTATCGATAAATATGCCAGTATAATTTAATAACTTGTCTATTCGACGAAATTAAAAGCTTCCATCATTTATTGACAATATGACAATTTCTTTTTATTGTGGTGTACCTAAATAATAACATTTTTATTGTTGAGTGAGTTACTACACCAAATTAATTATCACTTTATAGCAGTTAAAGTGTCACTAATTTTACTTCAGCAAGTAATCGATGACATTGTAAGAACTATGAAACTACCCAAGTATAAAACACCCACGAACAGTATTTGAATACGGAAAGTACAAACGATCAAGACTTCCCCGCTCTAAAATCACGATTCACTGTTCGTTAAAAGAAGTCGAGTCAGCTCGCAAAACGTTTCTAAATGCAACACAGGCTTGCGCAATTAAACTATTAACGATCAGAGATCGCCGATCGAGGGAGATCATGGGAATCAGAGCACTGGTCCGGCTCCAGGCGTTAAATGCATCTGCATCGAAAGCATCTGCCTCGTAAATTTCACTGCCGATGCTCCTGGAAATTCAATAATGAGGTATCGGTCGTTTTTATAAATCCCGTATCGCGAATCGAAGTGTTCGACTATCCTCTGATGCAATTGTGTCTCGTGTTCCGGCACCGTCGAGCAAACTAGCGTTTTCGATACCATCTTCGCGATAAAATCAGTGAAAGTAGCGAGTGAAATTTTCATTTATAATTCTGGAAACACTGCTTGAAACCCGACACGTTGGCAATTTCCGGCTATCGATATTTTAAACCTTTAGAATTCCCGTAGTCGCGGTTCAATTATTGTAACCATTGATAATATCGGCAGACGAAGTAAATTATAATTGCTCGTAATTAGCTCGAAATTATTCAATTGCTCAAAAGCGCAATTATGATAATTAAAAATTGATGCTTCTTAATCGTTCCAATTATTTATAAACGTCGTGATCGAACAGCGGCTGCCTTTTAACGCGAGAAACATTTAATATAATGACACGCTTCGAAAATGTTTGCTAGCGTCCGTTATTTCGGACCTGTTTCTCTTTAATCACGACGTAAAATCGTAATGGACAACGAAGTGGCAGTAGAAGAGAGTCCCACGATTTCTCCACGAAATTTTGCGATTGATTTGACGGATAAAGGGGCAATCGAGGAGAGGAGTTTGCGTCACCGTAAATCACTGTCAACGTAAGTAGAAGGCGGCAATTGATGTACAGGTGAAACCCGTGGCGTTCTATCCGCCAATAAAACGCACGGTAATTGGCCCTTAATAATCTTGTCATGACTTGGGATTGCAGGTTGATCTGGTCGTTCGCCACGACGCTCTGTTATTATCGGCGACGATTTAATTACAAAATTAATGCGTTCTATTAACCGAGTAAACATCGACAGATGCGCTCATCGAGGTCGCCAGGTACAACGGGGATAGAACAGAGTAATTTTTTATTATTGAGAAAGGATTACTTTTAAAAAAGTCGTAAATGGTCCACTTTTATAATTGTCGAGTAATCAAGCGCACACCGAATAAAGAAAGTAAATGGAAATATAAAATTGGATGGTGTCATTGTGATACATCTTCATAATCGGCCAGCCGAAAATTATTTTCAAAGATTAACATTTGGAATTTCGATCCGTGCGTCCAAACAGATAAAATTGTTAAAACTCTTTAACGAAGAGTTTCATAAGCTAGATTGAAAAATTGTTTTAAATATATTTCATTATAAAGAGGTCTAACAATTTGTCGAGCAGCGAGTATAAAACAGGAGCTTTTAGGTATCGATCAGCACGCGATATCGAATCAGAGGGAACTCGATAAGCGCACGTTTTGAACAGCTGTTGATGCTCCTGCTGCGCCATCGATTTTAATTAAACGACTGATGTATCTTGGATTGCAGCGTGCCGATCACAAATCAAAGATTCTTCGCGTGCAACGATCGGTTCTGTTCGACGATCGCCACGAATAATATCGATTTATTGATTTTAAATCGACGAGTTAATTGTTTATGCAACGTGCAGAATATCTACGACGTTACAATGTTTCAAGTAATTTTGCATCGCTATTGGAAAGAATCTTTCTAAAAGAAACATAATATAAATATTATATTAATTAAATCAAATATCCATTAAATTAAATTAAATTGAATATTAATCAAATATATCAATTAAGTTGAAATATATTAAATTAAATACAAATTCATGTAAATCAATTAAAAATAAGTGAGTTATTATCAGGTAAATATTGCATAAAATAATTGTATTGTCAACTATGAATAGTTTCATTGAAATATCCGTGAATTTCCAAGTTCCGACAGAAAGGTCAAGAGTTCATTTGCTAACCTGACCAATAAATTGGCGGTCCAAGTTTCCGAAACAGATTTGCGATTAAATAATGATATGAAAACGATTCGAAATATTTCGTACTCGGACCAATGATCCGAAGACGAGAAACAAGACGAAACACGAAATGTTCATGGATATGTCTGTTTCGCGTGTTTTTAAGTCGGGCCACCGGCGGTCGAAATCGCGATTGCACGGACCACCCTGAAAACCGTATTAGGTTTAATACACCACGCGAAATCTTGGTCATAATGACTGGATAGCATCGGTTATTACCATTCGAATGGTACCACGGTGTTTCCACGGACCAATCGAGCAGTCGGGATCACTGTCGATCGGCCGCATCTTCCTTGATGTCGAAAACGTGTGGAACGCTTTAATATCCTTCGATTTCCATAACTCGTATCCTTTTGCTGGTACCGACCTTATCTTCGTCTCCTCTTCTCAATCTGAAGCATGTAGAAATCGTGTAACAATTCAGACAGCATCTACGGTATCAAACATCCCAAACAAATCCGGGGATAGTTTCTGCGATCGCAGTCCCTTTCCGACAAAGTTAAATTGAGTTCGGAACTAACGACGTCGGGAGAGAGATTATCCCGGAACGATTCAGAAAATTTCGACTCAGCTATTTCGGAAACTTTTGCCATTTAGACGGCAACAACCGATCGGCGAACTCGTGGCCGCGATTTCTGCGTATTCTTAACCCGTGACAGGTTCTATCAAATCGTTGAACGCGAAACTTCACTTCGAGACTAAAACTTTCACATTTACTCTCGGTTGTCGTCAAATTTCCAGGTTAGCGTTCGGTCTCGAGTGTCCACCCAGTCCATTAACTTATTTTATAACTCTATGAAACCAACCGACGAACCGCTATGAGGTTCTCCACATCCTCTCTCTGCAACATCGACCATCACCACCTTCAGTTTTTAAATTACAACTTCCATAAAAACCCCGGAACCTTCAACCTGGATATACATTCCGAAAAACGAGACAGGATCTTCCATATCTCCTATTCGTAAAACACAGCGATCACAAACACGCTTGTCAGCCATTGTTGACACGGTCGTACCACTTTCTTTAAAAAATAAATAAAGACTACAATAGAAACCATGTCAAATCGCAACTTCGTCTCCGTAACGGGACTTACAACCCCAGGAAATTCGACGAATAATTACGGTTTCGGGACGCTGCAGTTAGGTTAGCTTCGAAGCGGCGTCTTCGATATTTTTTTCGAGTTGGTAATGTGACACGAGCAATTCTACCGTCGCCGATTAAAGTGTCATATACACCGCTTTCTCGTTTCTCATTTTTCCGCAAATTGCCCGAGCATTAAGGTTCGCGCAACACGCGGTTCGACCGCCTCGGCTTGCATCATGCTGTTTCGTAATCGAATCGATTAAGACCGCTCCGAGTCTGGTTAAAGGTTCGTACCCGCCGACTTGCACATTGTTTCAACCGCCGTCGCAAGATTTTCCTTGCATGTCAACGAATAGGGCAGGTGTTTCGTTCGCTTACTTCACGGTCGTCGCGTGGCAGAAGCGGGGTCGAGGCGAGACCAAAGCGAACTCGAAGCATGACCGGCTCTGTCTTCCCTTTTCTCTCCTTTTTCGTCCTTTTCTGCGGTCGCGGATCCGACAAAGAGCCACGATACTTCGTCCTTTCTCTCTTCAATGTCCTGCGAGTCTTTGTCCTTCTTTGTTTCTCCGCCTCGCGACTCGACCGTTCCTTGTTTCGCGCGAACCGCGTTGTTTCTTGTTCAACCTGCGTTGTTTGCGTCGTTCCTCGTCGTGCTCTTGTCCCTCTGGTTCTCCAGAAGAACGAGAACTGCCATTAGAAGCACCCCGTTCCATGTAATTTGACCACGGACAATGTGGACCACACGAAGCGCGAGGCTTACCTACACTGCACAGAGGTTCTCATAATTGATGACAATCGTAGCGATGCTCGCATCGTATTAATTATTATTTTAGTTGCTTCGCAATGGGATATACGTTTGTAATTAAAATTTGGTGGATGGTCAATCGATAGTTATGTTTCTGAGCATTCCACGATCCGAATCAAGTTAAATCACATACGAAATCAAGTTAAAAAATTGATTATTAACCTCTGCGTTTATGACCGTGCATCCACCATAATAATTACAAAAAAGTGCATTATATTGAACGTATTAAAATTCTTCGTACACTATACCATTGATTTCATATGGCAGTCTGGGTGTCCCGGTTATAAAACAACCGTGAACATTCCGATTATTAATATGGCAGTTAATTTCTGTTACATTAGCGTTGAGCAAATTTCAGCTGCACGGCGTAATCACCATCGCGGAACTTGATTTCCGTGATAAAAAGCCTCTCGATTATTATCGATAATGTCACATGCGGCGACTCGGTACAACTGTATCGACGGTAGCCGGTCCCATCTGTAATTTCACCAATTCCCAATTTCCCAATTCCTTCTTCTCAAATTCCTATTTTCCAAATTTCCAAATTCCCAATATCCCAAATTCCCAATATCCCAAATTCCCAATATCCCAAATTCCCAATATCCCAAATTCCCAATATCCCAAATTCCCAATATCCCAAATTCCCAATATCCCAAATTCCCAATATCCCAAATTCCCAATATCCCAAATTCCCAATATCCCAAATTCCCAATATCCCAAATTCCCAATATCCCAAATTCCCAATATCCCAAATTCCCAATATCCCAAATTCTCAAAGTTCCAACTTCCCAAACGGGCAAAATCAGAAATTCCAAAAATCGATGATGTCACATGCGGCGACTCGGTACAAGTGTATCGACGGTAACCGGACCGATCTGTAATTTCACCGTCGCACGAAATCGAGATTTTCAGGCATCGCGGGACGGGGTGCAGCACGGATAATAATGTATGCGGTGCAACGGGCAATGCATCAACGATAATGCAGTAATAATGTAAGGCACGAAGCGGTCGCGAAACGTTTGATCGAAACACGTTTTATGAGCGTGCACCTGCTTCGGAACGGGACGTGAAAAGAATCCATCCTGTCCTTGCCGTGCAACCGACATGACGTAATTTTACCGATTTACCGAAGATTTACAGAGGCATTGCCGGTGGTACGTGACCGAAAGCGAACAATTAACGAATTTATAACGGGCGACGAACAAATTTACTCAGCCGTCGCGGACGAACGTAATATATTTTACGACGTATCCGAAAACGCTCATGATACCTCGAATTTGCCGCAATTTCTAATTATCCGGATAAACACAGCGTTGGAATGAAATTCTGCAATTATCTTCGAGTTTCACGAAATTCCTGCACGCTGCAGCGCGACACTCATTTTGACGCGTTTTATGTTACGACCGGTAATGATGGTCTCAATTAAAAAATAATAGCAAGATACTTTATCGTTATTATTTTTTCGAGTTGAACGGGAACTTTTGCTGGTATTCTTTCATTTTTCGTGTATTCGAGCACGTGGACAGGCAAGAAATCGAAGGTGCAATGTTTGAGGATCACTGACGACCAGAACAGATGCTACTCCTTCATGCAAAGCAAAATCGCCGTTCTTCGGTGTTCTTCGGGGTTTCATCTTTGAAACCGAGATCCCCGCACGCGCATATAATTATAAAACGATCATCATCGTTCTTCTCATCGTCACCGGAAGGATTCTACTGCTCCTCCCTCCTTCCTGGGAATATTCCAAATCATCCACAAAATTGCCGATTCATTAGATTAGAACAGAGATTATGTTCCGTCACTAATGGATCATAATCTAGCAATAAGCAAGAGGCACGAGATCATTCCATTTACTAATAGCTTAACCCCTCTTTGTATCTTTCACGCTTCAAAAATCTTTTTAAGAATCTCTTGTAATATTCCAGAGTTTTACAAAATTTGTAAATTTGATAATGTATTTAGCTATATTTCGAACCGGTAAATAGAAATTAAATAAACTCGCAACACTTTGAACTTTGATTAGATAAGAGAAAATAATGTCAATTTGCAAATAATCATACTAATACCTGCTTAAGTATCATCAGTTCTAAATTGTGGATGACTCCACAGTAATCCCCGATGCCACAAAAAAGGTTAATAAACACTTCGTTTCTTGCATAATTATAGACGTATCTCTTTGATAAGTTGTGCTCTCGCTTTTGTGAACCAAAATCCTGACCCATCATCAATCACGTTGAAAATTTCCATAATACCGCAGACTCATTTATTATTGAATTCGATTAGGTGTTCGAAGAAGCTGAAAATGGCGAGTCTATATATGGCACGGAATAAATGAAAACCGTTCGAAAAGATCCCTGAATCGAATCGATTTTATTTTCGTTGCGTCGCGACGCTCGGAAGCTGACTGATTCGATTCTTTTCAAGTAATCGCGCAGCCACCGCTCCTCGCAAAAATAATATAACAGATGGTTAGAGAAAATTCAATTTCGTGGTACCAAAAACAAAATCAGCTTCATTTTTCAACGTGAGTTATTAAATGTCAATCTCCCGTGCATCGGGCACGTGATAACATACGAAGTATAATATTTCACGGACTGAAAGATCCCCCCGATTGATACTCTTGCCTCATTTTTTTCTTAGGATTAGCTCGCAAAACAGGTTCCTAATTTCATCAAGGGCGCACATAATGTCAACGTTTGCGAAGCAATCAGGACCTGCCATCTGCTATCGCGCGCAATCGTGTTCTCATTAATGGAATCATTTTGCGCACAGTATGGTCACAAAGTCATCAAATGCACCGTCCATTCGTGGTGGTCCATGTTGCGATTAATGAAGGTACTGCCGAATCACCCAGGCCGAGATAGAAGCTGTTGCACATACAACAACGTACAGGCAGACATGGTAGCCACTTTTGACTGACTTTCAATTAGCCATCTTTGATCGTGACAGAGGTTCTCAAGTAGTATCATACAAACCCTAAAAAGATTGCTAAGAAGATGGTTTCATTGAGTTAATTTCACGATTATTCATTTTCACATTGTTTTTGTCGCTGTCAATTGGTCTACAATGAATTTAAAAAATATGGGAATTTATTTGAAAATATCAAAATTTGGAGATAGCAGACTACAGGGTATAAAGATCGAGAAATATAGGGATTTTTAATGCTTGGATTTAGTGTTCTACGAATTCAAGAATCTAAAAATTTAGAAATCTAGAAATCTAGAAATCTAGAAATCTAAAAATCTAAAAATCTAGAAATCCAAAAATGTAAAAATCTAAAAATGTAAAAATCTAAAAATGTGAAAATTTTAAAATTTTAAAATCTAAAAATCTAAGAATCTAAAAATCTAAAAATCTGGAAATTAAAAAGTCTTGTAACACATAGAAATCTATCAATATGAAAATAAATTACTACGTGTTATATCGTAATATCTCGAATTATTAATATCGCAGGCGCAAATCAGTTCGCGCTAAAGCAAGCACAAAATTAAAGTAATTGATTTGTATATCATTGACCACCGTCACGATGAAAAATTCTTAACAGACATCCCCGATATGCGGTTCACGTATGCCCGCCCTTAATTGGAGGAATAAACGTTACATAATTAATTCAAGCGCTAATTGGAATTATAGTGATATCAGATTTGGGTAATTAAGGGAGGACACCTGATTACGTTACAAGCTCGCGTTTAAGCAATTAAGCGAAGTCATCGATGCTAACGGTGGAAATTATTGCGGCATTATTATTCAACGTGAGCACACGCTTTTGAACGTGTACATTACAAATAAGTAATTGCAATAATTAAGAGTTGCATCTTAGGGTACACCTCGGATATCGTTTACCTCCGAACAATTTAATGAATCGGATGAACCTGTTTCAGAAGATGATTCTCAATTTTCGAGACACGTGCTTTTGATACCTTTGCAATGAATAACTTCGTTGTTCTTCCTGGATAATTAAATTATTATTGCTTCTCCTTCTTGCATTTAAACGAAAAAATTACCGCATTTATTTGTCTCATTATTATTTGTTCGATTATTGTTCATGTGAAATTGTCTTATTATTATCTGCTTGATTATTATTTTATTTTGGAGGATTGGTCAGTAATTAAAACAACGTCGATAAGTTTTCTTTGACTACAAACATTCTGCGAAAGAGTCCCTGAGATGATTCTCGTGAAAAAGAACCGTGAATCGCGAGGACCTTGCACTCGCAGAATCACGTTCGTCCATGGTGAGGTCAGGACCTCTGTTTCCCACAGATTACGACGAGGTATGCTCAGCAGGGAATGCCATTACATTTGCGATCGTCGATCTTTATGATTCCATTCAGCCAAAAAGGTCGGGCCAATTTTAAAACCACCCTACCTTCACCGAAGGCTAAGAGTCGTACCACGATCCTGAAACGAACAAACCGTATCGGTGAAAGTTCATTGCGCATTCATTTGCATAAGTCTATAACAATAATGTGTGGAAGCAGTGGATATGAACAAGATTACTTTACAAGCACCATACTTCCAATTGATTCAAAGACATTTTTGAATTTTCTAAATTTCAGCTCCATAAACCATGAAATTTCTGTATTCCTCAATTCTGAAATTCCCACTTCCCCAATTCCCAAATTCCCAATTTCTTAATTTCCCAATTCCCTCTTCTCAAATTCCCATTTCCCAACTTCCCAACTTCCCAACTCCCAAATTCCAAATTCCCAAGTTCCCAATTCCCAACTTCCCAATTGCCAATTTCCCAACTTCCCAACTTCCCAACTTCCCAACTTCCTAAGTGCCCAATTCCCAAATTCCCAATTCTCAAATTCCCAATTCCCAATTCCCAAATTCCCAATTCTCAATTCTCAAAGTTTCAACTCTCCAAACGTGGAAACTCGAAAATTCCAAAAGTTGTCAAATTTTCCAATTTCACCGATAAACTCGCACGAACTAAAATAAATAATGCAACGGTACTAATTAGTTTCGGCGTTGCACGTAGAACGAGTAAAGAATCAAATTACGAAGGATTAGGCTTGATCCACCATGTCAGAACATAATACGGGTGTTGAAGTCTCCAATCATTGGTCCGACATTTATTTAACCCCGAAGAAATTCGTTCTCCACGGACGGATCGTATCGTTGTAAAGTCAAGGAAGGTCACACGTTATACGACTCGCTGTTAATTGGGTTTACGGTACGCGAAACAGCAAGTTAATCGGGGACGCGTTTACGATCGCAAAAAACTATCGACTGAAATTGGAGACGCACCTATTAGTCCAGTGGCGTGTCTAGCGGCGATAGTTGACGGGATATTGGCGGTGTCCGATCAAAAGCCGGAGAAACGAGGGATGATGAGGGGGGAGAATATTTTCTTTTTTTTATCTCACGAGCCACCGAGCTCGTTGCTGGAATGAGTTTTCAGTATAGGATTCGTCCCGGCGATAATACCCTAACGGCTACTGGTTATTGCTCGACATATAGAAGACTGCACGACGGGTCAAGGTAATCCGATCCTTCCAAGCCACCTTCCATCGTAGATTATGCCATTACCCTGCCTTCCATGGTATTCCTGATCACGTTCCATTGTGAGAAGCTACAATAATTTTCTTACATGCTGATGATCATGCACCACCGGGGTCGTGGAATTAAAAAAATTAACAAAATGTTTATCAAACGAGTTACACTTGTTTCATAACGCAACAAGTGTATTACACATTCGATTTTATAGTTAGATCAATTGATTCTAGATGAAATTGTTTGTTATATTTGAACATTTTGATACGTTCGATTTGCAATAATATAAAAAGTAACAAACATTGCAGATGATTTATCTTTTATTCGATCGAAGTGACGAATTGTAACTCCAAAATTTCCTAAGTGGGAATTCTAATGAATTTCTCTGGAGTTACTATTTCTCTACGACCAGTCATCATTATTGTCTGGCCTACTAAGTTTATACGCAACATGTAACACCATAAATTTCGTTATAAAATACTCAGATTCAAATTGATGTATTGAACCAAACGATGATTGCGTGTCTGGAGTGGGCATCTCAAAAGTTGCACTTTTTGGATGCAAAGGGTTAACATTATTAATTGAAACAAAAAGTCGAAAGCGTCCTAATACACATGGACGAGAGTGTTCGTGAAAACTCGAAGCTTATGAGTCTGAAAAAAATTGCTAAGCTCCATCGAAGCAAAACCAATCGTTCGATCCAGGGTAATTTTCCCGCAGCCCAGATGTTAGGTGGAAAAAGCAAAGATTTCGGTGATGCTCGTAACTCGTTTTCGTTGCAGGATGGCTGAGTTACGAGTAGGATCACGGTCCGAGCAACTCGTCGCCCATTGTGCGGTCGGCAACGCCTCGCCACGCTTTAACGCGCATAACACGACTTCACCATTTCGGTACCCACCACTTTCCTGGCACATAACTTTTAACCGGCACCGGTTACGCCTATGCCAACTGACTTACGCCCGAAAACTTATGATTCCGGGCGTTGCGGCAGGTATACAAGTCCGTCTCCTCGGGCCGATTAGTTGTCACATAAAGCACGGAAACGCTTTGTTCGCGGCCGTTCTAATTTTCCCGCTGCCGTGAAAACATATCGTTTACGTCACATAACTCACACCGTCCACTGCTCGCACTTTATCGGCGTGCCTCTAACAATTGCTAGATTATTGGAAAATAATCCGCGACAGATGGATTGTACGGGCGGGGAATGTTTCGGCTATCGTTTCAGAGTCGATTTTCCTCCAGAGAAACGGTATTACTTCTTTCTTATGATTCTATTCGATTCTTTATGAGATACCAGTCGAACGAGCTTTAGGTGCTTGGGGAAAGTTGTGAAAGTGAGAAATAGGACAACGAATGGGACCCACTTCCAGTTTCATGAAAACTGAAATATGTGGACGTTCAGGGGTATAGCAGTTTGGGAGATATAGATGTAGGGTGACACAGAGCTAGGGAGGGTATAATGTTATGATGATATAGGGATATGTGGACGTAAGAACGCGGGGGATGTAGAAACATGAGGATCACGGATACACATGTCCATATGTAGGTACTTACGTGTAAGTAGGTACATGAGATACAGAGATATGGAAGATATAGGACTATAGGAAGTATAGAAATATAGAGAATATAGCGATCTTGGAAGGTATACGAAAGTAGGTGATATGAAAATCTGTAAAAGAACAAAATATAAAATCTTATGAATCCGGGCCAGACACACAAAAATCTGAGACTACAGAAATCTAATCCAGAAATCTGGTAATAAAAACACGTAGAGTTACGAATGTAGAAATATAAAGATCTATATCTACGAAGGCCTAGATTGCATAAATATGACATAAGGCAAAGAATGAAAAAATTGAAAAAACAAAGTTGATGTTTAGAAAATAGTACAAGAATTTGTAAATGATTTTGAGAGAAAAGTTAATGGGCCTGCCCGTGTCAAAAGCTTGAGGATCATTAAAGTGGTTGTCTCACGGGGATCAAAGAAGAGAATGGAGATTAAAATCTTGCGCTAAAGCGTGTCTAACGCGAAACAATTCGGCCACCAATTTGCGAAATTAAAAATTCCTGCATCGATGGAGTGCTGAAGAGGGGATCGATCGCGCCTGTTCGAAGATAGGTTGCATAAAATGAGCACGAAGAGTGCCAGAGATTGATCTTTAAAGCGAGCAAGATATTGGCCGAAGATCGATCGACTTAAATTAAAGATTCGCGATAAAGTCACCGGTCTAGGCACGAATATCTGATACAACCTGGATCCTTGATTAAAGTGTCACTCTTTGCGCCATTGAAACGTCTTTCAGTTTGACGAAGACAAGCCGTTTCAAAAACTGACGCATTTTTAGGTCAATGAAGTGGAGGGAAGAGTGTGCGAAATCAAAGAGAACAAAATGAAAGGCGAATAATTGCAGCAGGATTCGATACGTTCAATTACAATATCGAATTGGAAATAAAATACATATAGTAGACCAACAATTTCTTTTGTTTTCAAGAATATAATTGAACCGACGAATAAAGTGAATACAATGTGAAACCTCTTTTTACTTTGTGAATTGACGTATGAAGGTTTGAACGATTCCATAAACGCTGTCGAACATTATACCTGACAGAATGACCGCTATATTAATTACGAGTTAAGAAGTTCCTTTTATCTCTCGAAACTGAGCGCTTCATTCTGTTAGCCGTATAATCAAATCATCTCCCGTCAGCAATTAAAATCTTCATTAACCCAAATGAGCACGAAACGCTACGATATTAAGTGCAACAAAAGACCGCGAGATCGATATCTTCCCAATCGATATAAACATCAATTACACCATCGAAACATCTCCTTCCAGGAAGCACCGACCTCATCGACGAGGTTCCAAAATATTACAACGCACATTCGATCGATTTTATTCCATCTTACGAGTCCGAACGTGGCCCGTTGATCGATTCATCGAAAACACGACGCGTCATCTCATAATCTCGGTCTAAATGGAATTTTTTTGCACGGTTTGTCGGAATCGCGTTAGACGATATAACGGCGGTTAGTAAAGTGGCGAAAAAGGCCAAAGAAATTGGCCGAATTCATTAATTACAACGCTGACGGGTTCTATTACACTCGCCCCCGTCCTCGTTCGAATTTCTGATCCATTCGATAGCTATCTAAATTGACCGCGATACGAAACGCGATGCATCCTCGATCGAACGGTTTCACGCTGCCTTCCTCACCCCCCTTTTTCAACCCCGTGGATCATTAATTAGTCGGCTGATACGCATTTTAGATGCTCGCCAAGTGTCAGGTGTACGGATACTTGCGAGCATTGCATCGTGTCCATTATACTGTCTCCCCCCGATATCATCTACGTTCTAGAATCTCTCCACAGATCGCCGATTACATTGTGATTCGATATCGATTCATTCGGACTAATGATTTGCTGGCAACAAGGTTATATCTTCTCACGTTCGGCGAATCTGATTTACAATTATCACTTTCCTGAATTTACAAGAGGAATAATTGCTGATAGAACGTTTACCACATTAAATTTCCAGGCAAGTTATCCTTTTTATTTGTGCAGGTGTAGATGAGATAGTTAATAATGTCAATACATACATGCGCGTAGGTAAGCAAATTAATAATATCAATACATATATTAATTAATTTGCAACATTCAGTAATGCTTGAATTAAAGATGATGATTAAGTTAATTCAAATAGAGATTTATTTAATTCGAGCAAACTTGACATTATCTAATAAAAATTGCTGCTCTATGAACGTGTAGAATGAGTTGAACAACCCAGAATTATTCGAGGATGTCCAAAGGACTTGTCCGTAACAGACAAATCCTTCAAACGTCATTCATGATTCCTAAAAATTGATGTCTTTAATTAAATCGAACTTGGAACTACCCCATAAAAATTGCTGATTTATGTACGTCTACAATGAGTTGAACAATGCAGAATTATTCGAGGATGTCCAAAGTAGTTGTCTGTAACAGACAAATCCTTCAAACATCATTCATGATTCCTAAAAATTGATGTCTTTAATTAAATCAAACTTGGAATTACCCCATAAAAATTGCTGCTCTATGTACGTGTAGAATAAGTCGAACAAGCCAGAATTACTCGAGAATGTCCGAGCAAGTTGTCCGTAACAGACAAATCCTTGGAGGACGAAGTGGGTGGTGGCAAGCAGACGCATCAGGTTAATGTATGCCGTCCGAATGGAAACTCCTTAGCGCCTAAAATCGTCTTATCGGCGATCGATAGCTGATCGATATTCCATGGCGAGTAGATGGGATCACAGAGGGCCCGAAAGCGCGCAGATCAGAGATCCCATCGCGTCTGGCAAAAGAGAAGGAGATAAAGAGCGGCCCTATTGTTCTTCAGCAGGGCCACGCCTCGTGTCTGTAATTACAGACAGGTCGCTTCGAGGTAGCCCTTTGATGTGCGCGCTCAAATACCCGCGCCTATAGTATCAAAGCCGTCCATTGGATTTCGTCCAGCATCGATCCTAGACGAACAGCAGGATCAATCGCTTGAAAATTAAGGATTCGCGATAAAGTTAGCGATCCCCGCTCGTAGATCACTTCTCGATCATATAGACGTCCATTTTGAACGACTCATGCTCCAGGTGTTCGCTGTCCCCTTTTTGCTCCATTTTCAGTCGAAACCCAGCTTCGTTTTCTGTTAGTTATAATTATTTCAGTTCGTGTTGGTTATAATTATTCAAGTTGTTTCTAATTATTCACAGACAGTCAGAAAATTGATTTATTTTCTTGTTTGCTAGTTGAACGATGTGTTTTCTTAGTTGCTCATACGTGATCATACTTGCATGAATAAGTACGAAGTGGGACATACATGTACAGAGTAAGAAAACTAATTATTATACTTTTCAATGATATTTTTTACGTTCTCATATGTTTATGAGATTTTTATTAATCGTCGCTTAAAAGTTCGAGATAAATAATACTTCAATTAGTAGTTCATTTTGATCACAATGAACGATGATTATAGATGATTCAAGGTATAGGTTACATAAACGAGCCTAACTAACCATGAAATAGGTATTCAATTTTATTTAATTAAAAATCAGTGATTTTATCAAAACATTCAATCCGTATCCTTACTATTATATGATAGATTAGTCAAATTCTTCGATATAATTAAGTAACACCAGATTTAAGCTTGAAGCAGAAATTTCTATCGAAACAATATGCATCAAATCGCTGAATGTATTTTACAAACTCGGAACAAATGTTTGTCCTTTTATCGCACGCAGGGAATTGTCATCGTGTGATTTCTGGAGCGACATAACACAATTCGATAAACATAACACCGTCGAACTTGCGTTAGGTAACAGTACGGAACAATATGGAGTTTGGTGCGGGTCATATATCAAGTTCCCAACTTGCTAACTTCGATTCCCCGAAGGCGAATTAAAGTAAACTTTCCAGCCGGTCGCGGGCCGCTCGTGCCTAATTAAAATTAGCGGAACAATGGTGTTGAAATAAGAAGAATGCCCTTTCATGTTGCAAACCGGACCGCACGGTCCACGCCGTTCGAGTTCTGTGAAGTGTTTCAAGGGCGAAACAGCGAAGTCACGGTTAGAAATTGGCGGGAGCGGAGGAACGAGTTGAAAAAGAAACTAACCGACAATAACTTGGAAACCGTTATCCCGACGCGCATGAAGACGTCCCGCGGCACGATCACGCGTGAAAAATATTAATCCAAGGTGACGTGGAGGCGCCTTAACAGGCGTCCTCTCTGTCAGTCACTTTTCGTCCTGGAGAAAAGACGCATTGCCGTGCCTACCCTCGCTAATAAGCGGTTATGTCAACCTGGCCACCGGTAGATCGTACGACGATAATATTTTCGCCGGATCCTCTGTCAATTATGCTAAACTAAACCGGGCGACACCGTGGAGCGGCTACCAGGGCCGAAACGGGCAACCCGATATCTTAGGCAGAGGAATGATTTTTGATCGATTATCAGCGAAGGGATGATGAATGAAAGCCACTCGACACGCCGGATCGATTTCTTCCTTTGATCGATGTCGATCGAGAAGGGTTAGCCACGCTATCGGCGTTTTTTTTTTTTGTACTCGCGAGGGAATGCGATTAATTCCCTTCATTTTTTGGAGATGAATGGGGAGGCGGTTCTAAATGGATGCCCGCTTCTATTGGCTAATTTTGGAAATTAATTTCGCGTTCGGATTTGTCTCTTTCTTGCCTCTTTGATTTAGGATGGGGTATTAAGTATTTAAATTAATACCCTGATATGATTCATTGCATGAACTTAATAGATATGTAATACGAATACACATTATACGAGTATGCACGTATAATCTTGAAGACTGTAGTTAAATATTCGATATTGACACTGAAACTTCCTTTACATAGAGTTTACTTTGAACGTCTACATTATTATTAAAATTAGAAACAGGTGACGCGGGGAGGGTTCATGCAATTTTAGAATTTTTATATTATCATTAAATGTATGTTCTGAGATCTTATAAGCATTCATCAACTGTTTGTTACCATTTATAGCGGCGGTGATTGTAATGTAAGTATCGACTGCACATCCGTATCTGTTATTTCAACTTTTCTAAATCTTTCAAATGAACATTATGTTCACGCTAATAGTATTCACAAGGTCCATCGGTATTTCCATAGTTAATCTCAAACCTGCGAGCAATATTTGTAAATTACCGAAGATTCCTCTTGTGAAATCCTTATCGGGCTACCGTGGGCAGTTCGGTGGCGCGAGCCGGGCAAAAAGAATCGGTGGCACGGAATGATCTACCCACGTAGGTAGTTTCGTAATAACGGCTAAGTAGGATCTTTATATTCCTAGCCGTGAGGCAGACAATGTTGGGAGCGACTCGTGGAAGGTGGACGTGGAGACCAAAGGGCAGAAAAGAGACGAGAGCGAAAGAACGACAGAACCAGAACGCGAAAGAAAGAGACGGATGAAAAGGAACCGAGCGAACGAGCAGCCAAAGTGAGTCTCATTTTAATTAGCATCAGCTGGTGCGACGTGTACTTAACAACTCCGGGCTGGCTGGTCGCGGAGGAGCCACGAGCGTCTTCGTCTTTCTTTCTCTTCACCCTCGCCGGTGCCTGGAATTCCACGCGAGATGTTTTATTCAGGGACACCGCGGGCCTCTGCCAGGGCAGAAACGAGCTGTTGCCCTTCTGCGAGCCGTTTAAATGCGCTGGCTCAAGTAGCCGCTACCGCAATTTGCATACAATCCGCGCTGATTCGGCTTTCGGGAGGAAACGAGAGAGGCACCCGCTCGCCACTATCCCTCCGCGAACGCCTCCGCCTTCTTTTCGACGCGTGTACACGCTCGATAATTCCTACTGACGCGTGCTACTTCGTTCGTCAGCCTCGGAAATGCGACGGTGTTTCCCGAATCGTTCGTGAGATTGGTAACATGATTGGTAACTGGAACGTTTGGTAACCCTGTCCGTGTTTGGTAACCTCGTAATGAATCTACGGTTAAGCAAATCTCGACCTAACGTTTTCTAACTCGTTTCGGTACATCGGGACAAACGATCACCATCCATCTTGAATACTCTCGACGTTCACGTTGAAATAAATAAGTGTGAACGAAAATTCGGGAACCCTTCTCGAAAACTCAAATTTCGAGTGTCACATGCTAAATTATTAATTGTTTTGAATGGGTTTATTATTGGTTTATCAAATTTATTTTCTTGATAAAACTTGTAGCTTTTTATTCCTTTAAGTCATTTATGGGTCATTCGGTTAATTTTGAAAATGACCCAAGTCAATTCAAACTTCAAAAACAACATTTTGAATCATGAACATGATTATGAGAATCACACAAAATTTTACATTCATAATAAATTGTCATTAATCAAGACTAATAAAATTCTAATTAAAAATGTAATGCATTAAACATCTCGAAATAAGAAATATATGACTCAGGCTGCTTTCATAATTATGGACACAAATCTGGAAATTGGTCAGGACAAACCTGGACATATTTTTCTCCTACTTATCATTAAAGTTTGTTCTATTAAACAGTGTTTTTCCCCTTTCTTAATAACTTTCACCCGTAACCTCCATACCTCAACAGTTCACGCTATCTGGACTTCGTTGCATCGGCTGGACTTTCGAATCATAACTTGCCCACGGTTGAAGCCCATTGTAGAAAAGCTCGGGTCTCCGTTTCCAGCCTGGAGCCACTCCATTTGCGGTCTGCTACCGTTTCATAATTACAATCACTCACTTTGAGTTTACCTCCGTATCTCAGATACCGTTCCTCGGCTAGTTCTTCGCCAGGAAGCTTTGTTCCCGACAGAACACCCCCGCTGAAGTTGATGCAAGCACGCGAAACATCGCCTCGCTAAGTCTAATCAGTCGACGTCAGTGTGACCCGCGGTGAATGATGAGAAGAGGAGCAGCGCAAGACGTTGCACGCCACTTAATGCATTATTCATCCACGACGCAGCCCGAAGGGAAGTCGGTCAGGATTGGATTTTGATGAATTTAATCTCGAATTTGCTCAGGGCTGCGCGCGAGTTGAACGCGGGGATTAACAAGTTCTTTCGGTTTCGTTGTAACGCCGCTTGACCGCGTGTCCATTTTGCTTCGATACTTTCGCCGGTACGCGACGGACGTTATTAAAGTATCGTTTAATTCACGAATGAATAATGTTTCTCCGAGGGGTTCTCGCAGCAGCTGTCACATTTACTTCGGCAAATTATGCACAATGCGCGATTCATCATCTTTTCTTCGTTTCGGGTAAATTGCTGCCAATATCGAGGTACTTTTCGTTCTTCTATTGTACTATCATTGAATAATTTTTCATTCTTGCGTTATACTATTTTTCGGTAATTTTTCATTCTTGAATTGTAGTATCATTAGCTAACATCGATACCTAACTGCTTGTACGGCAAATATTCTATGAATATTACACAGTTTGAACAAGGTCTGGTGCGACTAGTACCGAATAAACGCGGGAATACAATTATTTGGTGTTCTTATATTTTTTTATTCAAAGCACATTCCTTCTGACTAAGTACGACGTTGAAGGCGGTTTTTGAAAACTGTCATTATATTTCTTTTTTGTAATGACTGGTAAAGACATAGTTGAAGCTTTTTGTATGTCCTGAATTGTGTAATGAAGGAGCTGCAGGTAAAAGAAATTAAGAAGTACAAAGGCTTAGGGAACCGTCGAGTTTCGATACGCGATTAATCTTGTACGTGCGCGATATCGCGCGTCGAAGCAGGGATCGCGTTAAAACCCGTCGCGTTCCGTCATTGTCCAAAAATTCCCGAAACAAATTGCCAGTCCCGAGATTGATAAAACGTCGATCGGGAAGAGTCGTGCGAGTTAACCCGTTGCGTGGGTGAGCTTTACGAGCGGTTGGCTATACCATGAGCCCGGACATTTGTTGTCTTCGGCGTGGTGCCCTATAACGATCGTGGCTGACCATCCCATAGAATGTTATCGGGGTCCGTTCCATGCAAAAAAGGGGCGCTCAACGAATTGTCCGGCGAACGAAAAAAATTGAACGTTCCGACGCGAGTGTAATTGGGACAGGTATAAATCTCGTTCGGGGACAATAGTTTTTCTGGCCTCGCTGTATTTACAATGCATCTTGGTATCTGCAGCTGCCGCGTACGTCTCATTAATTAAGCCTCTCGGTTCTCCACCGTACCATCGGCTCCCTCGTCTCCCTGTTTCTTTCCACCCCTCTTTCTTCTTCTTAACGTTTCCCCTTGCTATCCCACCGGCAAGCGAACAGACTCTCCGCCTACACCGGACCCCTACACACTTCACCGATACCTTCACTACCTCGGCCCTTTTAAAGACTGCTTTCGATCGGTCCATAACGCTGCGAGACGGCTCTTCGTACCTTCTACGCGTTCCAACAGCTTTCGGATTAATTAAAAAATTCCTTCGAACTCGCGATACGCGACGCACGACAATTATCGTCGCGCCCTCGCTCGAATCGTTGATGCGTGACTGCGAACGATCTCTTTGTTATATGCTTCGTCTCAGACGCTTTCTGATAGGACGACCAGAAGTAGTTCTAGACGTAATTTTCGGGCATTGAACTTTCTTCGAGATACAGCTCTTAGCGATCGAACGCTATGCCATATAAGAAATACCGATTTGATATGAGGCAATATAGTACATAGCGGTGAAGTGTATGATAATACATGCGATGATTCGGAATAATACGAAGTTCAATATTCGGGAGCTCCAAAGTCTCTGGATTAAGAAGTTAAAGAATTCCAGATGCTCAGTGTACCATTTCAAAAAAGAGTGTCAAAAAGATGAAGGAGTATTAAAAAACATGAAAGAGTATCAAAAATAAGAAAAAGTAAAAGAAACGGGAATAGTTAAACTAACAAAATGTTGTGAAAGTAAGAGATTGGATTCGTCTCAAGTAAAAATACATTTTATTGGAACTTTAAACGGCTTTAATTGTTGCGACTCTCTAAAGTGAAGATGAAATTCACATCCGGAGGTTCTTAATCAAATTTTTAAATGACTTGTCATATGCGTACATTCTCGCTACAGTAGTGAACGTGTTAACAGGTGTTGAATGTGTGACGTTCGTCCCCACTCTTGGATTTGAACGTCACGAAATCGGCGGTTGCGTGCGTGAAACAGCAAGGAGATCGTTCCTTTCGAGGCCAGACTTCGGAAGAACAAACTCGTAGCGTGTCACGACCACGTCAGTGGCTTGTTTATGTTAAGAACTGCAATATCTTTTGCGCTAATAACTCATAAGAACCCATGAATTATTTATAGAGAACGATAAATTGCATAAATCAGTACACTCGAAGGTATAGAATTTTATTGATTCTTTCACATATGAATTTTTCTCTGCCTAACTTGGTACATATTTCAAAATCAATTCACATTGATGTCAACTGCAATAAATATTATTAATTAATTAAACACGTTCTCGCGACATCGCGAACAAGAAGATTTATGTCAATATTAATCAATAGTATTTGTCAGAAAATCAGTTTGCATAAATTGATGTAAACATATGAGATCACCGTACATGAGAGGGTGAATCATCTATGATTTAGCTGCACTTGTCTGATCCAAAATTGCACAAAAATATAGAAATTCACTTGTAGAGTAAGTGATCCAATTTAATTTATCTTCCATTACTTTGTCCATCTCCGACCTCAAGGTATTGCTAAGCTATCCGTTATCGACGATAACAGACAAACGCCATCTGTTGAGTTGGAAAGCTTATCCATTGATACAAACCGTAATACCAGTAAATACTATTATTGTGACCGGGTGTACACAGTGGTTGCAATTCACTCCGTGAACGTGACGTACGCGTATAATTACTGTAATTGCATTTCTAAATGCATTCTCTGTACCACGGTACTCTTTGCCAGCCTTATCCGCGCATATCTCCGCAACGCCGCGGTTTCGCCTCGGCGAGCACACTTCACCAGGGGATAATTCCACGTCATTTAAGCGGCGTGTTTGAATTGTCCACGACAGCTGTGGTTACGTGCGAACAGGAATTTCGCGAAATGGCAATAATCTCGCCGCGTGTTCGCGGCGGCTGCCGTGCTGTCAGAGAATAATCACGTCTTTAAAAGCGGTAAGCGATATCCCACTGAATACGATAATACCATGGCATTAGCGCGTTCGTGTGACACACGCATGGCCAACGGTTGTTCGTTGTTTTATACCAGGATTTCGAGATGGCCGTGTTATGCGTCCTGACGCCTATAAATGACACCACGCTCTGAACAGTACACCGGCCGGCAGAAAAAGGCGACTTTTACGCTTGTATCGTGTCGGTAGAACGACTTGTCGCCTTGCTTTTTTCGCTGCAAGTGTTCCTAGGGATTTTAAGTTCATCCGCGGTGATAATTTCTGGAGACCTATTTGGGAGAACAGTGATGCTCTCGGTATAGGATTTTGGAAGTTTCGGACTCGAGAGTTTAGAATTTGGAAATTTTTTATTAGGGTTTGGAAGTTTTGGAATTTCGGCTTTTGGGGTTTGGAAGTTCTGAAATTTCGGATTTTGGGTTTTGGAAGTTTTGAAATTTCGGCCCTTGGGATTTTGAAGCTTAGAAATATCGGCTTGTGGGGTTTCGAAGTTTTGATATTTAGAATGTTGGGGTTTGGAAGTTTTGAAATTTCGGCTTTTGGGATTTTAGAAGTTTGACACTTTGAGATTGCGCAATATAGTAAATTTGTAGTTTCTAGATTTGATGAGTTTGGACTTTGGGATCTTGGGGATTGCAAAGTTAGTAAATTTTGGGTTCTCAGATTTGAGGAACATGGAGTTCCCGGTTTTTGAAATTTAAAAATTTTTCTGTTTTGGAAACTTGGAACTCTGTAACCCTCTCAACTTTCCGAATTTTTTAAGTTCAGGTTTTCGGTATTCGGACACATTAAAATTTTGCACATCGACAGTAAAATCTGATTAACGCTCCATAGTCCTCATAGTCCTTCATCTGAATATTTACCAAGGCTTGTAAATGAATCCAACAATACAAGTGAACCAAAATGACTGACCAAATATAAATAAGCTACCGAACTTCAACAACTTATTTTACTTATTTCAAGATAACCCTACTGAACTTTGAAACTTCCCAGCACAACCTGTCAGTCCAATAGTACTATAAAGAGATTCGATCATTCTAATACGCGAACACCGCTATGCTCCGACCTTCAACGTCCTTTATCTTCCGAATAAAACTCGCGTCGCTGAAGTCCATTCGACGGAAGCGTCTATACAACTTTGATACAAGACCGAGGATCATTAGATCGTCGAAGGAAGCACGATAGAATGGCGGAAAAGATTAAGAGCGTAAAGGAGCGTTCGCTCGCAATGGATAACAGGTTCAGCGGATGTCAAACTGTAGGATAAAAAGTCTCGTATTTTATGGCGAGTTATGATTGCTGTTGGAAGAAAATCGAGCTACAATTTATCGGGCCGGCCGCGACTGTCGAAGCTAAATCATTTTTGCCCGATCTCGTTTGCTGCCGTTCTTTGCACAGCTGGACGTGAGAACCAGCATGCGGAATCACTGAATATATTCGCGCGGATGCGAAGGATAAATTATGCTTGGCGTCACACTCGTACGTCCCAGCTTATGCTTTATGGTTATCGATTAAGGTAATTTCAATATCAGCTTTCGATGCTTCTCTCCTCTCCGTCGACGTTTCGACAGTCTTCTTTTCCATATTTTTTTTTTTTCTTTTTCACCCCGTCGGAGATGTAAGAAGATGTGCCTCGGCGGTCTTGTTTATCTTTCCTCTTTGGAAAGCACGAATTATGCTTGTTGACAAACAGGCGATACGCTTCACGTGGGCGTTAGTTTATGATGCTATTATTATGTCCACTTGCGTGAAAAGTTATTGCAAATTGTGCGGCTGCACATTTTATAGCGTTCGATTTATGGAAGAAACGCGCGTCGATCTTCGCGATTTACGCGGGCAACACACTTTGCAAGTAGATTGCCGATATTTTTCATTTTACTTCATTGGACGGAATTAATTATTGTAATTCAACGTGTAACGGTGAACCGATTAATTGGATTGACATACTTATTGCAACATGTTGTACATTCAATTAACCGTTTCACTCGCGACAGACACATGCCTGAAATTATTTATTATAATCGAATAACCGGTAATTTTCGATCCGAGTGAGCGCTGTATTAATTTCTGTATTCTTTTATTGGCATGCGCCTATACGAAACGAAGGGATATCGCGTACGTTGTAGCCTCCAGATAAAAATTGAAAAGTAGCACGATCCTCTGACTTGCTACTTCAGGAAATTACACGTTACCGTTTCAGGACCCTTTAATAAAAATTAAAGAATACCGTAACACCGGAATTAAAGTCGCTCATAAACCGTTACACTAACGCTATTACAATCATTAAAGACACTGACGGATATTGAAACACTCAATTTTTAATTACTTAACCCTCAATTTCGTCGTACGATGTTCCACCGATCTGCATATCTCTCCGATCGAAGGCCAGCACCAGCATCCCTCAATTTTCCCCCAAATAGATAAAATTATTCCCAAATTAATTCCCGTGGCTGAAGGTGCATGCATAATCCGACGAACCTTACGTTGTATAAATAAACCTGCGGCGATCGAAGACACTAGGTAGCTCAGAAGCTAGGTGCATTTTCAGGATATCTTTTCGAGGAGTTAGCGTGTCTGGTAGACCGTCGGTATTAACCGATATTAACCTCTTAACTTACGATTTAGTCGACAAGTGCGTCAGTTAGAGTGATTTAGTTATCGTTGTAATGTTAAGGCGGATGAAGATTGTTCAAATGTTAGAGGTATTTTGAACTGAGTGATCATTAGTAGGCGGGTTGTGATTAAAATTCATCTCGAAATGCAATCATGCTGAAAATATCAGCTAAATTTGTCGCATTGCAACAGTTATGTACGTCACGTGTGGGGGACGATGTTATATGGCAAAGCGTTAACCGGTATTCACCGATTACGGTGAAAATGTAAAAGCGTCGCGACTCGATACCCCGTGGTTACATGAGATTATTATTTACAGCGTCGCCGATGTGATTCCTTGCAAAGTAGAAGCCTCGAAAAAGCAATAGCCAATGGAATGCCAGGCGGAGGAGAGCCGTTCAAGCAGCAGCTGGCCGATGCGCCGCCAAAGTGCTCCCGTTATTGATTTACGTTGATAGCTTCTTGGATCTTCGGTACGCAACTCCTGTTGCCTGCTCGCGCACCGAGGTCAGTGTAAACAGTGTGTAAAATTACTTTTGCCGTTGATCTATGGTCGGGGCTTCGGTTCAAGTTATCGTCCGAAGCAACTGCTAGTGAAACATCGCCATTTTTGTCATAGAATATTTATATGTCGGTATTATCTTCTTGTCCAGCTTAGATAAACAATTTGGCTCTTTTTACATCGAGTTTGTGACTTATCTTACTAGCCTGTGTTACGGTCTGTTATACTGCGTGCTTTACACGCGTTATATAGCCTCACTTTACGTGGTAATATGTCACGCTTCGAGTAAAATATCGCCACGTGTCGAATTTCCACCAGTTGAATCATCACGCTTCGAGTTTTTACCCGTGGAATTATCACGGGTCGAATTTACTCTCGTTGAATCACCACGCGTCGAATTTCTACCAGTCGAATCACCACCCGTCAAATTTCCACCCGTGGAATCACCACAAGTCGAATTGCCACCCGTGGAATCACCACGCGACGAATTTCCACCTATTGAAATACCACGCGTCGAATTTCCACCTATTGAAATACCACGCATCGAAGTATCACGCATCGAATCATCACACGTCGAATTCCCACCCGTTGATCGCTACATATCGAATTCTCACCCATTGAATTACCACGCGTCGAGATAAACGCATCAAATTCTCATGTATTGAATCACCACGCGATATATTCTCACGCATCGATTCACTATACGCCAAATTACCACGCATCGAATCACAGCGCGCCAAATCACTGCGCATGAAACAACCAAGCATTGGATGATCAAATCATCGCGCATTACTGATAACAAACAACCAATATCAATACCTCGATATTTAAATTCTGTACAATAAACTTCGAAACAATGTAATATTTGAAATTGATGTGTTCGTACCGAGAGTGAATCGATGCGGTGTTGGAAGGGTTAAAAAAGGAGGGCAGAGAAGGTGGTGGCGTGATTATCGTGATATTTTTATTGAGCTTTTATGTTCGCCGGCTCGAACCGCGCTACGAGCAGGAAGATTACAATGGAGATCTCGAGACGGGCGTTGACTACGTTTTAATTGCTCCCCCTCTGCAATTACGTGGCGAGACTCGGGGCAGGATTTGTATGCCCTGGGAGGTCACGGTTGTTTCTCGACTCATTTTTCTGCTTTCGGTGGCTCGCGAGCTCTTCATTTCCATCTTCGTATTGCGGCTCGTGCGCTTTCGCCGGCTTAATCATTCTACGGTTATATTTGATGAAAAAAGTACTTGCAGTACGAACATGTACGTGCAATATAAATTATTCGACTTAATTACTTCCTACTTGCGGTTAATCTATTGCTGCTTTTGCCTCGTTGATTACATTCTACTCGCTTTCGGAGAACAGGTTCGTTCATCGAATTCTAAAAAAATTGTCGTCTAAAGCGTTTCTTATTGAATTTTAATCCTCTCTTGATTACAATGAAATTAAATTTCCTTTTTATTATCTTTTAATTCGTTTCGGTACAACTCGCTGAAAAATATTCGTGTATGTTTCATATTTTGTCCACCTTACGTTCATTGCATACATAACTTTAAGAACGGAGTTTTTAATTAACCCTGATGTAATTAAAAAATTCCTACCGCGTCTCTCTCACATACAAAGTACGTCCTCTGTCCCGCCAGTTCGTATTTTCAAATATTTCGTGTATTGTTCGTTTTCATCGTGCAGTGTTGTACACTTTACGCGTGTTCACGGACTACCATGGTGTGCACGGAACAATTGTCATCAAGTACGAAAAGGCCAAAGGGATTTCTGAGAATCCCTTTTATCGTCTCGGGAACCATCGATATCAATTTGTACCCGATAATCGAGCACACGAAGCGTCGAAAAAATTCAGCGAACCAGACTTCACCCTGTGTGTGTCCCGTTGCAACGAGACCGATACGTTTCGCTAAGGCGAATCGATACCTTTTTCATTTCGTAGCACACGAACGAAGCCCCTGTTGCCGGATTTTTCGAGTTCCAGCTAATTACGAGTTGTAAACAGGGCCCGGGGAGAATTTATGTAGCCCGTTTGCCACGAGGGGGATGCTGCTGCCCGCTCGGCTCGGGGCAATTACGCAATGTTTCCGGCCTCGTGGCCAACTGGAATGCACCGGTCTCATCCTGCGGCTATAGTTACGTCTTCATGCTTGAATTTGTCGGGCAAGCCGCAAATTTTCTGAATTAACCGACCCTTTCTCATGAATTTAACAATTGAATCGAAACGGTTCGATTAAGTGTACTCGGTGTTTACGCGGTCCTCGCGACAGGGATGAAAGGTTTCAAGTTATTTTCATACAAAATAAATGAGAAATGTGGTCGATTTTTCGTTACCCCGAAAAAATTGCACGAAATTGGCCCGTGAACGATATTGTGTGCGATTGTTTGATGAACTGTGACAACTTTCTTGTCTGGCTGGGGGTGCATTTTTTGAGGAAATCGATTTTCTGTAACGGGGCAAGAAATATTTTTATGGACTTTTCTTAATTCATCGTTCTTTGGGAAGCTCGAATAGAGTCCCAAAAGTGGGGAATTATTAAGTGGTTTGTGTATAATATAACTGCAAATCGTTGAAGCTAGTAATGTATTTAATCCACCAAATTTTTCACAAAAAATGTTCTTACAGAAAGTATGTTTATTTTCATAAAATGAAATTTTAACCCTTCAAATATAAATCTCTCCTTATATATCCCTCAAACTATAAAATTAATAAATGTTAATAGAATATTAATGGTAGGCATGATAATATTATACACCATGATTTATACAAAAAGATTATATATATTTAATAGAGAATAATACATTCCATAAAAAAAAATTATTATAGTGAAACTATAAAATTAGTAGATCTTAATAAAATATCAGTGATAGGCAGAATAATATCATACAACACGATTTAAACAAAAGAAATTTAATTATAAGGAACGTGCAAATGAGGAACAACGTACGTAACGATTACAAAATTTCATTCACGCCCGTAATATTTGATTTATGTTTGAGTTGGTTTGGAAAAAGTTCAAACAGAGTGTTAGAGGACCAAGAAGCCTCGAAGGCATGTGCAAACGAATGGTAAAGTTTGGTCGGTGCCGAAGCGATGTGAAAAGGCGAGCATCGACCATATATCACGTGGCTTTAAATTAGATCACATAATAAATTCTTCCCTCCCGGCAGCATGGTAGCAGCATTCTGTATGCATAGGGTAGCCAACATCTTGCCAGGTTACTTGTTGATGCTGCAGGTTCTTGCCCTGGGCACCGACATACCACCTTTGATTCTATGAACAACAACCTGCTTTCCAATATCGAAAACCTTTTGCGAAATCAACGTTCGATGCGATAATTATGGCCATCGTGATATATGGGGAATTAGTTAAATTGTGGATAACGGTGTTTTGGGTATTTATGGCTGCTGCTTTAATCATGTTACGATCATTCGTTCTACTTGGATGCATAGTGATCTTTTCTCTTTACAAACCATTGCCATCGAAGGTGTTATATTGAAGATGTTATCGATATATTTATTTCAACTCTTCTGATCTCGTTTTATGGAATCAAAAATTAATACATGCGAGATTTTTGAGTATTTAACCCCTTGCACTACGATTTATATGACGAATGACTCAGATACAACGAATTATTCACTGCTACAACATTAAGGTGGCCAAAGAAAGTTCGAATGTGAAGGCTGTGTTGCATTTAGCGATCCTAAACTAAAAATATCGCAAGGTACACGAGTGTCAACTAACAAACAGAAGGAGGGATTACTGTACGAAGTAAAGTACTTGAATTAGTTATCCCCCTGAATGAGATTCCAAAATGGAATCCGTTTCAGAATGCAAAATTTTCGATTCAAGCACGATTCTGCGGATTTGCGAGCGCGTGAGTCGGAATTCGATCGAAAATGTGTGTCGTGCTAGGAGCAGAGAATGGGAGCGTCGAAAGCGAGCGAAGAAGGTGCAACAGGAGAACCATTGTCCGGCAGATACTCGTCGGCTAAAGTGATAATTTGCGGGTCACGATTAAGATGTGGGACTGTAAATCGTGTCGTGGCACGTTCACGGTGCGTGACCAATCGGCCATTAAGGTAACTTACGTATCACGCGAGAGGTGCCGGGTTAATTTGCGATCCGTGCTTCTCTAAAATTATTTCCAAACTACTCCGTGCGGCCGCACGCATGCCACGAACAACTTCGATTTCTCCCTCGCGGCTAAAATGCGCCCGCAACGAGAGAACAACTCGTAATCGACGATCGAACAAAGAGTTTCGAACGAACGAAATTCTTCGGGCGCAGGTTCGATGCCGCGAACACACGATTTTAGCTTAGTTGTTCGCATCTTCGGCGGTATCGAGGAATTCTTGCGAAAATGGATTGCAAAACGATCGTAAAGTTTCAATCTCGACCGTAGGAGAATATAAATTCCCGCGAAATGAGTCAAGAAACCTGTTGCTCGTGTACAGCCGGTACAACGTTATTTGCAACTTTGTAAATGACCTTTGAAATCGTATGATTTACCTGAAGTTTACTTGATTACTTCAGAAACTCGTTTGGTGATCCTGCACGGCGCTGTGTACACGTTTCGCCACTTATGGCCGAAGCGTACTTCGCTCAAGTGTACTTTACCTCGCGCATTATAATTTTTTTCTATTCGATATTGCAAAGTTTACGACCATTAAATTTCATGTTCCTGTTCCTACCACTCGATAAATAGATGCGTATTTATCGCTAATAACCTTCGGACGGTGGAGGGTCTTTGCTACCCCAGCGAGTGATTTACAGTTTACGCGTACGCAATTAACAATTTTTCGCTATCTTCATTGTTTGAATTTCCCGTGATTCCTGCGGTTACAGGATTTCGAAAGGCGGAAGGAGTCGATTTCACGCGAGCACGTGCGTGACACGAGAAACACTTGAGGGCAAGTTTACATCAAAGCATCGCCGCCTACTTCGTCCGATCGCCACGTTGTGCCGTGACATCTGGCACACGGCAACCTCGTTTGTCTCGTTATAAATCGGCGAAATTGGATAATCTTCGCAACTTTCGCGCCGCGCCTTGATCTTGCTAAAATTTTACATTCTCCAATTTGCCTTCATCCTCTTCTACCCGAAAATCGGCCGAACCCGAAAGCGGGCTGCGTGTACTTTTTAACCACTCCTACCCATCAACGTCACCCTTTTTGTTCCGCTCCTCTTATACTTAAAATATATTCGAACGTTTACTTTCCTTTATTTTCTTGAAATATCAGTTTAACAACAAAGTAGATGAGGTATGCGCTTGCAGCTCCGCCATGTTGTCTTGCCCACCGTATTTTACATCAAGTAGCATGAAATTTGAAAGTGTCATACTCAACATAAATATGTACGAATTGTGCAATATATACTTGTACGTACGTTCTTAAAAAATATATACAGAACGTATGAGATGTGTTGATGAAAATACATTTATTATCATAATGACTGATCTTGATCTACTTGTGCGTACGTCCTTAAAAAATATATGCAGAGCATATGAAACATGTTAATGAAGATACATATATTATCATAATGGCCGATATTGATATACGTGTGAGTTTATTCTTAAAAAATACAAACAGAGCGTATGAAACATTAATTAAAATATATGTATTATTATAATAACCGATGCTAATAGCGATTTTCTGAACTTTAACAGTGCCGCACGAAATGTATCTGCACGAGCACGAAGCAGTGTAATCATTATCAGCTTATAGAAGGGCGTACCGTATTAACACCGTTTCTCTACGAACACAATACAGTTTCTCAACTTGACATCGACTTTCAGCCGCAAACACGAACCTCCGCTATGAGCAAGGCTTTCGCTAGCAAGCCGTGGTGTGAGGCGGAGAATCCAGCAGGGCAATTTACGCTTCATTATGCGGGGTTGCGCTAACAAGACGCGTTCGAGGAAGGAAGGTGGCCGCGTTCACGTGAAATTGCGAGCACGTTGGTTAGGATGACTCCGTAAACCGTGGACAGAAAGGGGCGTCCCACGTTCGCGCGAAGATACGGTCGCGTACGCCCGCGATTAATTCGTCAGGTTATGGGGATCCTCGTTCTTCCAGCCGGTGCCGAAATCCCGCGAGGAGGATTTCACGCTGCGACGAACGACGCCGGTATCCCGAAATTGCTCGACATGCCCGAACGAAGACAGCTCTTGAGACATTATGGCCACGCAACACGGACTCTGCAAAAAAGAAATCCCCGGCTGGTTCGATGGTTCTGGTCCAGGAGGCACGTTAGTTTGGACCTCGTTTGCGGCTACAACCTGTGGCTGTACTTTGTTTTATTTCCGTTCTGCGTCCCCGCCGCACGTGGTCGCGCGCCTCCTAACCCGTCTGTGTATTGAAATTTTAGGGGTGAATATATTTTCTTGGTGACGTTGCCTCTTCGCCACTCGCGAAGGCAATAATATCGCGTGCCGGTACGAGAACACTGAAGAGAATGACGTTTCGATGGCTATTCTGGAGAATCCATTATTCTTCGAGCGGTTTTGTGAACGCTGCAAAGATTTCTAGACTTTCGAGCAACGATTGTGTGGGTTAGAAGGTCCGATGAAATGAAGCTAACTTCTAATTGTAATATAAATATATAGAATATATTTTATTAAATAAACTGAACTTAACTAATGTCCACACGACGAGACGCTATTCTTTATTACTTAAGACCCTCGCAATACTACTCTATTGCTGGTTTCTACGCACCTACTTTCGTTCCGTCTTTAATGAATTTTCTATCCACTCTGCCATTTTTCCTTCGTCATGCACTCTCGTCACCGATCATTCCTTCGATCGCCGATCACTGACGGTTCCTCTGTATCGATTCATTGACACTCGGTGTCGATACTTTGACATTTCGCGCTTTCGATTAATGATCGCGTTCGCCAGTTCATTAGCAAAATTTTGATATTTCTGGGGAGTTCGCGTCCCCGAAACATTTAGCATCGCGTTTCATTTCGACACGGCTCGACCCACGACAGAATTCCGCGAGCGATCGCGCGTTCGGCGGCGAACGGGGTCGATTCATTGACCGGCTTGAACTTTTCGCGAGCTTAAAAGTCACGACTCGGTCCGCTGAGCACGAGTGGGCAGCAGTTGGTCCGCGTCGCGAGCGGGTGGCCTGTGAACGTGACTTTATGCGATCCGGGACCCGCTCGCTGGTGATATAACGCGCGAGGGAGACCGGATACAATAGAGTGCCGTCCTCGGGGCCACAAAGGGAACGAGCGTTTCTCCGGCCTGCTGTTCGCAATTGATGATCGTGCTTCAATTCCAAGAAGATTGCGACGGGACGCGTGGGGGATCTGTTAAACGTGATTGATAATTGCTGTTCATTCGCGGGCCTGCGGTATGGTTATGATCGTGGGCCGTTCAAACCGACATTCGAACAATTCATTGAGTTTCGAACGCGCTTGGACAATTGTTGAACCCAGTTCCACTAGAAACTCGATGCTCGTTATTGTTTAAGTACTAAGAACTATTTAAAGTGTACACAATTTGAAACTCCGAAGAACGCTTTCCATCTTTTGTCTAATCTAAAGTATGTTTAACTTACAAAGTGTATGTTTGAATAAAAATATCTTTATATTGTATAATCACTTCCTGAGATCGTTATGTATCAGTCATCTGTTAATTGTCTAGCAGACAGTCATCCGACAGTCATTTATCTAGTAAGCAATTATCGAACAGTTACGTACGTAACAGTCTGTGAAGGGACACATACATTCTAGGCCATTTAAGCTATAACATAATTAATGAACAAAATACAATCGATAAATATAATATTATTGCAATAGAATATATTAAAAGACATTTTAATAACCGGTTCAATGCTACATGTACAATATGTTTATTTTAAATAACCCGATTGTAAGGAAACAAGGTACACAGCAACTTTTTAGGATCATCGTGCGTCAATGTGAAGAACGTTTATGAGTCAATGACAAAAGAAGGAGTAGATGTTACAAGAAATTCGGACGGTATCATTTCGGTCCTAACCGCCATGGCATACACGTTGAACATGAACGCTACACGGATCGGACAAATGTTATCAGACGAGATATCATCCAGTCCCATTAACAGAGTCTCCTAAAGCACCTCGAATCCCCGATTTACGGCTGTGGCTCGTGTTAAGCGTTCTCGGAAGTCAGATCGTCGTTTAAGCGTCCCAATTAAGGGAAGCCACGAGAAACGGATCGAACGAGAGTTTCGAGACACGGGTCTGGGAATCGCGATTGTCACGGCACAAACGCGCACCGTGACGATCGGCTTTGGTTTACCGATCGGGGAGAACGGAATCATGGTCGAGGACGGCGAGAGAGAACCGTAACAATGCTCGGATTATTTCTCCCACGGTATCAGCACGAGGACCGTGAAAATCGATCGGCTACGCCTCGAATCGATTTAAACAAGCTCGAATACGGAATCCCGGTGATCCCGGCGCGGTCATGCATCGACGACGCTGAACAAGGCTGATCACGAGAAAAATTCTCGCTGTTAAACAATGGCGAACGAAGAAGCGTTCGATTGGAACCTCGGTATTGTCTACGGTTAGAAAAGGAAGCAGAAAGATAAAGGAAATTGAAACTTTTTTGGCTGTTTTAGCGGATGGCTCTTCTCTTAAGAGATTAGTCCATTTTTACACTCCACCGCGTCACTGCTATTTCGTTAATTGTACCGTTTATTTTTTTCACCCTCGACATGGACATTTTTATGGTCGGTTTTACTGCTTCGTTCTTCCACGTTCGTCGTTCGGTCCGATGCAAGAAATTTAACAAATGTTTTTTTACTAAATCTACATTGTTATACTTGTGATGTTTAACGTGAACTGGACACTGGTTACAATTATTGATAGAAAATAATGATCGGGAGTGGGTGATGGAAAAAACAGTTTCTGTGAGATCGTCTTACTCTGAGACTTCATTATACCGGCATTGAAAAATACGTCTAGCTCTTACGAATTCTCGAATACGAATACATTGAACGTCCAAAAGAAAGTTGGAGTTAGCTTTTCTTCACAAGACTGTTCACAATCTTGTTTGGTAATAAAGTGTCTTGACTTCGAGTGATAAAATCCCGACTAGCTCCTAATGACTTTGCTTAGCTTAAAATATAAGTATTGGACATTTTCGCTTTCGCTAACTGAACGTTAATAATAATACAACAATAATAATTTCCAAAAAATTCATTGAACTAAGTTCAAAAATTTTCGTGCTACCACTTGCCAAGGACAAGAACGCTTCCGATTGCAAGGGGTCAACGACTCGTTCCGCTGGAAGTCGACGAGTTTCATTCGCGCAGAAATTATTTATGAGCGAGCGTTGATCGGTGGAATTCGCATCACCGTAAAATTTACTGACGAATTCGCGATCTCCAGTTTCCTACGCCTATCGGCATTTACACCTGCGCCCCATCCTTCTTCGTTTTCCGCGAGGAACACGCGCCTGCAATTCATTCTCGCGCGGCGATCGAATTCTCGCTTTATCGTGGCCTGTATCGCCGTTAATTTATCGTCCGGTTTCCAGCCGCGGCGTTAGAAAAGGAGGAATCACGTACCCCGTGCGGCCACAAATCATCCTGCGGGGGCAACGGTGTTGTCGTTGTCGCGGCTTTAAATGGATCAAACACGGCGGCTTTTCGCGGCTACACAGGTAAACGCCGGGTTATATTGCGGCAATAAAATACAGGTGAGCCACGTGTACCAGGTACCACCGTTGTTCGCGTCGTTAGCTCGGGGATCAACACTTTTTGTCTTTTCGATACTCCCGCGATGATTTATGGATTTTCGTGCGCGACACAGAAGCGCAACTCGATACTTCGCCGCATATTGGTATATAATTAACACGTTCCGTGTACTACATAATTTAGACCTGTCGATAAAATCGCGAAAATCTCTACTGTGGATGAGTTGTGTTGTCCAGTGAACATCTTGCGTATACGAGATCTGAGGGTTCATATATTTCTGAACATTCGTATACTTTCATCAATACATTTCTACTATTTGTGGATCCACCTGTACTATTTGTAGAAAATACAAATAAAAAGACAAGTACTATTTGATTACTATTACTGTTTGTAAGAAATACTATTTTTATTTCTGAATGATTATAACCCACATTCTGTTTCAATGTCAGTAAACGAACAATTAATAATTTTTTATTTCGTTCAATTGATTTTTACCTCTTTGTAAATTCTCTTTGTAAATGTATTACAAATTTAATCCTTAGAGGGTTTTTCATTTTGCTTTTACGTTAAAAAACCAATATTTCATCGAGACTTTGTCCGTTTTAATATGCAACACGAGTGACAGTATTTTAGATTCATAAGTTTGACACACCTCGGCTCGAAAAGGAGAATAGAAAGAATATCACTGGTTTTTGTGGTCATAGGATTTTCTTGCATGATGGTCCTTTGTTCGCGAATAGGACGCGAAACTCAAGAGGGCTGAATTTGCCGAAATAAAAAGGGGCACCTGTGAAATCTGAAATTATGCAGATCGCGGCCCGTAACCCGGAATTTTGATGGCTATGTGCTCCAGATTAATATTAATTTAATTCCTCACTCGCGGCTATATGGGCAACCGGACTTCGCTGTACGTCCCTTGAAAGGAAGGATTCTTTTCTTTTTTTTGAAACCAGGATAATGATTAAGAGAGAAAACGAGCACGGGTACGTCAGAATGGCTCGCTTCTGTTATTAAAGTTTCCTTCGTACGCGATTGTCTTGCCTTTGAAAATATTCCTTTATGCACGTGAACGTCCTAACTCGTTATTAAATTTTGCCATGGTCCGATTGCATGCTTGTGATCAGAGCGTTTCGGCAGAAACTTGTTTGGTCGAATAAGTTTATTCGTGGCACATCGTTTGTCGAGGTAAATTGGTCATTCTTCTTTGAATATTTGATCTTCGTTATTAAAGATCGATTCTGTATGTCAATTTATTCTCTAACATTGAGTTTCGAAGACATTCAATTTGGAAATAAGCATCGGCGAAATTAAATCAACATAAATTTGACATTGTTGAATTAGTCACTAGTAATACAAAAGTAATGACATTAAATGAAATCTGTAAAAATAAAGATTTGCTAAAAATGCAGGGAAAATTGAAGACATTCAATGCCAAATTTTGTTACAAATATTTCTCAATTTTGTAAAATAAATTTTGCAATGTTTTTTTCATGGACATAAGTGATATCAGGTTTCTCAATTTTTAAATATTTAATGCAACTTTGATCATTTATATAAATTCTTGTCGATATTTGAACTTAAAGACTGTAATGCATTTCCTGGATGCAACCGAGCGCCTGAATGCAGTCCACCCGATCTTCGCCCTTGCATTTTAACGAAGCTTGGCCTTTTCTCTGATGCAATTACACCCCTAAAATTATTACAAATTACTAAAATTGCACAGTTATCAAGATACGAATTTCACAAATAATCACAGTGCGTTATAGCTTCTACGATAATAAAAGAAATTATGCAATAATTAATTTTATTGCTACCAACAAAAATCTATATTTGTGTATAATATGTCATACCAGCACTTTCTTCATTTTTTGTATCCAATACTTCATGTTTGCTTCATACCGCCTTTGCAACAATCCACTCCATGATACGTTATTTAACCACCGATCAGGTAGATATTTCATTTTGAGACGAATAGATCACAGCTGTTCTTTCGTAAGCACATTCGTTTTGACAGTTTGACACGACGATTTTGTTTCGAGAAAATTAACATGTGAAATATTCATAGCCAACTCGTAAAGCCTTCGGTTTCACTGTTTGGCACTCGATATGCATATCGATTTCCCTGGTTACAATTATATTAGTCCGAGCGCAATTTCGTTGAAATTATTCCGATACAAATTCGTGAAGAAATGACATTCGCCGACACGAACACGATTTCTCAAAAATGTCATAAATACCTGATTTTAATTAAAATTCACAATACAATGCGTTTGCCAGTCTGTACAAAATTTACCAGTCTCAAGAAACATTATAATACACCTCTCAGAATCATAAATTAGTATATACTAATGTACAAATTTTTAAGCAAATATACCCAATGAAAATCATCCGAAATTATAAATACCTTCGTCAAACACTCGTCTCAACCAGTAAAGGACGCTAAACATAAGAAAAGCGTTTATCAAATTCGTTAAAAATACAATCACTAATTGAACGTATCTCCTCCGAGCCGAAGTTGGTCCCATAAATCTTTCTTCTTCCATTACCTTTTATTAATTTCATCGGCAGTGTAGCACGTGGAATCGGCATCCGCGGCAAAATATGTATTTCGCGGCCGGTGAAACATCTCAATGCTCGGCCCGGCGTTCGATCCTTAATTAAAATCAAAACGATACCCCTTCATTATCCCCAATAATCGGGACGGCACGGTAATTAAACAAAGCCGAGAGCTCGAATGTTGCTGGATTCGAAGCAACCATCGCACCGGTCGAAGTGAATGTAGGAACGCGTGAAAGTGCGTACACGTCGACACGGCGTGATATCCGCAACGTGACAGTGAACGTTCTTTGCTTGACCCCGTGGTACGCACCTGCCTGACCCCGGCCCCACCACGTGTCAGCTACGCGATGCACGCTGCCCACGCGCCTCTACGCAACGCTTATGCAATTCCTGGAATCCCTCGGGAGGGCATGCAAAGGGCGTTGCATCCGGACGATCGTAAAACTCCCGCGGCTTTAAAACGAAATGTGAAAACGAAAAGCGACGATGCGACGTTGCGACTATATTTGGACAGGGCTCGGTACGAATACGAACGCGGCCGAAAGTTCATAACGTGATGACCGCGCGCCGATTATTTCGTTTCATTAGGGACACCTTTATTTGGAACTGTTTTCATTGTTTTTAGACATTATTCGGATATTAGTGGGAATTTGGGTACCTCGGGAATTGGGAAATTTAGGTTGGGGAGATCACATTTTGGGGATCTAGGGAATTATTGAATTTGTGTTTGTTTTTTTTGGAAATCTAGGGATCTAGAGGACTTCGTGAAATTTGAGAATTTTTAGAAACTTGAGAAAGTCGAGAAATTTTGAAAATTAGAGAAACTGGAATTTGTGAAATTTGAGAAATTTGTGGAATTTGTGGAATCTGTGAAATTTGGAAAATTTAGAAGAATTGAGGTTTTGGAAATTTTAGTACTTGAAAAATTTGAGATTTTGGAAATCTGAGAATTCTGAAATTGGAAAGTTGGGAAACGTAGAAATTTGAGAGGTCCGAAATTTGGGAAATTGTGATATCAGAAATTTAGAAATTTGGAAAAATTGAAAGTCACGAATGTGAAAATTCGGGAAATTAAAGAGTTGAAGAATCTGAAAGTTTAGAGAATTGTGCGGTAGTTTGGAAATTTAGGAAATTTATGAGTTCGGAAATGACTAACCAAAATATTCGGAAACTTGGAACTTTGGCGAACGTGAGAGTTTAGGAATTTTGAAATTTAAGTGAAATTTGAGATTTTGGAAATATGGAAATACGAAAAATGTGTAGATTCGAAATTTCCCGAGATCGATAAATTAAATAATCCGAAAAAGTGAATACTTAAAAATCCGTCTATTCGAACAAAAACCACGTGGTTCTTAAGTTGATTTCCATTATTCCGATCGTTGAAGATCAATGAAAATTACACGGAAATTGTGCCAGATTTCAGGAATAGTCGATTTCCACAGATTATAATATTCGATTAAACGTCGTTCGATTGCGACTGGAATTACCTGGATCCTCGTAAAAAGTCATGAAAACCGACGTCTGGATTCACCGGGTGTGTGGGCAAACGCCAGAGTTTATGGTGATTGAAATTTTACGGAACCGGCCTGGGTAGACCCACAGTGTAAATCTCATCGCGATACAATATTACGAAACCTTTTCATAGTAATTAACGTGTGGCGCTGCGGCACGGATTAGGAAATCTTAATTAAAATTTTATGTCTGTTAATTTTCAGGTGGCTTGCGCGTGACGAGCATGTAAGATCACGATTTTCTATCTACCATCGTGAAACTATCCACGCTATTTTGACCACCGTGATACATACGATACAAAGAAGTCAAAGGTGTAGTTCAACATTCTCACAAAATAAATCTTCCGTCCCGACCAAAATAATCATAACAATTCAAACACATGTACTTATGTACATTCGTTATAATTGGTACATCGACTTAACTCCATGTTAAAATAATGTCTTATATGTACAAAGAATGATCTCCTTGTCGTACCAGATACGTATATGCTTAATATACAAAAAACGATATTATTGTGCCTCATAAATATTCTACCTACCAAAATAGTTTTTTAACAAAACGAAATTTCATATACTAAAACCTTATTCCTAAATATTCGTTTGTTTTCGTGGAAAGAATCATCCCCTGCTAGGTCGAACCACAATCATACAGGTACACGTCCGATACAAAGATAATCCCGGAATTCACGGCTGTTCCGAACAAGAGGGAAAAGGGGTACACAGAATTTATATCGTGTTCCGTACCACGATAACATCGGCGAACGGTTTTTTATCCGCCGCTCTAACGGAGCATTACGATTCAATTTGTGATTCATTTTCCCGCTGGATCGCGGCTAAAATGTCGCCCTTTCCCGGCTACACGCCACCGGTGCACCTACCAATTCGTGTAATTTTAATACGTACAGATCGCCGTAAAAATCCTGTACAAGCCCTGCACGAGCCATTGCCTGATCCTTCACCTACGTGAAAGCGTGTTTCTAAGTGTGTATACGTTGTACTTATCGAAAACACGTATCGTAAATTCAGCTTCAAGTGGACAGCATCGATTAAAAGCTTACAACCTGTGCACCTTATCTGGCCGGACACGTGGGTTTTAATGGAAGCTGCCGGCTGTTTCTGGTCTTTGAACTTCTATTACGGATACCGTTCCATAAAATCTCTTTCGCGGGTTTTTATGCCGGATGGGTAGAAAATCACCCTTGAAATCTGCAACCGGGTGAACGTGCAAGTATTCGCGCCACGTCCAGCAGAGATCTTCCTCTTTGGCGTACGATTCTATAATTTCGCGATGCAGATCTTTCCTGAGAATTTTAGGGATCTAGAGATGTAGAAATGTAGGAATACAGGGATCTATGAATATATGATATAACATTTCGAGATCTAGGGTTGTAGGAATTGACAGACACGGGCATACTGACAATTTGATATTTGTGGATATAGGAATTAGGTGATGCGAGAATTTTCTGGATATGGGGATACAGGGATGTAGACACCCAATCATCCAGGAATATAGGAATATAGGTATTTACGAATCTGGGAAAATAAAAATCCGGAAATTAGAGATCTGGGAATATAGGGATTTGGGGTTATAAGAATACGGAGACATAGAATTTCTAGAGACAGTGGGAATATTAGAATCTGGCAATATAGAGACTCTGGAGACGTGAGGATGCGAAGATATATAAATATGGTAATACAAAGCCTCTGAAGACATAGGAACGTGGTAATATAGGAATCTGATGATACATAAATGTCGGAATATAAAAATCTGTCGATTCTCAATTCTGAGAATATAGAAATCCGATGATACAGAAATCAAATAATATAGTGATCTAGGGATACAAGAATCTGGAACGCAGGAATCTACAAATATAAAGATCTGGGATACAAGAATCTAGGACATAGAGATCTAGAAACACAGGGATCTAGGTATGTAGAGCTACGTGTTTCAACAAATATAAAATTCCAGAAATGAAGTTATATATCGTACGAAAGTTAATGAAAGTCAAACAGCACAATTCATCGCGATATTAATATTAATTTAGCAGCAGATACCCAGACAATCTCATACCTGGGCATATAATAGAAAGTTCAAAGGAATAACCACAATCATGATCAACCAGCAAACGTTACACGAGTCTCATTACGGAACGAGCATAGTTCAATCGGTCAGCAATCCGTTAAAATACTCGTCCCGTTCGTATCGGGCATTTATATCCATCGATATCCCGGTTTATTACACCACGCATAAATGGCCGTGCAATTTCTGCGGTCTGTACGATTCGGTGGTAAATCCAGCCGACCCACTTCCACGCAACTTCGATTTTTCGTTTATTACCACATCCGGACGACGTAACTCAACGGTGCTTATGCACCGAAAGAACATTAACGGATTGATTGGCATGTGGGTCACTCGGTGATTCGGTTTTAGTACTTCGATGACTATAATTCTCCTCGAAGGAGATTACACGGTATTTGTAAATAATTACCGAGTATTATTTTATGAAGCCGGTTATGTCGTGCAACGAGGGGTTAAAATGAAAGTTTAAACGTTCTCTTACCTCATTACCTTTTCTGTGAAGAAAACACGCGGGAAAATAATGAGAGATAATGAACAATCGTATGCATCCTTCGAAACGTACATATTCGTATGATGAAATCGAAAGAAGAGAATTTAACTAAAACTACCAGGGGGTCAAATAACCCATCTACAAATTTCCTACTTCAAATGACAACATTTGTTAAGATGGGTTTCTGATATTTGTGCTGATTGGCATCAAGATGAAGAATCAATAACTGTATTCGTTTACGTTTCATCCTTTGTTCATTTATTTCTCGACTTCGTTTTTAACATAAAAATAATTGTAAATTACACGTCGGTAGTTTTAGTGTTAAAAGAAATTAAGCAACGGTGCATCGTATTGCTCCAAATGCCCATTGCTGTACCAGGTACGCAAGCAGAGGCAATAAAAGTGTTCTCTCGGGGAAAATATACGTTTGGGAGCAACCATAAGTACGATCCGGAGCGTTTCGCTATATTTCGACCGAGCCGACGTTTCATCAGAGCGTTGCACTCGCGAATTCCGAACATTTCACCTGGCCAGGCGACCCGATGACCCTCCACATCAAGTGGCTGGATACCAACCCGTGCATGGAACCACGAAAATGAAAGGAAGGCATGATTTATAACGGTGTAATGAGGGCGCGAGATGATACGGCCGTTGTTGTTCGGCCGCCAGGCAATATTGCAATGACTGACCTCGGTTTCACGGCCCGATGTAGCCGCGAAATCAGTTAGATGATTCTTGTAAAAGAAAGTCGGCCGCCATCGAACGGGTAAAACTTCGTGCATGTACATATGAGCGGGTACGTACGTTGCCCGGAGAAATGCACGGACAGGGTTCAATTTTATTGTTCAACGAACACAGTTCGGCTTGATGGATGAATGTCTATTAATTTCCTCGATTAATATGTTACTAAACGCTGCTGGTTCTTTAGCAGATTCGTGATTTATTGTTGTACAGTAATACTTTGATTGTTGGGTGAAACGTTTCAATAATTGAATCATGAGTTACTGCTGATTTTTGTTTCATGAAGGATTGATTGTTTCGCTGGCAGTAAGACATTTATTTTGTCACGTCATATTTTTGTACTCAAAACTTCACATTTTTTTCAGTATTGAAATTTGCATCATGTCGAGATTCTCAAGTTTAAATTTACGAATTTTCAACAAACCATTCACTCCCCTTATTAATACATAAACATTGCTAGCATTTATACCGTGGTATCAAAAGAGATCGATTTATGATCCTATAAAAAAGATGTTTCCAGTCGATAAAGATTACTGCTAGCGTTAAGTAACGCGCAAAACAACTTTCAGCGATCGGAAAGTCATTGCACGCTTCGGAACACATATCCGAATATCGAGTTTTACGACAATCACCGCAATTACCGTAATTACCCGCTATGTACAATTAAGCGCGCTCATCGTGGTGAACGTGAACGCGATGATCATCATCACCGTCATCATCATTACCATCGTTCGAGAACGGTGTTCTCTTTCGAGGGTGTATTTAAAAAGCACGTCGCACCGTGGTCTATAATTTCCCGAATAATTCATAAAATAATACCAGGTATGATTGAAATAATTTCGTGTGTACTTGCGCGTTTAATAAATTAACCGTTGACTGTAATTTCGACGGGCAAATTGTGCTCGATCTCGGATCGATAAGCCGCATTTCGAACGCCGTCCATGTCGATGGTTATTAAAGGGAATAAATCAATCCACTTCGTGGCAAATCAACGTGTTTCCTCGTCACGCAAATATATCAATTTCATTTCTCACTCGTTGGATAACGTTGCAATTCGTTTTCTTCGAACTTACACCTCAATCATTTATTTATAACATTTTTATTTTATAGACGTTTCACAGGCTCGCTGTAATACGTGATCGAACGAGCTTCGAAGTTATGTTCCTCGTACATCATTCTATTTAAAGAATAACGTTGTTACTTGATAGTAAAATCGTTGGAAAATTTGCATCACGATAATTTAACTTTCTTCGTGAAATTCCTTGTCGAAGAATTGTATTTTACACGATTTGCAAATGATACGTCATAGCGGTCTAAAATGATTGCTAATGTGATCGGCAATTTAGTACACGCCGTATCGAGTCATAACGTTTAAGGGTTTAACAATAATATCGAGTTCAAAACGGAACTCCGAAGTGTTTCGCATGGCGTTGTAATGATAACGCTTAATTACGATATACGATATCGTTCGACTCGCGAAAGTCGATCGTGTTCCAGTTCGATCGTAACGATCGGTTTGCAGCGAGAAAGGGCAGGATCGATCTCACGGCACCGCGCCTTGTAATTCATTGTCTGCCACCGGTGAATAATTTTCGAACGCTGATATAACATTCGCTTTTTTCCCCTCGCTTCTGGCTGCGAACATTTCCAACCAAGTAGCACGTGGCCGTAGTCGAACTTTCGTAACGAAAACCGAACCTGATCAAATTTTATTGTCGATACCAATTTTCATGTAACATGGAAAACGACTTTGATACCATTTCATCCACGGTTATTTGCAATCTCTTAATATATCTTTAGTCCAAACACATAATAATACAGGGTTCTTGACTTGTATTTTGCGAGATGTTTGAAGATTGAAGTTTGAGCTGCGACGTAACTAGAATTCTTATTTAAAGTGAATCAGTTCCCCTGGATATACTATAGTGTTAACGTCCTACACTTATAAATTGTTATAAAGAAACAATGTTTGAAGATTTCAGGACCTGTCGATTTGCAAATTTAAAAACATCGAAATGGCAGAACCTGAATATTTAAAAATTTATGATAACCATGATCATGATTTAATTTCGACCTAGAAGTTTAGAAAATTCAAGAACAGAAAAATGAAAAATTATAAATGGGAAAATACGAGTGTTTAACGAAATGCACATGCGATCGTCAAAATCTCGTACTTCTACATGTCCAAAGTCAGTTTCCATCGCAGCGAGGTGTAACTCAACAGAATGACCAAGTCCTACCGGATTGGCCATCGACGTTTATGGTCGGACATCTATGGAAAGGATGAAAAAGTATCCATCTGCGGTTTCTCACCTCAGTCATTCGCGATTCTTGCCTCTTCCAACCGGGTCAGGCGTAAATTTACGCCTGTGCGAACTTATGCGAATGGTGTGCCAGGTCAGACGACTTCCTCATTGCCGTTTCGCGGTGTCGCGCCATGGAAATTCGTTGTCGACATACGTGGCTCGAAGCCGCACGCGTTATCAACCGTGGTCGTCATTCAACGACAACGATCCGCGCTGACGTGCACGTCGAATAAATTTAATCGCAACGTCCAGTTGCCCAGATTTTACGAACGACACGTGTTCGTTTAGTAGCCGGGTATCAACGATCGAGAGAATCCACGCTCAGAAAGTTGTTTCGAACGACGCCAGTTGTCCGATTCTTCACGCTACTTCGTCTCTAGATTTAAACGTTTGCTCGATGCGTTCAATCTCTTTCTCTCTGAAAAAATCTTCCCGGGAATCGTTGTACAATGGCGCGACCAGAGGGCACGACATATTTCTGGCCCACCGTGATTCACCCAGCCTCGAAATTATGATCTCCGTTTCAAAGGGTCGCCCCGCCAAACGGGACAATAATGGTTATTTATGAAATTGTTGAATGGCGACTCGGCGACCGGTGTCTTCGGCGCGGAACATTGCTCAATATAGCGGAAACGGGACGCTAAGCTGTGGCCAATGATCCCGAAAAGAAAACTACGGGACGCGTAGGAATTGGAAATGAAAATTGCAAACTTATGGCTTGCGCGATCCTTTCACGTTCTTGAATACGGGGACGCTGTTACCTGCACATTCCGGAACACTGCAGCTGTTTTATGCATCGACATCGAGATGATGTTGGTCGTCGCGTAAATGTTCCAAAATAACATTCTGAAACGAAGCACATAGATCAAACATTTTAATATATCTCATCGTTGATCTCTCTAGCTGTTTAGAGAAGTTACGAAGCATGCAAGCTACATGTGTGTGAGATGCATGCATATGTGGGCTTGTGTGAACGTTGTGGCTATGTTAGTTTCGTTATACGTGCTGATATCAAATATATCGAACAATTATTGATTTTGGTCTTTTCATTTTTCTGCTTAACACTATAAGTACCGGCATTAAGTGCATGATTACTTCAAAACTGAAAGTAAAGTAGAAAAGTAAATAAATAAATATTGCAGCATCCTCTGACACATCAATAATACATGACAAATATTTTGACAAAAGGACGGCAATAAAATTTTGTACTAAAAAATGCCAAACCCGAAACCAGTCATTTTGACTAGGTGGTAGTTCTAGTGTTAAGTTTAATAAATAAATAATACTAGCTATTACACTCGAAATTATAAGATCTGATTTGACAGAGGTAACTGGAATTATGGATGTCAGCTACCGAAACAGGCATCATAGAATCCCAAAATTTATAATATTGGTAATTTCTCATAACGGTAACACAATAAGGAAGTGATGCTAGCGAAGTAATTTTATTTTCTTCATCTTATGTGCTTAAAGTAGGAAAAGGAGTTTAGTTGATCCTCTAGGGTACAGGATTATCGACCTCATACAAGTCCCATTCTTCAACTGTCTCAGCATCCCTGCCTCCTTCTTCGATCTCTGTTCGACCCCGATCATTCTCGAGGACCCCACGACAATTTCATTTCCTCCCGATCTTCGATTCCTCTTCTCCGCATTCCTTCGTCCCCTTTCTTCGTTTCGGTATTGCACGATACGATAGGATACGTGATTACCAGCAGCCTCCGTAGCGGCAGACATTATCCCGAGGTTAGGGGTCGTCCCGCCTCGACTTACCGGCCAGGCTGGCGAGTAATTGCAGTCGGCTGCAATCCCGGGAAACCGCATCCTGCCGTTCCTGGACGAAAAATCGCCGGCAGCCTGAATGGACGCACTGTTTGGTGCCGTACTTTCGCGTGGGCACTAGAAAGTCGTAGCGGAATTCACCGCGTCGGGAATATTATTGCCGTAATTACACGATATCGCCCGTTTTACGAGGAGAAAACGTCCGTAACCTCTCTTCTCGTCGTCGGACACCGACACTCGCGAAATGACATTATTCGCGAGGGTCGATTTAATCGAACTTCCGATCGGAAAAACCGCTCGAAGGATGCGAAACACCTGCGCCACAATGCACCATATTTAGCGCGTATCGGGCGATGGCGAGTCAAAGACCGTTTCATCGAAACCGGTAATTTTCCCTTTGGCGAAAACACGATGCTGATCTATTAAAATATCTGGGCTGAATACGTGCACACTTTGTACGCAATAATATCGAAACCGTGAACGTTGACCGCGTCGTGTATCGCGGTCGTTAACGTCGTATGAGGTACTCAATTTTTATGAATCTTTAATGTACCTCTAAAGCTTGTGTAGTCGGAGATACTGTATATTATTATGTTATTAAATTATTATGGCACTCGAGATGTTACATAGAAGCAAATAAAATTAAATACCGAAGGAGTCTTTACATTGTAATTTTACTGTTAAGGTATAGAAAATATAGAATTAAAATTCTATGTAGTTTATTTACCGCGTCGTAGATACAGTTTTGCATACACCGATATGAAATATTTATTCCAAATAATATTGTATTTTTAATTTAAACTCTTCTAGGAGGCTATCCTTCTCCTCTCGCATTGAAGGACTCTATCTTCATAAATCAAACTCGATAAAAATCAACAGGATATTAATTCGATACCTTCGGTATCTACAAGTAGGTACACCTGCGAGTGTACGTATAGGTACTTCGCTCCAGAGTGCATAAATCCATCGCAGCTAAGTATGCAAACTAGATGAGTCTTGATCACAGGATCGGTAACGAAAGATTGATCCTTTTCAAGTAGCCACAAATATCCCATGAACTCTCGCGTTACACTCCTCCGAGCCATAAGTCGTGCTGAAACTCTAAGCACGCACCTGTCAGCGAATCATCGTTAGCCGGAAATTGATCCGCTCATAATTCACGGTAAAACTATGATCAACGTTGAATCAGCGACGATAATGAGCATTAAAGGAAGAGCATTCTGATAGATCAGTAGATCTTGTGTTGTAATCAAGTAATTCGCGTGCTACGGATCGCCGAAAGCCACGTTGCACCGGTTGCTTCGGTAAAGTTGCCGAAGATTCACCGAGAATATCAAGATATTTCCCTGTTATCGATCTGCGATGAATATCTGCCCACGTACACACGATATCCGGTAACGTGTTCGGTGTACACTCCGCTTGCACCCCTAATCATTATCGATCGTTTCCGTTAGCTTTGGGTTAAGCGGGGTCGGAAGTTAATGCACAATCAACGCCATTTGGAGCTGGATGTGCTCGCTTATTTTCTACGACATGGTTCACAGATTTTTATGGGCTGCACTTTCTAACGTGGTCGTTTTTTTGCGACCGAAGCGGAAACGTCGAAAGTTTGTCGGACTTTAGTTTTTAAGTTTCCGAGTACCGAAATTCGAAAATATAAGATTTCGGAGGTCCTAGAAGTTTAGAGTTTAACAGTTACAAAATCTGAAAGTTTCAATGCTGCAAAACTGTGAATTCTTGGGTTTCACAGATCTTAGAGTTTAAAAAGTCAAAAACAAATTTTTTCGTTCTAAAACTACCAAAGTTAGAATTTCTCTGAAATCCCGTAGTTTCAAGAGTTTAAATTAAAAAACTTCTGCAAATCCCAAAATTTCAAACTTCAGAACTTTTAAATTCCCTAACATCCCAAAGTTCCAACCCTGCAAATTCCCTAAAATTCTGTAGATCCAAAGTCCCGAATCTCAATCCTTCTAGGCTCCCAAATTCCTAAAATCCCAGAAAGGGTTTAAAATCTTAAAATCGCGTGGCTGCACGACCGCGCGAATACAATTCAAAAGGCATCGATGACACGGTATAGAAAATATTTTGAAAATACGTATTGAATATTAAACTTGCAAGGGCGGTTCGTTCCGTGAACGGCGGTTTGTTCCGGACAGATTTCGCTGGGAGAACCTTTTTGATTCGATTGTCCCTGGCGTATTAGAATCGACGCCGACGATGACAATAGCTTTACAAGAATATTTGCAAACGACGTGATTCCATTGTCGGCACCGTGGTCTCGTGGATTCTCCTGGATACATGGAAATCCATGTTTTGAGACGCGTGACGACACTCGTATAATGGTTCGCTAACGATGCGACATCTGTCGCGTAGTTATTCGAGGTAAATGACATCCTGACGCCTCCCTGCAGAGACAGGATCTATTCGTCTAAACTTTTGAAAGTTCCTTCGTCGTTTCGCCGGAGTTTCCTGGCAACTCGATACTGTTACTCTGTAACTATATATCGTACACGAGAACCAATCGGAAATCCTTTACTGATTCCTCAAAACACGTGCATTACATAATTTCAACCCCGAATGCGCTATATTTTAAGCAGTTTCTTCCTCACAATTTATGAATAAAAGTTGTGATAGATATGTCATACCGACGTGTGCAAAATTTTCTCTATGACGTAGTGAGTACATTACACCGCAGTTTAGTTCTATGTTTTCTACGTTTTTACAGTAGAATTACAATGTAAAGACAACTTTGATATTTAATTTTGTTCGCCTTCATATAACAGCTCCAGTACAATAATAATTGACTAACTGAACTAGGTTCTTTGTTTTTGAAATTCAAGTGCAAGGTTCGTTATTTCGAAATGAAATACCTATTAATGTTTTATAGAGAAAGTCTCTATGTGCTCGATAAGGTTCGTCACGTTATCGAGTCGTTGGATACTTCACGAACTCTGGTGCATTATACTTAGCAATAATAAAAATCCATTAACCCGAACGAGCGATAATTTTTAATATCCGTTCGACGAGTTGAAAGAGACCGTAACAGTAAAAATACTGTCCGGGTGAATATGGAAAACGAAAACTCTTCGAGTACGAAGCGCGATCGTCTGAAAGACTCGGAAATGTGACTTCGCGCGTGCGAAGAAATATTTTCCGCGTCGGTAAGAGTACTCGGTAGGCCCGTATCTTCCCACGCTGTGATAATAACGAAACTGCGAGTGTCCAACCGAAGCTCGGCATATTATTCATCGCCCATACAGGAAGACTCGACGAGGTACAGTTACGAGCAAAAATGGTGGCACCCCGTCGCACGTCGTATCGTTCCATATTGCCCTGTCAAATACGGTGAAAGCGAGATCGAGTCCCGTGTTCGCAACGAAAAGCCATTACGGTGCCCATAACGCAAAAAGGAGGTTGGTAAATCGCGATTGATATGCAAATCCGTCGGATCATTAGTGGGGCTCGTACGTGCGACGCGCAAAGGAGGAGCAGCGAGCGAGGAGGTGTGACCATCGTAAGAAAAGAGTATCTGAAAGGGTGAGCTGTCTCTTATTCACTCGGCGAAAGGAACGACGATGGTCATCGGTCGTTAAAGTGAAAAATTATGCTTTCCTACGATCCTCGTTGTCGCCTTACGTCGGATCCAAATTCAAACGGTTGCATCTGCACGGTGGTCAGCTGCGGGGTCAAGCCAATTAGGGCCACTCTGCTGAGAAAGTGGCGAAGGGTGGGTGAAATGGAATTCTTACGGCTCCGATCATCGTGCTACGTAAATGGGTCGTACTGAAAGGGATATTGCTCTGAAGGATGTTCTTTGATGCCAGAAACGAGTTTGCTGATATTTCTTCCGTCCGGGACTTCTCATCTGAACAAGTTTCGAGGACACCTGAAACTCTTAAAACAGTATTAATACTTTATTGGAGAGGATCGATATTTATGGAACAGACGGGTGCAAACGAAAATAAGATCAACTGGCTTCCAGATTTTTAGCACTGGTACTACTTCGTACTAGGAGTACTGTTCCATATTTAGTCATTAAACCCTAATTTAACTCTTTGCACTCGAAAACATTTTCATTCTTGACAACTGGCTGCTGCAAAATTTTCTAGTTGAAAAGTTTGATCAATTTTTTGGTGTTCAAATATCGCGTGTATAATACTATACATGTATTTAAAATTGTTGCATGACATCACAAATGGTAATAGTTACCGCTCGAGCGCACAGAAATATTATTTCAAAAACATTCCCTAAGTTCGAAAAGAACTTTTTGATCTCCTTTAATGAACATTACATATTTATAAGAAGAACATTGAATGTTTTGCACGTACGTAAATATTGAGTATCATCAACACGTTCAGAAAAAAGCAAAACTGTTAAATCTCGAGGTAGCTCATTCGCTTTCACGCTTCGCACAAAGCATTAGCGATAATCCACTCGCTATTACGTTCACTTCAAGTCAGAAATTTGTTCACGCAGCACGCAACCAGTAGCCAGATACATAGTTACAAAGGTGAGCAGGAGTTTCAATCCGGTAGTCGTGTCGTCGTTAACCGATGTCAGAGCCCTTAAATAATTATCACCAGGTTCAACCTCGATTAATATACCTACAGCTTCATCCAGGATCCAAGGCTAGCTAGCACACGAAGAAAAGAACAAACGTACTTCTGGTATTTAGCGTGAAGAATGGCACACGTCAACTTGATGGATAAACTCGGTTTCCCGGGGTACTTTATCGTAAATGGCCAACACGGTGTGTTACAACGAGAACATTGGCTTTTAAGCAAGTGATACCGTGGGAACAATTAGGATGCATTTTTATACGAGAAATTATCCGCACCATGAGAACTAAAATGTTTATGAGAATAACATGGTACTTTGATTTAAGGATAAGAAAAAGCATCTTACTTACAGAGATTTTATTAATATTTTTAGGTGATATATGCACTCATTAATAATGATCAACCATTTGCTGAAAACGAATTGAATGAGAATTGAAATATTTCACTTCCAGTGACTTGTTTGGTATATTTAATTCGTATACCGTTTAAAACTTTGCTTACGAATTTTATGTTAACATTCTAGCATGAATCTTTCGACATAGCAGCAAATGTATCCGCTTCTACTTATCTCAACCGTGTGTAATTCATGAAAAATTTTGTTAAAGGATAAAACCACCGGATCTTCACCAGACAGCGATTCCTTAAAAATGCTTTGCAACTTATTGAAATTCTTTCCTTATCGCGTTAAAAGTTTGTTGCTTCTCTATGCAAATTTCCCTCGTAAACGTATAACGACGCAATCACCGTTTTCTTAGTAACAAACTACGCGTATCTTTCTTGCATCATGCCAGAAAGCTGTCGAAGCGAGATGTTGCCGGGTCTATCAAAACCAGCTGGTTCATGCGAGCCAGGATTTAAAGCAGAGAAACGAAAAAAAAAAGAACCGAGTCAGTCGTATCTCTCGACGAGTCAAAATGATTCTCTCTATCCCCGCCGTTATGCTAATCCCGTCGTATTTTAAATTTCATGTCGACTGCGCGACCTACTTCGTGGAAACCTGTCATTTTCCCGGCGGGTATCCTGACAGGATAATGAGCCATCCTGCTAGCATCCGATTACGCTCGGTGAAATGAGGAAAAACGAGTTGACATCGGTGCAAGGGGAGCTCGTTGAATTCCAACGGGAATAAATTAAAATTTGATTTCACCGTTCGCGTGGAAAAGCGCAGAGGTGGTCGAGAATTTTATTCATCGTTAAAAATGTGAGAGACGTTATCATTGATATTTCATATAAACGAGTCGTTTCCGTTCGTGTTACTAAAATGACGAGCGTTCTATAGAAATCATTATGTATATGATACGAATGATACAATGTATTGTTCTTAATATTTATTTTCGTGCAAGCATCGATACGAGATACTCATCATGAACAGTTCTTGATAAGGTTTTCAGTGACAAATATTTCAACAGAAATTCAATCGACAATTTTTTAAGTGATTCAGATTTTATAATAGATTGAACTTTAGATTATTAAAACATAGATTGTTGAATAGTTTGTTACTAATATACATTGAAGTCCTAAACATTCTAAATTCTCAAAATGCCAAAGTGTCAATGTTTCAGAATTCTAAAATGTGAATGTTTTATAGCTAAAAAATTTTGAAACTGAATGGTACCAAAAATGTAAAAGTTGAAAAAGCCTGGAGATCTTTCATACGTTTAACAGGCCCTATGAAGTAGCTAGAAACCCATCGTTCTTAAAATCGCAGCAACTTCCGTTTTACCGCGGTCCCGTCATCGTTCTCCATATAAAATCACTCCGCAGAAGTGCGCATCGCGCAAGAAACACCGAGCACCGTTTTCGAAAAAGGAGATTAAAAAAAAAACGCGCAGAATAAGAACGTTGCATAGAAAAGGGAATCATCCGGCAGCATTGAATCAGATCGTCCTTACGATCTCTGACTAGAGTTCCCCTAACGAACAATGCGAAAAGCCATTGAAGGCGTCTCGAAACGATGAATGAATGAACGGCTCTCGATATCCTTGCGCTTCGTGCCTCGGACGTACGACGGTAAGAGGAGTAGTCGAAAGAGGAAAAAAATTAGACAGAAGTGACCGGATGTGGATAATCCCTCCGGTTACCCACGGCTGCGAACCGTGGTAGGAGGAGAAGAAAAAAAAGAAAGAAGAAATGAAATGAAACGACGAGGAAGAGGAAGAAAAAGGGAGAGGAGGAGAGTAAGGACGTCGTTGAAAAATGGACGATGCACGTTTCGCAGGCGAACAGATACTGCAGCGAGATCAGAAGAACGCCTAATCCTGTTTTGAAAACTCGGTCTCGCATGACCGTGACAAACTCGACACCTTCGGATAGTTTATGGCGATGGGCCGATCTTGGTCCGCTGCTGCTATTATCTTGCTGGCTGTCTCGACGTTTCGTCGGCAGAAATGCCCGTACCTTTATCAACGCGGATCTCGCGTCCTTCTTTCGTCCATTAATTGACCGGCTATCTTGCAATCGGATTTCAAGGGCGAACATTCAATAAGACCACGAGATATCGGTCGTCCACTTTTTACACGCCTTCGATTCGACCCCTTATTAATCTTCCTTTGTGCGAACGGTCGGATTTGATACATTGAAGAAAACCAATGGGGCTATCTTGATGAAACGCATACCGATACACCGCCGTTGCTGTTTATTTCGTTGCGGATAATTAATTAGGGAGACGGGATTGCCTGGGAATCGATGCACCGGCGTTTTCTGCATTACCGAGATCGAGTTTTATTTTTCTGGGGGACCGTGCGTTTGTTTGCGAATGCGGAGTTTGATGGATGGAGGAAAATGTTCCATTTTGATAATTTATTGATCAGGAGCTTTGTAAAGCATTATTTGTAGAGATACGCTCGCGAATTTCTTGGAAATACCGAACCATTATCAATTAATGCTGAATGAAATTACATGCTAAATGAACTGTTAAATGAAATCGTCTATGAGATAATGATGTTGCTGTTCGCGAATTTCTTGGAAATACCAAATGTTTACCAATTAATGGTGACTGAAATTGCATGCTAAATGAACTGCTCAATGAAATCATCTACGAGATAATTCGACGGAGAGCTGACTACGTTATTGATCTATCGGAGACCAGAATCTATCATAGTACACAAACTTTGTTCGTTTTTTATAAAATTGTGCGAGTGTCAGCAGAGAACTGATTATAAGATAGTCTGGTGTTACGTGTATGACGTTTTGACGTTTCTTTCGAGTACAAATATATTATATAAAAGCGTATATCCGTATACTTTCAAATCTATCAAAGTGGAAACAGTCCTCGACGAGAAATCTTGTTGACCTCGATTTCCATTAAACCCTCCAGTATTGTACTGTCAGAGATTGCATCTTGAAACAGATTTGCAAAGGGCACCACATCGCCAATCGAAGTTTGCTTGTTCGAAATTGCATTTATCGCGTTACCAAAGTATTTCAAATTGATCCCCGGAATGCGATCGATCGATCATCATCTTTTTTTTCCACGAACTCGAATTTATTCCCGGCATCGAACGAATAACTCACATTTTGAGCAGCGATAAATCCCCTGTAATTTCGATCGTAACGGGTCCGTACGGGAACGCGAGCATCCACGTAGCGAATTTTGGTCGTCGTCCCGAACCGTGAGACGTCCAGAAGAAAATTGAATCCGGCTCGCGGAGAAACAAACAGCTGGAGAGCCACGGGATGATTTAATGTGGCCGTCCGTCACGACGCGTATACCTTTGCCAGCTCGAGACGGACGTTCCCGCTTCTTCTCGCTTGGAAGTCTGTCTAGTCGCGTGGCAACTCGCGGGCGTTGCCCTACGTGCCTTTCAGGGATCCTAACGTCTCGCCTTGACGTCCCCTTCGTACCGTTTTGCCGAGCTAATTAACTCGATGCCGCACGAAACTTGGGAACTTGTCTTCTGCTCGGAGTTGGACAGCCGTTTCGTCGGGATCTTAGAAACGATGATTATAGATTAGCTGCCGGGACGCTTCGAGTTCAACAGACTACTCGACATTTTTGGATGCACGTCCTTTGACGAAGGACCGACCTTTTTACCCCCTGTTAATATGATTACGTATACGTTTCTTTTAATGACATGTTACAGTTCCATTCTGACGATTTTGGGGTAGAGTTTGTGGCATTGATACGCGTCCATCTTCATATCTTTTTGAAATATATGATAATCTTGATAATGTATGTGCATACATATGTATGTATGTTTTCAATGATGCTCAGTGACACAACTTCAAATGACACTCAATGATACAACCTTTGAAATGTTTTAGTTACCCTTGCTGTTCACAATGTGAAGATAATATAGATAATATGTATATGTCTAAGTATAGATATGAATAATATAATATATAACATGGAAAGATGTCCATTCTACTGTATGAAAAATTTTTTTAAAACTTGAAGTAATTTAAGCATTTTAGAAGTATTGTAAACATAGAAGTAATTCAATCTACCCTGTCTAATGTACTCTTGAGATCAATCGAATTATTGTGGAGTTAAACTCAGGAATCGGTGAAGTTAGGTTATATTATCCGTAACATTGTTCTGCAGAGGAACGAATATCCTTCATTTGTACAAATGACCTTCAAAAAGTTACCCCTTCATTTCTTAATTGTAACGACACTTTCTTGATCCTAACAGTACAAACCTAAATATAGAATATTCACTACGTGCAATATAGTAAGTATATCAAACTACAGTAGTTAGCAGCGTTCGACTGAGATTGTGCAAAAATGAAGAAACAAAACTTACATTGTAGCTTAGTAGGATGAGCTAAAGTTAGGTTAGCTTTGGGTTAACTATCATGTTCTCGCTATAGCGTATCACGAACACAGTGATAGGCTTAAAGCCATAAATATCGATGGGGTTCGTTCTGGTCTATCTAGCCTGCTTGCACAATGTTTCGCGCGCGCGCGCGCGCGGAATGTTCAATGAAGCGTGCAGATGCGCGTAAATAGCAGGCGTTTCGCGAACGGTTGGCTCCGCGGCGAAATCCCGAGAGAAGGGACGACAAACATGTAGCAGCATGAGGTCACCCGTTCGAACACGACACCATCTTGTCGAAACAGCAGGATCTGGCCTGACACGGCTGCTGGACAAATGGATTCAGGAAGATTCCGCTAACGAATCCGCTGATTTATCGCGTGCTCGGACTAGCCCCGTTTTCTTGGTACCACGTCAGTTTCCACGTACGGGCATCGGAGCAAGAATTATTGCGACTACCGTCCGGCCTGACGGAAATACGAGCGTGGTTTGTTTCTACTGGTGTATGGGTAAATAAGTATTACGATGCGGATAGTAGATACTGTTTTCGGTGTCAAAGAGCTTTATTGACACGTGCAAACGAACGTCCTACGATGTTCCACGCCGTGTAGTTTGCTGCACTGCATTAGAGTGAGGCAATAATGTTTAGATGTGGAAGGAATGGGTGCTGATGCATCATATATTCGATCAGTTTTGATCGTGACGAGGAGTATTTATAGAATATTAAATCTTGCATCGATGATGGGTAATTGTAGGATTTTATATTCCCAAGTTTACAAGTCTTCGAATTTTTCGGGTCCTACATTTTGCAAATTTCTTGGGTCGTAATCCCAAATTAAGAAATTTCTAAGTTAGTATGTTCTCAAGTTTCCAAGTTCCCAAGTTCCCAAGTTCCCAAGTTCCCAAATTTCCAAGTTTCCAAGTTCCCAAGTTTCAAAGTTCCTAAGTTTCCAAGTTCCCAGTTTTAAAATTTCCAAATTCCCAAGTCCAAATTCCGGAGCTTCAAAGTTCCAAGTTTCTAGGTTCTCATATTTCCGAATTTAAAAACCACGAAAGTCCACAAATCACCAAATTCTCATATCTCCAACATCGCAAAATCCTGGAGTTCTAAAATTTTCACATTCCCAATTCCTCAAATTACTAACTCTCATAATTACTAACCCGAATTCTCATATTTTCGACTTCTCATGCCCACAAATTTTCATATCCTCGAATTCCGATATTTCGGAATGCCTATATTTCAACGATCACGGTCCCCGTACTGCCTCCTAATATTTTCCTGCTAACTAACTGCATTTGCTCATAGTAGCGAAAGGGTTGAATTTATTGTTCGACCTTTCAACCGTTCCGGCCGTGTTTGAACGTTGTTCCTCCACGCCCCGTCAACGCGAATTCCAGTAATAATAAATTTTTAGATGATTGATTTATCGTTTTACCAGATCGCCGCGTAGGTGTACGCCGAGCCGGTGATTAACGCCCGATGAACGCGATTAAGCGCATACAGAGTGCGACAGGAATTTCAGGGAGAAGTGGAAACTAGATTGTCATGGTTGAAATGCGTCCATTGCGCTTTGAATCGGACGTGATACGAATAAAGTATTGTAAAGTGTTCGCGATGATTCCGGAATTGATCGAACATTGTAATCGATTAATTGGGCGGAAGTTTCGTCGAATGCGAACGGAGGGTTTGGAAATGTTGGGATAGGAGCGGTGCGGTTTCGTTCGAAAGATTGATATAATCGTGCGTTTGCTAGGCTAAGAGAGTAGAATGATTTTAAACGCGTTAGTATTAGCTGTTTATAACTCACCTCGTGTGTAATATGAAAGGCGGTTAATAAAAGCAATGCGGCGATTTTAATTATGAAACGATAGTAAGTTGACTGATTAAATTCGCGAGTTGTAAAACGAATTCAAAAAATTACGAACGAGTTTGCTGCGGTGTTATGATAGAAATCGTGTTTAAAATTCAATCCAATAATTTCTTTTGCATTAAACTTCCTGTCTGAGCTTCGGACAATCGACGAAAATAACACTGTTCTTTCTTTTAGATATTTTAGCTTCAACACTTCCATTAAAAATCATTGATCTATAATCAAAAGGATTATGCCCGAATCGAATACCAGTGTCACTATAAACGGCACGTTTCACTGGTGTTATAAGGCCAAGGGTCACGCGTTGCTCGATCAACAAGCACGATGTTTTATTTCACCTCACCCTCGCCGTTTCATCTTCTTTATGCTCCCATGCGTGCACACGTACGCGTGAATGCGATATACGCATTGGATTTCACGTGAATCGCGCCCCTCGACGAATTACCAGACTGGATTTATCGCCGAAGAAAAAGGCTCGCAGGGTATTTCGGTAATCCTTTGGCGTGGACCAAGATGCCGGCACCTTTGATGCGTGGGCGTGGACCACGCAAATCGAATCGGTTCGTGTCTCATCACGTTTCGTCCAAATCACCGCCATTCCGCGTAACCGGGTCTGATTAGAATTTATGTACACTTTTTATGCCTTTCTATCGGCGTTTCTGATCGGCACTTTTGGGCAATCCGGTCGAATTTCAATAATTGGTATTTTATTTGTGACGGCAGACTTAATCGAGGATACTTAATATCCTTGGATTTCTATATATCATATATTCCATATAATTGTTGTATATTGGATTTCATATTATATGCAATTAACAGATAAATTGTATATACGTGTATGTGTCTATATTCGTAATAACTTCAACACCGAAATGCATATGTATTAAAAATGCCCAAGATTTGCCTCTACTGTGATCTACATATTTTATTTCTAACACGTGGTAATGAATGATTAATGAATACTTTTACATTTTGTTATTATAAAAATTGTATCGATCCTCAAAGACATGCACAATCATTCTCCTGGCATAATAAGAATATCAAAGTCTCCACCCCCCTAATTTCTTTCGTGCACCTTTCTCTCGTCGCAAAGTGTTCTAGGTTAGAAACATATTCGCCAACCCCTAGGAAGACAGCACACGGTCGTATTGCTTGTACGATCAACAAATTTACGAACATCCTGGACTACCGCTATCTGCCCCCTTTCAGACATGTACCGCATCGAGCACAGGCACAAATACGAACATTTCGCTGTCGACACACCACGGGCATGTTTTCTCAGCTGGTGCCCTAACTCTCGATCTCGACGATCCTCCACCTCCAGCTCCCTCGTCTTCTTCTTCTTCCATGCCACGGCAGATCCTGGTGGATCCTTTCAAGACACGGTCGGCTACCCACAAAGGATCTGCCCTTTCATACGCACGTTATTATACTCTTTACAGAATATCGTTCCACCTTCTCCCGGTGAAAGAAAGAACGAGGACGTGGCCCGGCCACGTGAGTGTTGGTGTTACTCGTTCATATACGTGTGTATCACCCACGCATTGTGGCTCGAGCCTCCTGGCCAGGGTGGACGTTTCGACGAAAGCCTCGAGATTTTCTCGTTTAATTTGTTGTTATAGCTGCTTGAGATGCGGATCGGGCCATTCGTTCGACCCCAACATCCTCAAACATTCATTATGTTTTTTTGTAACACATCCACCAATGCCGGAACGCGACTTGAATCGCGGCTTTTGCGCGGACCCCTGTTTGCTCTGTACTCGAACGGGAGAGACGTGTTTGCTTCGCTGGTTGCATCCAGCTAACCGTCTCTATTAATCGGAATGAAATAGAGCTGGATTAGGCTGTATTTGAGACATGCTGGAACCGACTGAAATGTGGCCGCAATTTCGGTTTGCCAGAGCGAGGGATGATTACAGCTTATCCCGTTATACGGCCAACTTTTTGATACCTGGGAAGGGGTACATCGGTGCTTCAAAAATTATAACAATCGATAGAGCATTCTTTAGATGATACCGCGTACATATACGGAACGATGTATAATATTTTTCATATGCTATGATTGAAACTTTGAATGATCATTGTTAACGCGTCTTCGATTATTAGCCCCAAGTCTTTATATGAAATATTCGAAAATACAGTCTTTATATGAAATATTCGAAAATACAATATTCATATGAAACATTCGAAAATACAAAAAATTTGGTAATACAAAATATTTATGTAGAAGTTGCATATTGCAAGATATCCACCAGATATTTCCTGATCCTAACAAGAATAGAGCGACGAAGAGCGTTGCTCGAATAAACACAAATTGCATCCAAAGAGTTCAATTGAGCAATTCGATCGGTCCCTGCCACGATTACATCACTGATTGCATCTGATGCGATTAGGAGGCGGTATTATCGCGGTCCATTAGCGATTGTTTGGTAAGGAGGAGCAAGTCAATCTTTCTCGTTCGATGAATCGTAAGGAATGCACCTCAGGTTCATCGGCAACCTCGAAAACTTAGTGGAGCGTTCTGGTACCCGGGCCGGATCTCTTCTGACTGATTTGGCACATTTTCCTCCTCCATTTGCAACCAGAAGAGCGCTTCTGGCTTTTCGACAAGAGTTCCCCTTGTGTCGAGGTGTCCGTCGAGCGTTACTCGAATTAAACGAGCTGTTTGTGCTCTCGCTGGATTATCAGTATCTGCCTAGGTTATCGGTGAAGGTGTTCAAAAAGACGTGGCGAGCTTCTGCGTTAGGGAAAACAGGACCCATGCATTCCAGAAGAAGTGGATTTCGTTCCGTGACCGCTGCACGGAAGTCCTCTATGGAAATCACACCGTCCCGGTCTACGTCCAACTTTCTAATTAACAGGTCTATCAAATCCTGAAATTTTTTAATAAATATATTTGAATCGCTGACAACTGGAAATATTTGAAATGATTTCGATGGTGTTCCGATATAGAGCAACTCATGTAATTTCTTTCCTAAAAGTAGGTTAAGTTGGTTAGGTTAAGAAAGTGAAACGTTTTCGAGAATATTTTTGTATGGTACTCGGTTACTGTTTATCGATTTTATATGAAATAATTATGTACGAGAAGAAGAATTTCAGTTTGTTATACTTTGACTGCTTCCTCCGCGTTCTCGTCATTTTGCAGTTTTATTAGACATCCACGCATCATTGGAAATATCTGATCCTTTTTCAGTTTTTGGGTCCTCATGTAGTCATATGTCTGTGGAATCGTAATTTTCATCAATTTGATTCGGGAACGAACAATTTCAGTAATTCTCGTTAGAAATTTTCAACTATAATTTTGTCTTTGACTGTACACAATTTTTTTGTAATATACAAGTAAGAGGCTAAGGAAATTTTACGCAAAGACCGAGCTAAATCGTAGATGAATAAAAAGACATTGCGACAAATAGTTACATGATATGCAAAATTAATTTTTTCTTGCATAGTCCCACGAAGAATGACCGACAGTCCTTCGATCCAGTGATCAACATTTATCTAAAATATTATTCATTAATAACTCGTCCAGATTCCTTTTGTCGCGTTACCTTTCTCCAAACATTTAATTACCATCAAAGCACTGTGCTTATCAATTACGGAGAACACCCTGTCGATCAATAAGTGACGGACATTTTCCGTAAAATCGAAACCGGAATGAAAAATATCTCGAAACTGGACCCTACCCATAGGACCCCGTGTTTCGACGCATTTGCGATGAATAATGGCCAAAGCTGCAAATTACGAATAAATTGCACAAACGTGATTAATAGCGGTACGGTAGAAAAACGGTATAACCTTCAACTTCTCTATAATTAAAATGAGTATGGTGTGCCAATCTCTTGAATCTTCTGCTGTTATTTGTTCTAAAGACGATCTCTTTCAGGGTATTATTTAACATATCAATCGGTTCTTCGACAGGCATTTTGCTTTATTTTGTACTTACAAATTTTGAAAGTTTAGTTACCGAAATGTGTAATTTGGTTATCAAGAACTTTTAAATTTTTAAATAGTAAGTCAATTGTTCTGTTCTTGAATTCTAAATTGTAATGCAACTTTTCTAATTAATTCCTGATACTCGGTGTTAGAAAACATAAAATTTGTATAAATGTAAAAGACCAAAGCTGACCATGTGCGTTTTGTCAAGGCCCTTTCCCGGTCACCAGGGAAAGTTTTTCGGGGCCAAAAGGGCAATGACTAGTCGTTAAGGACCTTGGTGACCTCACAGCCAACGTTTTGCCCAGAAGACACTCTTGTTCTGACTGTGAACGTGAAAACACTCCATAGAATCGACACAGTATTTATTCACTAGAATATCCATTGCCGAAGTTGTTTCATATTATCACGCTCCCACAGTACTTTTGTAACTCCTTACATTGGAAATATTAGATTAATTACTCGATTATGTCGTAGACAAAAGTTGAATGTATTTGTGAAGTTATTTAAAAATAGATATGCAAGGTATATCATCGTTGAAATACCTGTAATTCTAAGTCTCTAACATCGGCCCATTAGCTCAGTTGGTTAGAGCGTCGTGCTAATAACGCGAAGGTCGCGGGTTCGATCCCCTCATGGGCCATGATTTTTTTTATTTTGAATTTTTGTATTTCTGGCCACTAGAAAATTTAAGAAAAGTAACCCTAGAAAGGATTTAAATATTTTTAAATCGATTATCATCTTAAAATTCAATTTTAAACTTCGAAACACCAAATGGACGGAATTCTATTATTTATGAAATCCGCACTTATTCTTTCATTTGTAGATAAATTTCAGAACCAACAATCAAAAATAATTCCAATAATTTATATAAACGTCTTTCCTTTATTACATTCTTTAAACTTATAACAGTTCTCATTACAATGACTTGGCATTTCCATATTCATTAAATTTATAATAATGCCATAGTTTGGATCAGACAAAGTTAACTTAACATATTTTATGCGTGCGTATAATACATGCATTAAGTAGTATGACACGTTTCCTACCAATATTTTTTACATTTTCCTTGATATTATACGGATTGTATAAAGTATTACGTAATTTTGTTCTTACGGCGATAAAGATGTAGTAATTGCGTTTCACTCCACGATAACAGTTCGCGAGTTCGATAATCGCTCTGGTTCGACCTTTCACCGTCACAATCGGTATCTGTCATTCACTGAAAACTACTGAAATCTTCATTCAATAAGAAAATGTATTGAAACGCGGAAACAGAAGCACAACACATCTCTGTCCATAAGAAAAATTATGACACAAGTGCGCTCAAGAGTCGTACAGTTTTGTCACCCAAAATATTTTCTTAAAGTAGCCGCCATACTAGCAATAAAGGAATTTAAAATCCGGGCTAAAAAACAAATTTCACCGAGATAATTGACGACCGAGGGAACGTTTGCCTCATAAATACACGTTACAAAAGCGACCTAACCGTCATAAAAAAGACCAATAAAGTTCCTCCTAAGTATATCTAATGATATCATTTGAATTGCATGGGTAATAAACAGGCACAAAGCCCCTGAAATTTCGTCGAACGTGTAAACGTGTGGAAACGGCTTAAGGTGTTTGAGAAAGGGCTACTGGTCACGTTGTTCGGATCGCATTTTAGATGAGATCGAGTTCTGGGGCAATAAAAATGTACAGAATGAGTCTTCAAATTCGTAAATTATGGCTAAGAGCGAAGATTTTTCATCTTCGAATTTTTAAATTTAAAAATTTTCAAGACCTTAACAACCGGCAACACGAGCTTCATGCACTTCCTGTACTACCTCTGGTTTAATGTCTTTTTCATTTTTATCAGCGAAGATAATTGATTAAAATTCAAAGATAATATATCGAAGTTCGAATACAATATATTAAAGTTCAAACATAATATATTATTAAAATTCAATGATAATGTTTCATTGAATGGTTCAAATTGAATTTTAAAGGTAATGTATTAAAATTAAAGGATATCTCTAACGAAAATCAATTATATTTGTCGATGATCATTACTGAATGAACTTGTTACCGCGATAGTTATAGCCTCATGTGTTACAAGATATCTCAACAAGAACTATGAATGTAGCAATTATTATACTTATCAATTAAAATACCCTATTTCCTCGTACTATCGATTCGTTAAAAATTTCATCAGTGTCCTCCACGTTGACAAGTAAATAAAAAATAAAAAATAGTTTCTGTGGGAACCACCCTGACTCATACGACAAGAAGATACCACATCGCACACGATCGCCCAGCATCGCGTCACCCTCGCCAAAAAGCGTTACACGAATCTTCATACAAATTGGACCGAACTTGCTGATGCAGTCCCCATTCCCCGGATCCGGCCAGATCCCGTTGTGATCTCCAGCGAGCAGCCTAATCCCGGACAAAATTCGCAAACCCCAGAAACCGTGTTCCCGTAGATGCTGCGAAGGAGTCGCGCGACTCCCCTTGCATCGCATTCCGACTTACATTACCGGCGTAGCATTTCAATGATGTCAGCACGCCAGACCCCTGTCACCGTTAAGCACTCAATCAAGCCGAACAGTCGGGGAGAAACAATGAGGCGAATGAAGTTCCAGTCGCGTGGGTGTTTCGCGCGATAATACGCGGCGAGGACAGACGCGAGCTCAAGAAGTTCCTCCGGCACGGTCCCTGTAATCACCGGCTCATTAGTCCTCGCCGGCAGATAAATTACGGCCACGAAGACAGGCAAAAGAGCAGTATAGCATTGTCTCTCGCGGCAGAGGTTACCCGGCTAAGTGTACGGCAAATCGGTTTCGCGAAAGCGCAACGAGAGACAGAGAGACAACGAGAGACCGGGGGAATGGAATTTCTGGTCCTGTTCACGGGGCTTGAAACCGAACGACCGTAATCTTGGGCTATCTAACGTTGTAAACGCGGCGAGGTGATGATTTGCGACCTCCCTGCAGCGAACGTGGCTTCAGGGAGGAACGCCAGACTCTCCCGACCCTTAGATTCAATTTCGCGGGGCGTCAGACGCTGACGCGACGTCCGCCCACCTTTTGCGAGACGTTGATGTACGACACGGTGCACCGGCCCCGACGGACGCCTCAAACTTCGACGATTCCACCTTGGATTGTTTTTTCACCTCGTAAAACGCTGCCAAGTTATTCTGCTTTCGTTCGGCTTTCGGGGATGAAAATGCACTCCGATTTGCACGATTGTCGCGCGTGTCAACTGGGTCGAATTAGTTTAATTTGGACGAATAAGGTTTTGTTGAACAAGTTTCATTTAGACAAACAACGTTTTGTTGAACAAATTTGATTTAGACGAATAACGTTTTGTTCAACAAGTTTGATGTATACGAACAACGTTTTGTTGAACAAGTTCAATTTAGACGAATAAACTTTAGTTGAACAAGTTTGATTTATACGTATAAACTTTAGTCGAAGAAGTTTAATTTAGACGAATAAAGTGAAGTTGAAAAAGATTAATATAGAATAAATTGTAGTTGAAGAAGTAATTGAAGCAGTCCTAATTCATCAGGAACAAACTTAGAACATATACTTTGATTCATGCAATATGAACTCTTCTTCCATATCCTTGCAGTACCATAGTGGAAAGAGAGTGAATATGTATTTTGCACTCAGACATACTATACTTGACTTCGTCTTCTTATCGTAATACCATGCAAAGTGCCTTCAAACAAATCTGATACATATGGAATGAAGTTATATGTAGAATCTTCGCGACTAAGAACATACACATATACATTGATGCATAGTAATCTTTTCGAGAATAACCTTAGAACATCCACCTTCGTATGATTCGTTTCCTCATTTTTTCGACATTTTCGTATCACCGTAAAGAAGTATTCCACTTATCATATATATCAAATAAAGCTAAATAATCTTAAGGTCCGATGGAATGTATAAAATTGCTAATGGAGCAGAAACCTCTTCAAGAAAGATCGTACGTGTTCATGGAGCATGACTCACCGTCTTATTTTACCATATTCGCGCGTGAGCACTATAAGGAAGTCGATTGACCCTTCCGTTCTCACAGTCTCGATCGTTCAAGCGTATCGATACCCTTCGAGAAAAACTCTCATCTAGAAGATGTCCGGTTAAACCATCGTTCACGATTAGAAGGTATGAAAGTGGTGGCGAGTAACGTATACGTCGACGAGTTAATTAAGACACCGGACATCGAGCCGAAGATCCGAACGCGCAATAATTCACGAACGTAAGCTAGTTGAGCCGTGAGAAAGACGCATCCTCGTGCGTGTTACACAATTTACATTTCATAACGTGCACGGGAGCGGATCGCATCCGCGCTTGATCGTAAGGACGCGCGTAAATATCCTGGCTGAGTCGATGCACGCGATCCAGACGCTCGATTGCACCGCGTGAAAGCTACGAAGATCTAGAGATCCTACGGTGAGCCACCGATTATATCGAGAGGGTGCCGATCGAAGGTTAGCATGTTGTTACGCAAGCGTCAGACTTCGACACGCAACTCTTCTCTTGCCTACAGCGATGATGGACGCTCGTAGACAGCCTATTCCTCGACTCGCAAATTTCAAACTTACGAATTTTTGTATTTTAGAATCTCGAGGTTCACGAATTTCTAAATTTTCGTATCGCTAAGCGTCCGATCTTCTAAATTACCGAATTTCACAATTTCCGAATTTCTATATTACCGAATTCCTAAACTCCCGAATTTTCATATTTCTTCGGATGTCGAATCCCCCGAATTTCTAGATTTCCGAAATCCTCAGTTTCCGAATTTTTATATTTCCGAATTTCTATGTTTCCGAATTCCTACATTCCCAAATTTCTAAATTTCCGAATTTCTATATTACCGAATTCTTAAACTCCCGAATTTCTAGATTTCCGAAATTGAAAGTTTCCCAAATTGTATATTTCACCAAATTCGAAACTCCTGAACTTCTAAATTTCCGAATGTCTATGTTTCTAATTCCCTAAGCTCCCAAATTTATTCATAGATCCCCGAATCACCAAAGTTTCGATTTACTAAATCATCAAACTCCTTTTCCGAATTTCTAATCTTCCGAATTTATTCATCACCGAATCACCAAATCTCCGAATTTCTAAATCACCAAATTCCTTATCCAAATTTCAAATATTCCCAAATTATCGATCGACCAAATTTCTACACCAAAAAATTTTGAAAAACAAAAATTTAAAAACTTGAAATTTTTGCATTTCTAAATTTTTATCTCTCAATTAAAAATTTTCAAATGCCCAAATATGATTGATCATCGCCCACCCTGTTTCATGCAACATTGTAAGTCTCTGTACACGCGATTGCTCATAAGGTCACGGACGGGCACTCGACCTGCCCATCAGGTCCCACACTCCCCGAACGCATGATCATGTAGATTCTGTACCCGAGTTGCCTGAGTTTATGGAAACGGTGTAATTAAGAATGTTGCTCGTAATTGGTTCTCAGGACCGTGTTTTTAGATCGATGTGGAAAGAGAAGATCTCTGTTGCGGTGGTTGAGATACTGCTTGAGAATGTGTAATCCGATGCTTTACCAGAGAACATGCTACAGCAAATTTTATTTTCGAACGAAACGTGCTCGTTTTTATGTTCCATGCGAAGTTTGATATTTTTAGAAGCTACATGGGTCCGCAGAATTTAAATTGCAGATGAACATAAGAAATGTTTGAAATTTTCTCCTACGGTGTGTTTTTCTTTATTAATGAAGGTTCAATGTATAGGAGAGATATTATCGAAACGGTAAGCGTAATTATCATTTTATTCGTTTCTCCGGTAAGTTCTAATGTCGAATGTCAAGACCCGCGATCGGCTACCTTATGAAATCAAACATACATGACATCGTTTTAAACACGATGTCTTTTTGTCGAAGAAATAATATAACTTTTGTCTGAGACACTTTTTGCAATATCGTCAGAAATACACGAGTCGTGCATACCATTTCGCTGAACTCGTATAAAAACATAATTCATTTCAAAGCTGTTTCTCTTCCTTTAGCAATAAACGTAGATCAGCTTGTATGGGAATTATGTCCGTACCCATAATTAAGTACCACGAAACACGACATAAACCTAACACGGCAGCCATCGAGAATTAACACGAAGATCAACCATAACCTCCCGTAAACCACCGTCGAATGTTCAGCCTCTTCGTTGGCCGTGAGTTTCCAAGGTCCTCCCGGAACGATCATTAACGAGGCGCGGATTAATTAGAATTTCAAATGATCCGGTGCCATGGTCCCATAAACAATAACGAAGCGGACTGGCCCCGAGTGTGCACGGTTAAACGTTAATACCCAAAATCGAATCGTGCACACGCGATGAAGGGTCCGAGGCTCCTTTATGCGAGCATCGTTCGCGATTCATAGTCGGGCTGGTTCTCTACGTCATTTACAAACGGCACAAGTGGTCCATCATAAATTTCGGCCTCGTATCGACGTCTGAGATCGTATTTATCTAACAAATAATTATTCCCGATTATCTGGCGGGTGATGCATGCGTTGGCAAACAGAGATCAAAGATACGACGACCGACATCGAGCGTGGCCCTTTGTTTAACGCTTAAAAACCAAGCCGAGAGGCACCGGTCAACAATTTTCGCTTTATTTACGACGTGGTGGCGGAGTGGACCGGGCACACACCGTCGTCTGCCGTGTGTGGGTGTTGATGCAAGGGTTGAGCACCTATTACCATCGTTGCCTTCGGGGTAGACTACCCCGATGCCTGGCGCATTCAAATTTTAGAGTTATTGCCGTGTGACTGCACGTGGCCCTGCTCCTCGCTCCCACAGGAGAGGGCGTTTTCGGGATGGAAATTGTGATCTGGTGTCGCTCGTTGCCCCAAACCCTTCGATGTCGTCCGGATACGAGCGCATAAATTTATCGGATGTTACGCTGTTCCTGTTTCGACTCATTCTGAAACGAAATATTCGAACGCTGAGAGATCTTTATGATGGAACATTTTGGGATATTAGATTAATCGATAATTTTCTTTGACGATATAATTATAACATATATGAACGTATGAGTATAATTATAGGATATGGTTATTTATACGTACAGTGTGTATACACAATTGGCTGTTTATACGTAAAATATGTATACATAATTGGCTATGTATACTTACAGTATGTATGCAAGTTAGCAACGCCAAAATCACCCATTCAGCTAAAACATCCTATGAGTGCAATAACATTTGTAGGTGTAGTAGCTTAATAAGAGTTAAATTATGTTTATTGATTACTTTATTGAACAATGTTGTGAAGGAAATTCAATAAATATTTCATTACCTTTATGTCATTGATTTAATGATACTTTATAGTTTATTAATTACTTCATTGAACAATATTTAAAATACACTTTAATAAATATATGTATCATCATTTATAATTGTGTAATTATTAACAAAATATTAATTGCAATAATTCTGTACACATAATCCATTGTACACACAAACTGTATGTATAAATAGTCAATTGTGTATACATACTGTATGTAAAAATAGTCCATTCTTAACATATACTGTATGTATAAATAGTTAATTGTGTATACACACTGTGTGTAGAAATATCCACATCCATAATTATAAGCGATTGAACTAAACATGTCCAAATAGATATAAACCATATTGAATCGCTATCTTTACGAGAATAATTCTAAATCGAGAATAACTTGTCCCTGGTAGAGTCGTATATGTACGTGTAAAATAGTTCAACGTTTTTCGAAGACAAGTGTTCTTTTGGACGTTCCAGAGAAAAAAACGTGAAAATCAAACAAGGATTTCCTCAATGTAGAAAGAGATTGATTAATCGTCTCAGGAAGTAGCCACAAGATGTTTCTTTAGGCGTTCTGTAAAAACAGACCTGTAACGCGTGTTAAATTCATCAAGGGTGGGGTTCTTAATGATCCACACTTTACTTCTCCATGGAAAAACGGGAAATGATTGATGGTCATCGAAATTTGATTGCTGAAAACTCGTTGACGCAGCTGGCTACTGTTTTCACAATTGTCAAACATCCTCCGTCTTATCCGCATGTATTTATCACCTTAATTACCCCATTTCCTCCTGCTACGCTCACAGAACATTGCACGCTCCCATAATCGTTCGTATCTGTAACGTTGCTCGAAAGTAGAATGCAGCTTTCACTTTTCCGTTTTATTAGATTTTAATGAATTTCAGTTCATTGATTTGTTCAAGATTATTTTAACAACTGCATAACAGTCATTTCAATAACTACGTAACTATAAGAATGTTCGACAGTGAAAATATCAAAACCCAATTTTATCGATCCATTGGTACAGTGTAACAACTGTTCACTGAGTGTAATACAACATAATTATTCAAGAATCAAATGATTTATCAGAAACCGATAAATAGAAATTGTACAATAAAGTGGTTGTAAGAGAACAGAATTATTTATGAACATCACCTGGCATCAAACCATCGGCAGAGCTATTCAGAACGAAGATGTTTCTTCATTTGTATGTGCACATCCCGTAAAGCAATGTGTTGTTAATAACGGTATAATAAGTTCGCAGAACGGCCATTAGAACCTCCACCCCCAAAACGTGCAAACGAATGACGGGAGCCGAATGTCCACAAAACGCGTGTCCACGGGTGGTTCGCGTATCGTGAACTCGGAATTGTTGTGTAACAACATCGGAGTAAGTTGTACGACAAATGTCGAACGAAGGCTCGAACTAAGTGAACCGTGAATCGATGGGATCACGGTTAGCAAAACCGTCCAGGATTTCTTTCTCCGTGGCGCGTTTTTCCCCATTGTGAATGGGGAACATCTTGGACCTCATACCGGGACATTGTGTGACTTACGAAGAGAAACGTGGCCAGAGGATCGGAGGGTGTGGATATACGCGCAGGATTGAATGCGTGGGTGGCGGAGTCACACGCCGTCAGGGAAAACTTGAAATCCGGTCTAATAAGGCGTCCCAACGTCGCCACACGCCTCGTTAAGTTTCCCGATACTGTTTACGCCGTTTCAGCCTCGCGAAAAATATGTTTGCCTCGGTTTCGCCTTGGAAAATATTTGTTGCCTCCTACGGAACTATGTTTGTAAGTTCCCGAAACGCCTATGAGTCCTCCAGGCGAAACATCGACTCGATGAAATAACGAATGTTGAGATCCTTTAGGATCACTTGCTGTTTAGCATCCCTTGTTGATGCAGTTTCACGAGGGTGCATATTTGTTAAATAGAAAACACGTAGAACGATTGCAAATATCGATGATTTCGATATTCAGGAACTAGATTATAGTAATTTACAAAAGGGGCAACTCGAGCATCGAGTTTCGAGAAATTCGATGAAGGACGAACTCCCATATTTCAAATTATTCGACGCAACGAATTTTCCCTTTCGTTTAGACACCTGTTTCCCAAAATCGATCTGGTTCAATTTCGTACCACATGGCCGTTCGTTCAACCCTACCCGGGCCACCATAGGTCCGTCATAAATCTCGTGGTCGAACAACAAAACCGCCACCCCCATTAACAGTGGATCCATAAAAAGGTGTCGAGAACGCGGATGAACGTCTGGCGATTTCCGGTTATATTTATAACTCGCCGAGGTTTTCAACCCTTGTTAATAAATGAGCGCAGGATGATCGCGACAAATGGGGTGGTTGATGTGTGCGATCTCGAACAACGTCAGACACGTTCCGTGGCTCGTCCCACGGCTATCATCCCCTATCAACGTGCGGCAGGGATGAAAAATCGTGTCAGCTTTATCACAGCTTTTTCGGACGCGACTAAATCAGGCGTGTTCCTTTTAAGCGTTTGGTGGGCGTTGAAATGCAGCTTGTCTCGTTTCGATGGCACGAGGATCGGCTGTCGTCGTGCACCGGAAAAGGAACAGTCCGGATTGAAAGAATAAATTGCCTAAGTCAACGAGAGAAATGAGAAAATTATTCTGAGATCCCTTAACGCGTTTTAGGCGTTGCATCGTGGCTGCTTGCCATTCGTTTGTGGACTCTGTTAATGGTGGACGAAGATGAATTTTGCAGGATTTAATGATTTTCTGGTTAAGAGATAAATGTACGTTCGACAAATGGATATTCGTCGTTTCGTCTTGCAATTTCCAAAAAATTTTTGCAAATTTCCTGAGTAATTGGATGTACCGATTTTATTAAGATCGAAATACTAAAATCGTATTCGATGCTCGGAATGTAAGGGTTATCGCGTCGCTGATTCTAATGGGTTAATGTACAATAAAGAAATCCCTTTCCGACCATTTTCTTATTCCGATACGAGGTTCTTTATTTTCACGGACAATAGATCCGTCCGAAAGAATATTCTTTACAAACGGTTACATAATCTACATCTCTCGCGGTTCAGAGGGAGCAGATGTCTCGCGACGAACGGTGGCATAAGAAATATTTAACATACAAGGACTGAAAGGGCCGGCATTCCTAATTTTCAGTCTGGCCGGCATCCAATCTGAGTCGTCGGGATCCACAATGCCGCTCTATTTCCTTGACGCGTATACAATCGCGTCATAGTAATCCTGTTAGGAGACGCTTCGCTGGCCAGAATACACCCCGCTGGGAACAGAAAAAGGGGGTGCCATCTCTCAGTCGGGATCGAGCAATCTCGGCCCACGTTAAAGGCAACTCGATTTATCGCAAAATAGATTCTGCCTCGTCTCCGACGTATATCGGTTCTGTTTCAGCTGACGCGTTGCAAGCTTTTCCTGCAAATTTTATTCAAATCCGATACGCTCGATGCGATTCCCTTCCGGACCATCGATACTTTTTGCGCTCTTTATCGTCGGACCGATTTTAATTTTAAATTCAGCTTTGTTTCAGCCGGTCAATGCGGAAAAGATACTTTTTGCATTTTTTAATATCACCGCCAATAGAGAATCTTTATCGATCAATTATTAATTACAAGATAGACTTAGTCAATTATTATATACGATTTTTAGTTGCAGTTAATTAATATAATAAAAAACGGTTTTTTGCTTTTTTTTTTACAAAAAGTGCTTTTTTAAGTGTATTTTTTTGTACAAAAAATATATCCGTTATTTTTTTTTAAATCCGGCTGAAAATTATAGTGTCTGCGTTTGAATCAATTTTTTGAGGCTAAATGAAAGATTTTGTTCTGAAACACAAGAAGCTAGTGTATCCATCCAGCTATAGGATCGTAATTATGAATAATAATTATGTGGGAATATAATTAGAACCTGGTAACTCCAAATTTAGTTTTCTATTTCTGGAGAGATGACGGAATCCCGTAACACGGATCGTGTTTACCAGTTTCCCGTCCAGTAAACAAAATTCCTGGACCAACAGACCGTCTGTGTACCAAACATCTGAGAGAACCAGCTCGTTCATCCTGCGTGTACCGTCCATAAAGCTCGGTTAGCAGGATCGATACATAGCATCCAAATAATTCGCGCTTTTGTGGACCGGGTAAAGAACGAGTTTGGCAGACGTCCCGCGACAAAAGGCGGTTCCCGTGTCCGTTCCTGTCCGTGGAATAATCCTTTCGTAGTAAATTACACTTTAAAGGAGGCTTTCGCGAAGATCGGCCACGAGTCGCATTAAATCCCTTATAGCCGGTATTGTGGAATTTGCTTGTAAACAAGATTTAGGGATTTGTCCCGTAGGCACGAAAATATGATAAGCCGTTCGTTTCTCGGCGTTCTGCATTCTGTCTGGCCCTGTCTCCTCTGCCCCTGTTGCTCGATCGCGTTCCCCGGACACGACGTCGTGTTTATGAAACGTAAAACCGTGAAAAAGCTCGCAAAGAGGATTTTCGGACTAAACCGTCGCTGGATCCGCGACGTTAAGGAAGAAGATTGCCGGTAAAAGTACAGGACAGGTCGTGTCGGGCTGCGACGCGATGCGCAACGGTATAATATCGCGGAACATAATATTTTTAATCCACTTTTTTCATCGAATATCAAGCACGCGCATTCGGAACGATTCGAGGAAACCTAATATTCGATCGAGGCTCTCGTGTTCCATCGATTCCGTATTATTTCCCGGGCAAGAAGGGATTACCGTGAATGGCTATATACTTTTTAATCCGACGACCGGTAACCGGATAGCAACGATAGATCGAGGTTTATCGATCTTATATTACCGATACACCGTCGGAACTGGGTCGCGCACACCCACGTGTTTCGCCAGTCGCATTAAGGATTACCCCTGGCGACGTGTAATCTCGTATAATCACGCGGCATGAATTCTGATGCGAAAAAACACCCCTCGTTCGACAGCGACGCGTTAGCTACCCTTTTCGTTTTTCCCTCTTTTCCTTTCCACCTCGTGCGTCGCTCGCTAGCGAGATTTCCCCAACGTTCCGATACGACCTACCCACTTTATTTTCATAATTTTTTTTCATAATTGGCAAAGTTCGTCAACTCAGAAATAACCGTTAGGGTGAATTGCATTGACGCTGGCCGGTTCTGGAAATATTTATTGCATCGGTGAATACTGGGCCAATTTTCCATATTCCCACAATTACACCTAGTCAAATTTCAAACATTCTAATGTGAAAAATTATGAATTCAGTAGTGCAAAAGTTGCACAGAAACGCAATAAGGTTCGAATGTGCAAATTTTCAAACTGTCAAAATGTTCCCTCTGAAACACCCATAATTGCATACTCTGTTACTAATTCTTTTCGTATACAATCTGTTCCAATAAGAAGACGATAGATAATCGATGCGAACAAGATCGTACAGTTGATGAACATCTACGGCAATCATGTCCGCGAGCTTCGATGTAAAAGAGTCGTGAAAGCGAGCTAAGTCGATATTCTGGGAATGGAAGGTGATGACCTCGATCAAAATTTGACCTTCGAGATTCGATAATTCGTGTAATTGCAACTTTCGGCCGGAAGCTTGAAATTAATGGTTATTTCAAGATGGTTGGCTGCAAGAGATGAATCGATGCCACAGGTCCAGGACCTCTGCCGTCGGGACTATTCATCAAACGCGATATACGTGACCGAGTCCTTAATTAAAGCTATGCATACAGCACAATTAGAAATGCCATGAACGGACGAACGAAACGGAAGGCACACGGTGTTCCTCCACGAATAATTTATACGAGACGCGCATTTAGCGGGACCGACAAATCGTCCTAACGAGAATCGATTTTCCGATAATTAAAGTGGGAATTGATAGCTTGCAAATCAATACACCTTCATTTGCAATATTTCTGACACTATCGGACTCTCTAATCCTGATTACTGCGAGCTCCGTCAATTTATCGTTTTTCTGATACTTTAATCATTTTTATAGAAAGTAACGTTTCAAAGTTTCAATGCTTCAATGGTTTAAAGTTCTAAAATCTAAAAATTTCGCAAGTTTCAAAAGTTCTGAAAAACCTGAAGACTTCAAAGTGTCAACACTTAAAAAGTCTGAAGACTAGATTGAAATTTTTAGATTAAAGGATTAAAGAAAAGTCTAGAAGAGAATATTAAAATTTGTATGGTCTCAAAAGTCTTAAAATTCTGAAGTTATAAGGTTTGAACATCCCAAATCTCCAAACTTTAAAAATCTCTAAATTCCGAATTCCTAAATCCTGAAATCTCAAAGTCATAAATTTCTAAAGTTTCAAAGTTTCAATCGAGTATCCCAAACTTGCAAATACTCAAATATCAAAAATCCAAATTTCAAGGTCCCAAAATTTTAAAAATTCCAATTTCCGAACCACGAAAACGATGTCAAAAATCAGAGTCCCTTCATCAGCGACGTAGGTCGAATTTTCATCCCTCGACGTGCAATCTCCGTTCTTAATCTAAAATGATGAACCACGAGGAGTATCTTCCAGAACCATTCGTCCGTGCGTGACATTTCGCTCGGTGTACCTTTTTGAAAAGTGGAAAAGGTTAAGCTGTCCGCGTCTCGGATTCGCGATGGTTGTGGGCGTGCGGAAATACAACGAACGAATGGCTGGATCCATGGTTCGCATTCTTCAAGGCATAAAACCGATACGTGACTTTCTCCTACCTCTTACTTGACACTTTCTATCGATAAAACGATTTGATTAGCAAGAACCGAAGGAAACGGTCACGACGACCAGGCGATACTTAACGCGGCTACGTGATCGAAACGCGAATAACCGCGCACTTTATCAGATACGATACCGTTACAATAGCGACTATCGATATTAACAGAGCAAACAGTCAGCTTTTATCTCATCGAGCCAATTACGGCCGAGTTGAAACGAAATTAAAGATGCATATCGATCGGACATCTGTTTAACACCTTTGAATTAACACTTTCTCGCGGCGTCAATTAAACGATCATCAGATAACTCGATCGGTGAACTCGAGGCTTGCATCCTGGTACGTTACCTCTCGATTAATCCGAATCCATTCATTAAAATGAGAACGCGTGTTCAATCTTCGATAACGAGAAATGTACTGTTTATCGAATTATCTGCCGATATTTTGTACTTTACATTGCGTACTGTGAAAACTCGATTCAGAATCAGCAACAGAGTATAAGATATCGAGACGCGTAATTACTTCTGTATCAATCTGATGATAATTCTGAAACAACTTCATACGATAACATCTACACAAACGTATAAGGGTCTATACTGTACAGGTACCTACTAGGTAACAGCTACCTACTGTACATCGAAATTTATTTCGACGTCAGCAACGAACTCGAACGTAACAAAGACGCAATTATCTGCACATCGACATACGCTAAAAATGATTTTACATCGTACGACTTCGTATGAATTCACGTCGTCGGAGTCAATGATTTGTAGTCGAAGCGTTATGATCTGCACGTGGTCGTGATAAAGGGGGCGAACAATAAACGAAGAGGCTAATAAAATGACGAATCACGTGTACAAATAAAACGCGGTAGCGGCTCGAGAATCGGGATAAAAAGAGACAGTTACATGCGGAGGTAGCCACGTTATCTGGAACCGGCCACGATCGAACGTATAATCGAGAGCGTTCATTTTTCCAAGCGGCTAGCAGCAACGTTTAATCGCAACACGTGTGCCGTGCCGGCGCAGCGTCGTTAATTTCGCAATAATTTGCAGCGCATGCCGGATTTACGAGCGTCTCCGCGGCGAAGACGCCGAGCGTATTTATCCGCGGCCTCGGCCTCGCCGCTTACCTGTTACCTGCACACACGGGACACGTGACACACGCGAGTGGCACGCGCGGCGTACGCTCGCCTCTTCCAATGGTAGAACCAGTTCCCCGATCGAATAGAAACAACGCTCTCTTTCCTCGTTCGAACGGACCCGCGTGGACACCGATGACCCCGTTAACCCCCGCGGAATCCTACCCACTTTAATTAAACGAATTTCTTACCGACGATCGCTATCGCCCTTTACTGCTCGAATATCTAGCGATACCAGCTAACCAACCAACAATTCGTTGTTTCGCTTTGCATTTTGCCACTCGAATTCAATATCGCGCCAAGAATTTTGGTTGAAGTTGCAATTTCTGAGATGCATCTCAATGTACAGTACAGTGACACACAAGGTGCGTCATATAGGATCCACTTAACTGTTAGCAATCAAGAAAGTGAGAATTTTGTTGTTCGAAGTTGAAGTTTGAACTTGTGTTTCTGGTATGTAAATACGAATCTGCTATGAGATTACGTATTTTGTTCGACGTTGTGTTTGTGAGATACAATTTTGTTTATCTGTTAGCAACTATGCAATGAAGAATTTTGTTGTTTGAGATTGCATTTTTGATATGCACTTTTGAATATCTTGTATGCGACACATCAGGTGTGTCATACAGAATTTTGTTAACTCTTAGCAATTACCATACACAGAAAGTATAATGTACATTAATATAATGTGCTTATTGTCAGCGTATAAAGATCATTGTCTTCTATTCACCCCCTTTATGTACATACTGAAACGTTTCATACATTAAAATTTTTCGAATTATTGAAGTTCTACGAACGAATGAGGTCCCATGAATTAATTAAATTCTATAAATGAATCAAATTCTATGAATACTGTTCTATAAATATATGATTTTATTCTGTAATTGAAATAAAATTTAAATAGCCTAACGTTTCTGCGAGTTCAAAGTACTTTGTCAGCATCAGGAAACAAGCGGTGTGGTCACCAAGTGGCCACCAAAGATCTTCATGGGATCGCGTCTTATTGTTCCCGCGGTTAAAAGAAACACAATGGCTATGAATTTCTCAATGGGATATTTCAAAGTACAAAAGAATCGTGCCGTTAGTCATTACGTTTTCCAAACATCGATGTTCCGTGAAAGAGATTCACTCGTGGCTCCATTTTCCAGAACTGCAAATCTTCTAACGTTTATCGGTGATCTTTTTTCGGAAAATACCATCGAGCACAGTCGGTTTATGTTATCTTCTCGGACGTCGTACAATTTTCTTTTAACCTACGTTGCACACGAGATGCTTCGATCATTTTCGAATTCTTTTCTTTCACGAAGAATCGAGTTTGTTTCGTGCCTGTACACCGTATACGAACGACGTTTCGTGATCGATCCTAACTTGAGTTATAGAATGACCAACAATTTCAACCCGCTATCAACGGAGTCAGCTGGAAAGTAATCATAGTAATCATTGATTTCCTTGATTGATTTTTGATGGATTTTCTGATTGCCTCGAATTCGAGACGATTCTTTTTAAACAATTTGTCTTTCGATTGTTACGGACAACGATCTTTGGGTTAGCAGAATGCAAATAACCCTTATGCAATGCTTATTATGAACCGTATCTCGATATTGCAAATTATTGATCTTGGCTGCAATTCGACATGGTCAATAACGACGAAATTATACTTATTATCTCCCGAACTTTCACCTAACGTTACAAACTTTCGGTCAGGTGAAATAATATGCGTAAGAATTTGCTTGTCCTGTGCCTCCCTTAACTTCAATACGAACAACACACATTTTAACGAGAGTACTCTAATGACTTCTTCAATTTGTTCTAAAATTCTGTTTTAGTATTTCTTATTAGGTTAGATATACTACTAGCCTCAAGATGGCTCCCTAGATGCTATACAATACTACCTTCATTAGCCAAAACGTAACTGGAAAATAGCAGTAATATTAATTAAATATTTACTTCAATTAATTAGCGTTCCTTATCGTCACGATACACAGATACAATTCTTGCCTCGATTGGTAAATTTTCCTAGTGATACATTGCTCTAAACTTCGCGCGTAACGTCGATAACCATTTCATCGCGAACATTTTGCATCCGTAATATTCATAACCTCTCTCTGGCATTCGCGGAACAAATTCCGAAAGCGAGTTAACAAATTGGACTCCCCGAAAATTTACACAAACTGCGACGACGGTAGATAATTTTCCTCAACTTTCGTGCTGAGCGAGCATCCCGTGGGACATCGCGATTCCGTAAATCAGAGAAGGGGCAGTATAGTAATTCGCGTCGTCGTCCTCCTCCTCGCGATCACCAGCCAGAAATTAAGATTACGTTGATTGCGAATGGCGTAGTGTCACGCATTCGGTGCGTAGCATGCGCGTACACGATGAAATGGGAAACGTTCTCACAATTATTGCCAGTTTTATTGCGTAATCACGTTTCCCTGCGCAGTGTAGGAGCGGCTGCTCGAAGGAATCGCATGAAATTAGCATTTCCAACGGCGTACGCCGCTTCCCACGGTGTGGCGAGTACGTACCTACCGGACCTTAGCCAACCTGGAATAATAAGGATCCAGAATCGCGTTCCATCCACGGTCGGCAACGAATCCTGCATCCGTTTCGTGGTCTCGCACACGCATCTTTAATGAGTTTAACTTCGCCGACAGATTAAAGAGCACCGGCCCTTCTTAACGCTCCGTTAAACAATTTCACATTTTCTTCCAATCTCTACCTCGGCTCGCCTCGGCTCACGAATGTGGAGCTAACTTGTTTGCTCTGAAATGCCGATGTTAAATTATCTTTAATACACCTATTTATGCAGGCGATTGCGGAGTTTATGCATTCTTTGCATTTCAACTTGCACTGGAACGTATGGCCACCGCAATGGACTATAGCGTATGAATTATCTTGTGATGCTTTTGAACGTCTTGTGCAGGAATTTCGATCTTTAGTAATCTTTATTATTTGATGACCTTACAGGATCGTATTCAATCTAACCCAATGTGTCCGTGAACAGTACAGACGGAATGTATTATTTAAAGAATAATAGTTTATATGTTCCCTGTATCAAATTCTTCGCTTGTGATGACAGTAAAAATGATTTCATTCGAAGTCGTTTAATGGTTGCTATAATATGCATAAAAGTGTATATATAAAAATCGTATACTCTGCCACTGTATCAAAGTTGTTTCTCTTTTCTGAAATATAAAAAATGGTACCTTGTAGTAGAATTTAATGCGAATAACATTATTTGTGTGTACAATATTACTAGTCCACGAGTACCGTTTTTTAATGCAGATTACAAAATTTTAATACAAGAAGTATCCCGATAAAAGAAGTTCCCCACCGCGTTGATCTTTTAAAAATGCACAAATTCCAAGCAACAAGGAGAAATCTGTTCGGCCGAGGGGCACCAGTATCGCGTTTAATAAATCAACGACCACGCTCCTGGGAGTATCGCGAAAATTTTTGGCTGATTAATGCCGTTCGGTTTGAATATCACAGCGAACGATATTGGACCCGGGGCCGTGTGTTTATTAAAAATAAGGAGTCAGGCTGGTTGGCTCGGTGGTTTCGCCTTTTAAGTTACACGATCGTGATACGGTCTGGAAGGTAGGGCACCTCCTGGACCGGGAGTTTCGTAAAATAAACAGCGAATCGTTCGATGCGCTTCTAAGAATGTTTCCCTGTTTTATGAATATTCATTAGGTCGAGGCAAGAGTCGGCTCATAACGTGTCCCCCCGTGGGTCCACGACACTCTTATTTTTCTATAATAATAGCGTCGCCATGGCAGTAAGGAATCGGGGCCTGGGTCCCCGGTGTTCGTCGTCGCTTTAAACATTTTATCGGATCATTTATATCTCATGAACAGCCATAAAGACACGCGCGGAGGGGGGTGTTTTGCATGTGAAGTGGCCGAAAATACATAGGAATTAATTAGACTGCCATAAATAGCGGTTCTCCCGGTTTTTTATGGGAACGAACCGCGTCGGCCGTAGAGGCGTGTTTGTTGAAAGAAGACTTTTGACACTTCGCCGTGTAACGTAACGCGAGCTCCAGCATAATTCAACGCCATAACGAACCAATGAATACATTAACGTTCCTCCCGTGTCGATCCCCTTTCGCGAGCCGATTTTCACTTTAATTTACAACTTCCACCGCGAACGGGTTTCAAGATTCGCCGGCGAATTTGCATTTCCCTGCTCCGCCTATTAAACAAAGGATCCCGGTTTTATGGTCCTTAAATCATTGTACTGCCGTCGATGAATCCTTTAAGAAACGATTCTGGCTCGTGTTAGGTCGACGTTATTCATTAGCCGAGAATCTTTCACCGAGTTATCTTTTCCACTATGTTTGCCTTTGCTTCTCTTTTGCGGCTACAACGAACGGGACCTTTTTAGGTATACGGTTTAACCTTTAGGAATAGAAATTTCAGGTCATCGAGGTTCAATTGCTTTGCTTCTAAATCGACGTGATTTGTCCACGATTCGATACGGAATTTTAAAAGTTTAGAAAGTTTAGAATGCTCGAGAGTACTCACTGAGTGGGTACGCTAGAGTGATGACACTTTTTTAGATTGGGAACGCGGTAGTGTACTCTTGGTTTCGAAATTCCCAGTTTGATGTTTATAAATTACCTAACTTAAACGTTTTTACGTTTGGAAACTCGGAATTGACAAATTTGAGAATTCTAGTTTTTCAATTTTCTTCTACGTTTATGTATCATTTTTAGGTTTTCCATAATCTTCACTCCATGCATGATAATTCCTGATATTCCCTGATTACTTGTTCATTATGTTCCAATCTTTTCAGAATCATATAATATTTGTAGTTATGTACATTTATAAATTCCTACATCCTAATTATACGTATCCAAGGTTCTCATATCTCAGATTTCTATATCTATGTATTGTTATGTTCCAAATTCTTATACTTCAGATTATTATACCCCACCGTAATTTTATAAATACCCTGGTCAGCACCTGTCCAAATCGTTACACCTCAACAAAACCCTCTATTCTCCGAAAACAAGGAATGCCTAAATCAAACATACCAAAGTGGCAATATCCTGCACACCGTAATCTAAAACGGTGAGTGTTTCTATTTTTAGAGAATCTCGAAACAACCACCCTTCTATTACCCCGTCAAAGCTTTGGTTCGACGTTTTAATAACCCCGCAAGTGCAACCGAGGCGACATAACCTATAATTAAGGGCAACGGCGAATTTCGACAGACTCGTCGCTTTCCCAGTATCGGCCCCGTCACGGTGATCCATAGTATTCAACCCTATTGATCCCACGTAGATGGATGCATCGATCTCATCGTCGATCCAACGTAATAGATGGAAAAGGCTCGGTACGTCAGCCTTTGACTTGGGTCGAACCGGCCGATTCGATGGCTCGATAAGGAAAGTGCTCGAACGGTAGCCTGTAATTAACGACGTTAAGAGAAGAGTTTTCGTTCTACACGGTCGAAGGGCAGCTGCTTTTGTGGCGGGTTCTCGTGCTCCTTTCCGGCGCACGTGATAAGCTGCAATTAAATTGATTGGCTCGCGGAATTCAGCTGCGGCTAACCCATGCAATATGTACATGCATTTACACGGGGTGCAAAGGTGACCACCGTGGAAATCGCAGGTAGGTCGGACCTTGAATGAAACCGCGTGTACTTCGACGGTATGAAAAATTGCGTTGCAACTTGATGGAGGACTGAATTCCTCAATTACTTGAAGGGTATACGAGTTTACATCCTGCGTGTTTAATTATCGGCGCATTTTTTTCGGGCAGCAACCGCTCGAGATATCCGTGTGGCCAATCGAAGCGACCTGAACAGTGTTCGTATATCTTCGAGGGAACGTGTTCATTATCGGATACGTAATTTGATGATTTATGTGCTTCCGAATTTTGTTACACTCGCGTTTTAGGAGGGCAATATTCGCAGGTACGATATGATCATGAATATGTTAGTGAATTTTTAGATGCTGAAATTTCGCATCACTGTTTTGCTAAATCTCTATAAAAAATTCGATCGTGATTGAATTTTACATTGCATTGCAATGATTTTTCAACACTTTTCACTCGGAAACATTTTACTGTGAGCATATAGCAACTGTAAAACTTTCTGGTTAAAAAGTTTGACCAATTTTTTCGAAATTACTATTTTTATATTTTTTATTATTTTATACTATTATTGACTACAAATATAGTTATAAGTCGTTTATTAAAAATTGTTGCATTAAATCAAATGGCGAGTAAGAATCGTTGCTTGTGCACAAACAGTGAACATTCTGGAAAGCATGGTTGTATCTTGGTCCAACTTACGTGTGTGATCGTCGTAACAAATTGCTTGTAACCAACAATTATTATAAACTAACAGTATAAAATACAAAGAGTATTATCTTATGATTTCCCCCTTTATGTATTTGTTAAAATGTTTCATACATTAAAATGCTTATATGTTTATAATTTTTCTACGAATGAATCACATGCAATGAATTAATAACGTTCTATGAACGAATCAAATGTTACAAATATTGTTCTATGAATATTGAATTTTACTGAATAAATGTTCAGATCTCATTTTATGCCCTCGATACGATATATGCTCCTAAAGCTAACATCAACGCGAATGAAACGCTTCAGAAATATTCTGTCTGGGATTCGCACGAACATCCCCAAAACACCATTAACCAAAAACGAGGAGTGTCTATCGAGGCTACTACTTCGCCGTATAATCGATGCCGAATGAGACTTAGCATGTACATAAGTATACAGTAGACGCAGAAGCAGCGGAGTTTCTCACGCCGATGGAGAAGGTGTCCGCCTAAACCGGTGGTTGTCGAGCGATTCTATCCGTCCGCTAAGCAAACGGCGCGTTCCTGGACTACTTTTTCAGCGTGATCCCGGTTGGCCGGCAGCGATTCTGAAACGTGTCATTAGAGAAGCGTAAAAGGGAGCATCGATAAGGAAGGTGTTGAGAGATACGCGCTGTCTCGCAGATACCAACGATCGCGAGGTGTTAACCGGGCAGTCACGTTATGAATAGGCGTTCCACACATGGCCAACGAAACGGTAGGCGTTCGCAACACGCATCTCTCCTTTATCGACCAGGCACAAATCATCCTGGGACGTCCGATCCTCTTCAACATCTCTCGGATCATCTACTCCGACACGATGATGCTGAAAACTGGTTCGAATGCGAACGATTCGCTTCGAAATCGTGGCTAGCGCGATGTCAACGCTCAGGTAATGCGTTGCTTTAATGGAACTAAGGCGAGGTGTAACGTGTTAGGTGGTTAATGTTCTCCTGTGACAGGCAATTCTGCGCGAGATAGAGTTGATTATAGGAATCTGCTTTTAATCTTACGGTTGTGTGTTAGATAGTTTTTGCTGCTAGCGTGTTATTATTCGTCGTTTATTCTTTTCAGCTGGAGGTGTTAATGAATATAGTTGATGCGATAAAACCTTGCACAATTATGAAAAATGGCTGTCATTTTTCCTTGATACATGTCATGTTATGTGATATGATATGTACCAGATTTTAATCCGTTGATATGTTAAGTTAAATTTGAATATTTTTATTCGATTATGGTGAGTGAAGTGATGAGTGACATCATGTTCAATATATTATGTTCAAATACATTATATTCAAACTGTCTACATAAATTACATTCGACTGTTTATTTTCGGAAATAAAATTTCATGAAAACTCTAGTAACGTGAGAATAATGACTTGCTCTTCGTCATCCTAGAAGTATTGTGACCATCCAATTATATGATCACGATATGATTTACACACATCCACACGAAATAAAAATAAAAACACGAACTCAGTAAAGATCACAAAACCGTGTTCCCACGGATGAATTTTCTCTCCTGAGACCTAAGATCTCACAAATCGGTCATCGGAATACGAAAGGTCCAATTTTGCTAGCGGAATTGTTTGAGCACCCCGCAGTGGTCGAATCGATTCTTGTGGAACCGATTGGTGCGGGAAGGATCACCCCCGGGCGTCGTTTTGCGCGGTGTGGAATTAACCGGTGCTTCCCCCTTTTCTAAAACCAACACGTAATTATCTCACCGCCGGTTGTTCGGTAATTTTCATCTTGGCGGGCCTTTTTCCACCGACAGGTACTGGCCACGCCGATAACCGATATTTACATGGCAGGTGATATCAATTATCGTTCGAGAGGCGCCGCTGCCCCCGGGGGCCAAAATTGCAGCCGGTCTTTGGACCCGTTTCCCCGCCAATTTACTCGATTCGCGCCTTCGACCACTTTTTTTGCACGCTACTCTAGCTTCGTCCACCGTAGAATCGTTTTTCGGTGAATCACGCTCTCCCTGGGCTCGATTCAATGGACCACGAACAAAAAACGGGACCCGCGCCTCGATAGTCATCCTTCGCACCGATTAATTTTTATGACGCCACGCGGCTTTGTTCGGGGGAGGCAATATTTAGTATGCTTTGCTAGCTGCGTGAGGGGTGTATCTTCTTCGATGTTGCGTGGGGTTTATTGTATTGGAGAAACAGTGGGTATCTTACTGTGAAATTGGGAATAGTGTAAGTTGATTTCCGAATTTTGATGATTTGGAATTTTTAACTGGGACACGTGGGTTACCATTTTCTTGCGATCTACTATCCCTAGGATTTTTCTTCCCTATATGCTGGACTTCGACGCCTCAGGTCACTAGATCCATGTAACTCTACTTTTCGTATCCCTACGTCCCAATATCTCCACATCCCAATATCCCTACACCCCAATATCCCTACACCCCAATATCCCTACGTCCCATTATCCCTATATCCCAATATCCCTACATCCCAATATCCCTACATCCCAATATCCCTACATCCCAATATCCCTACATCCCAATATCCCTACATCCCAATATCCCTACATCCCAATAACCTTACATTGCAATATCCTTGCGTCCCATATTCTTATAATCTCATATTACCCTGCGTTCCTACATACCTGGACCCCCATCTCTCTGCATCATCACATCTGCACGCCCCAGATTCCCAGACTGCTAAATCTCTATGTCTCCATAACCCTACATCTCCGTATCCCCGCGTCTACAAATATTTGCGTCCACATATCCTACCTTGCCCACAGCCCTGTATTTTCGTATGTCTAAATCCTCATATTTACCAAAGTATCTTCACAGAATTAAAAATCCCGCAATTCCTGTATTAATTTCATTCATCGCCCAGTTACGCACGCAAATAAAATTTAAAACTCGAACTTCTGTTTTGTTGTTCGACAACGTTCCATCAAGAGCGGAGTGGACCCGCTCTCGGCACCCACGCATCTTTTGGCAACAAGACTCTATCTGCTCTTGTTTCATCTCGAAGAGGATTGGGCGTGACGCACCGTTGCAGCTGAGGCGAGCGAGGTGACTCGATAAGTACCGTGATGGTCGCCCAGGGCAAAAACAAATAATAACTCCGACAGGAGGAGCCCGTTGGTTAGCGGCTACGTCCGGCATCGAAGCAATCTCGCCTTATTTTCAGGGCGACTATCGCAATTTGCAGAACGGTTGTCTCGCGAAACCTCGGCCCTGTCTGGAACCGGTGAATTACAGGGCGCCCGTCACCCCGTCGTATTACGGTGTTGGTTTTCGAGCCTTTTGCGTTAAAAAGACACGTGCAATCATCGTTCCTCTTCCTGTTGGCCTAGAATACCCCGAAACTGCCGTTTATCACATCCTGATTGCTTTCGTTTCGTCACCCGTACAATTTCTTCCTTCCTCGACTGTCTCTTCATTCTTTTACCTAACTCCTCAACTGTTAAACTATTCCCATATAGAAATACTCTTTGTTTATAACTATTTTATTTACAAAGTTTCTGTATTTACAACTATTTCATTTATTTAGAACGATATATCTATTTACAACTATTTATTTATTTAGAACATTTTATTCATTTACAACTACTTTATTTGTAATCATTTATTTATTCATAACTACTTTATTTACAACAATTTATTTTGTTTGCAACTTCGTATTCTGTGTTCTGGTGCTGAAGGAACATTGAATGCGACCGAGAAAATATTTGGTACGATTTTTCAAGAATTCCACGTGGTTCGATTGAGAGGCGGAACTTCGAAGTGATTTACAATGGAGCCCGTAAATCGAAGCTGCAGACTTTTTCGCTACCTGAAGAGTTTCTACCGTGCATGAGAATAGAGCGTGCGTTCCGATAGCAGGTGTCAGGGTGGCTTGTTTGCAAGGGAGCTAAATTGCAGCCTGTTCCGTCTGGGGGATCGATCGCGTGACCGAATACTTACTCGATTATGCCTCGTTCATTTAGCGGGATCATGAACGTAAGCGAATTCCGACCTGTTACCAGCAATGAGCTTGTTCGGCTTATGGGAAAACGCTGGTCCATTGGATGAAGTTAATGCAAGGTATTGATGCAAATGATGATTCCGTATCATTAAGACTCGTTGATTAAATCTTGACGTTGATTGCTTCGGACGTATTCTTAATTCGAGCACAAATTGTACACGGGTACAATCCTGGACATGATTAAGTGGAGTGCATCTCGAAAACTGTGGTTCACGTTGCCTCTTAGGGAAAGTTAATGAAGGCTTATGTTGCAATGAGTACGTTACTCATGTTTGACAGGAAATTTAGGAGCGCTCTTAGTCGATCAGTTGATCACTTTATCGTCTCGCTATAAGGTTGAAATTTTATTTGGAATAATTTAGAATCTGTGCAGGTTTCTTCTAGGATCTGGACTTAATTTAGATCTCAATCTTCTCTTCATTCTAGATTTCTTTAGGATCTTCTCCTAGGTTCTAGGGGTGTGAGGGTTCCTCTAAGTTCACATATGAAACTCCTCCGAAACTCTAGATTCTCCCTAGGTCCTATATTTCTTTTGGGCCCTAAATTCCTTCTAGGTCCTAAATTATTCATAAGTTGCAGGTTATCCCCAAATTCCTGGCTCTAAGTTCTCTCTAAAGTCTCCTTAACCTCTTTTACAACCTATTACTAGATCTTTCCTAATCTCACGCCGAATTTTGCCAAGAGAACCATAAATTAAAAGTGGCTAATAAAACAATCCTCTCACGATTTCACCCTTATTCAAAAGTCCTCTACGTAGCACTCGAGTGTACGAAATAATACAACGACAGAACAAAGAAAAACTTGTACAAAGACAAACTTTGACTACACATATATTTAATCTCCATCAGAATATGTGTAAGCGTAGCCAATTCCACCGTATCAACTAGAACGCGCTCCTTCATTAATTTTCCTACCACCCCAAATGGGAACGAGCTAACAAGCTCATAAAATCGCCAAATTTCTTACGAAGAGTTCACTTTTTCCCTTCTTTCGACCCTCGCACGATTTGCTTCATGATTTATAGGACTCGTCCGTCGACGGCGAAGGGTGTGAAAGAAAGAGGGTGCTAAATGTCCCCAGAACTCACCTACGGTACCAACTGTAGCTCGTTCGGGATTGGTCACGCTTTTTTCCTCCTCCGGTCAAGTATGTTTTTGAAAGATGCGATTTGTTTTTGCCGGGCAAATTGCTTGTCCTCGGGAACGTCTTCCGCGACTCGCTTCGCGTGCACGCTGTTTGATGCGCGCGTTTTGCAAAGAGGAGAACGGTGGCTCGTTCGTTCGTTCGTCGTGAGGAATGAAAAAAAGGGAAGGACCAGTTCGAAATGGCAAAAAGACACGGGTCCAGGCCGCAAATTCGTTTCTGGACAAAGTGGCAGCTGGATCGCGCTGATCACAGGGCCGTATTAATGGGGGAACCGGGAGGAACGTGTCATTAGAGAGGGCACCGCCAACAAAAAGGTATTTGTTCATTAATTTTAATGAAATTATCGGAGTCACGAGACCGATGCGGCCCCGATAGACGAACCCGTAGACTCTGATAATTTAATTTCATCCGGTCATGGTTCCCTTATTTCCCCGGTAAATTGTTATGCAAATTGAATCCGACGGGACGAGCGTGGCGGTGAATTTTAATATTAGCAAAATTCGCGTCCTACGATAAAGGATTTCCAGATTAACGAAAGATTTTGCATTTTAACACGGAAATTAATTAGAGTGGCATTAAAATCGGCGAAGCGATATAATTAATTTAATCTGACCCACTTACCGCATGCAATTAATTATTATGGAGTAAGTTACATTAAGTGGGAAATTCAGGATTTAATTCCCGGTCTCGATTTAAAGTTCGATATCGATCCAGACTATACCGTCTATTATTTCGAATCCGTGCCAGACATGGTATCTAGGCTAATTAAGCATCTCGTACGATCGTTTAATTAATCGGTAATTGCCACGATTAATTACGATCAAAGGTTCGAAATCTGGTTAACGCGGGCACCGTTTCGCGTTGCTCAGTTACGTAGATAAATGAACCATTAGGATCCCGGCTTATAATTATAAAAATCGCGTAGGCGGTGCTTTGGCGCCGTGAGCCTTCATCAATCATCCATCAATCTACGAAACCCGCATTTCTTCTACATTATCTGATCCTCGAGCTAAGAAACGTACGCTGCAGTCGCTACGAAATGGGCCATCTTTCAACTAACAATTATCTCGTAACATCCGAACGTTCTATGATGGAACTGACACCGACGATTGCTATTTAAAAGTACCAATTAAGCGACTTAATTACTTTTTTGTTCTCTATTTCGTAAATATATTTCCTTATTAATCTTCCATCGTTGGAATTGTTCAGATTATACCGTAAGTGATATGTTACGTGATACTCGTATGCACTCAACTTCTTGTCACAATTTAATAGCAACAGTTTAATAGAATTTTAAGATTTTGAATGATAATTTTGATCGAGGTTGAAGTTACCTGTATCAAAATGTCTGACAAAGTTAGTTTCATGATATGTTATGAAATGTCAATTTCGAATGTTCACTTCGGTCCACTTCATTGACATACATATGTAAGTCATATGTCAGTCTACTGTAAGATGAAATTTAAATTAAAATCAAGACATCGCAAGTCATTTTCAAAGTATAATATGAAAACAATGCACAGGTACATTTATTTAGTACACAAATTATCGTCAAGCACTCATTCAACGCTCAAACAATTATTAACACTAGAAGTACCGGCATTAAATGCATGCTTACTTCAAAACTGAAAATGAAGTAAAAAAATATATAAATAAATATTGCTACATCACCTAACATATGCAACCATTCATTAGCTCAATAAAACATGACAGACATTTTGACAAAAGGACAGCAATAAAATTTTGTAAGAAAAAATGCCGAACCCGAAGTCATTTTGACTGGTTGGTAGTTCTAGTGTTAAATAGAGTATAATCTACTTAGAAAGTTCACTGGGAGTTAGTAAATATGCTTGTCGCGACGAGTACGAAACTTAGATCGTCTGGAACGAGGGGTTTCGTCCAGTTTGCGGCGAAACGAACGTTATTTTCGGCCGGCGGTGATGCGCGAGAACGAATCGAGCAGAAGCGGTGCCAGTGTCCAGTCGATTAAAATCTTAGGACGCGTCGGTGCACGAAATCGCGGCAGTAAATCATGAAAAAGAGAAAATCGATCTTCACGCCCATTCCGGGGCAGAGGAATCAGCTTGCCGATCGGCGTGGCCAGCCTAGCGGCCACGCTCATGGCCAAATTCGTCCGCGATCAAACAACGAGCGACGGGGCTTAACAATTTTCGCCTGCCGACGCTCTCGTTCTTTCATCACGTTGCAGTTTCGGCTATGCAACCTGTTCGAGGGGGAACAAAAAAGCGACGAGAGTGCATCCAGAGCATCGCTTCGGGCCGATTCACCCACGTCGAGACTGCGATCCAGTTTCGAAAGCGTACTGTACCGCTTCTATAATACGTACGACGGTGATGTAACTTGGTCGAAAGTATTAGTCGGATGTTTCAGTGAACATTATATAGAATGCAAGTGGTATTGCATCGTTGGAATCGTTTTACGTGAAAATTTTCAGTATGAAACCCTGCAGCAGAAGTGCTTGGATCTAACGCTATTTAACCCTTTGCGATTCATGTTCGCCATTATGCAACAATTTTAAATACATAACTTTAACCCTAGAACTACCGACTTATAATGTACAATTATTTTGAAGTTAAAAATGAAGTTAAAAAATAAATGAACAACACACTTAACACTAACCTGCAAAGTTAATAGTAACCTGTATTAAACAAGTTTTTATAAAAACGATATAATGTTTCTTTACGATCGAATTAATCTGTAACAATCAACAAAATTTTTTGTGATTTTTATTAATAGTAGACCATGGCATAACAAGAAATCCGCAATAAAAATACCTTAATATTAGTAACAAGGAATTCGCTAAGAAATCTCTAAAAGAAGCTTTGAATTAATTAAGTATCCACGCACGAAGAATTAATTACAGTCATCTAAATCTTTCACGGACGAATAAAATACGCGCTTCTTCGCTTAAAATTTTTAATTGCATTAAATAATAATTTCAATCTACAATATAATCGTTAATATTTACTATAAATAATAAATACTTATCTTTTATTGATTATAGATACATGGTAACGTTATCACAATCAATTGACAATAAATACATTGTACACCAAAGTTATCGCTTAATAAAATAAACTATTTCTGAAGAAAAAAAGCAAATTCTGTATAGAACTTTTTTCACGACCCAACAGCTTATTACCTATAATCGTGCAAATCACGCTTTCCTCCCCTAGGGAGTATTCCGAGACAACGAAAACGAATTTTCACAAAATTTTGCCAACGGAAAGAAATTTTATCACCGTTCTCCTCACACTCATTGAGGCTTTCGTTTGTTGATCAAAACTTTCGGTATCGTGCTTTGCACGTGGGCGTATTTCGGGTTTCTCGCGGGTTTCCCCATCGGTGACTTTTTGTTGGCCGACGCTGACAACGGGGTACGATTTGTGGGCGAGACTTTCGGCGTGGCGGCACTTTTGCTTCGCGAAGCTTCATCTTTGCTCGTGGTGACCGTAACGTTCAGTTTCGAGGACGTGGGTGTTCCTGGAAAAGCCGACGAGGATCTTCGAAGTTTCGGGGGTTGACTTGGTCTCAGCGTCGAGGAACGTCCCAATCCCGGAAAAGTGCCGATCGAGGAGAGTCGTCGAATAGGTTTCGTCGTTTCGGGGAACATTTCCTGTGAAATTGTGCCAATCGAGACGTCCCATATCATTTCGCACCCGGTTTGCTTTTAAATGTAGTACCCTATCTTACTTTACACCGAGATTCGTAACTCTGATCGAAGAATAGTAAACTACGATCAAATTCCCGTATGTAATCATACAAGGTATTGTGATAAAAAATTTAGAAATACTTAAATTCTATTATTTGAAAATTTAAATTTTTAAATCTGGATAAAATTGATAATTTGTTCTGAAAAAGACGTCGAGTACAGCGAAGTCTCGAAATCTATATGGTCATAAACGTAGTTGTAACGAAGACAATTGTCGAAAGGAATATTTGAGTTTCTCAATTATAAAATTTGCAAAATTGTTAATTCGAATAAAAATTGATTCAGACGTGAAATGAACTTTCCAACCTTTTCCACTTGCTCGATATCCGATATGACGTTGTAAGCGCTTTCTCGAAGCGCATTAATTTTCTTTATGAACGAGTTGCTCTTCATTTTCTCCCCGCTTATAGCAGACGTTTTGATTTTTTCATTAGGTTCGGCCTCGTTTTTATCCGCAGCACCGTTCGACTCGTTTTCCTGCGGTTCCTGGCGAACGAACGTGCCGGATCTGCTCACGGAGCTCACGTGAATGGCTGGACTTGACCGTGATATGAACTGAAAGAGAAAGTAAAAAGTCGAACCACTTTAATTCAAGAACATGAAGGAAACGCGGAACGAATCAGCCGATTACGCGAATTCTAACTCCTGCTTGCTTTTTGCACCTCGACAATACAATGTTGCTACGATCGCAAATATTTGATCGGTGCAAAAATAATCGAACCCGAACAGATTGTTTCTTATTTTCCAGCAAATATAACGTTACATACATAGCAAACGTTTCTGTGTACAGATAATGGTACATAGGGTAATTCCGATCGTGGATTACCTTCTTCGTTTCAGGCGTGATTTCGCCGTCATTCTTCATGCTCTCCATTTTGTCCTGGCTTTTCGATACCATCGCTTCATTGCCAGGAACATTAACATTGTCCGCCGCCGAGAATGAAGTTAAAGTATCCAGTGATCTGAATCTGAAATCGTTGCGAGTATTAAAATAGAACCACTATGAAGGTTAATGGGCGTGTGATTAGTTGAAACCGTGTTAATAACCTTCCCAGAGAGGTATTGTTTATGTCCGGATTAATTTTCGATATGGTGGGAGCATTTGGCGTGCAAACAGCGATTCCTGTGGACGGTGTTCTCATTGTTGAATAATCGGGCACTTGCAATGTTACTCCCAGCATTATTTGAGCCACATCGCGGATTACGCTTATTGCTTGCTGATTGGTCAAAACTGGACCCGAGATGCCTGTTCCCTGAGGAAATAGTAAAATATTTTCGTAGGTTTCACTTAAAATAAAATGACAGATTCTACATTTAGATTTTTTTTTATTTTAAACAAGTTTATAATTTCTCGTATGTTGAAATATATTGTCAAGGTCAATATCTTGGTTTTTCTTAATACACGTACAACCGTCTCTGCATTACTAAATACTTTATCATTATTCACTTATATTTCTGAAATTAATATGTCACGCATCTTTTTCATCGAATGTGGACAGAAACGTGGAAAGTCATCTTTTTAATTGAAAATACTGTTCAATGTACTTCTCAATATTATGCAATTTGAAGAATGTTAACCGTCAATAATTTATTTAATCATTTCACTGTTCACAGAGAACAACTTCGACAAGAAAAGTTATCCAACTATTTTTATCGATTTCGATCGAACGATAACACTCACTGTCTTGGTCCAACGAGAAATTAATTGCGTTAGTTCTTCGGCAAAATTAACCACGTTCATTTTGACCAAACAACAGGCTGTTTAGATTCAGATGAAAACCGTCGACTGGATTGTCTTCGAACGTGTATAATCGTTCAGTGACATCGAAAAGTCCTTACCGTGTTACTTATCGTGTTTACGTCAGTGACGTAATCAGGAAACCGGGAGCCCCCGTATATCGTTTCCGAAAGAGTTCTCCTGAAATTTGTGCAAATTTCCTGGACACACAGAAAATTTCAACGCGTGTATGTTCAACTGTATTTGCACGGGCCTGGGTTAAGTTTATTCGCGTTGCTACTGTGTCTTCGCAATTGGCCTTTGTTCCGTCTAATTCTGGGTTATTTGGCGAACGGATAGAGCTGCTCTGTGCTAACACAGCCTGTTATTTACGTTCCGAGTGTCTGTACAGCTTAAAGGCGGAAATGGTTAAAATTTTATTCGTAAAGTCACACTCACAATCTGTCGCGTTTCTCCAAATAAATTGCAGGTATCGTTTCGACGATGATAACATTCTAATGAAAATAGGTACATGCAGTACGTGAGTTTATAATTGTAATTATTCTAAAGTGAATTTATTATTGTAATTATTCTACCTTCCGAATTTATAATTGTAATTATTCTACCATGTAAATTTGTAATTGTCACTATTTTGCATGTGACTTTATAATTGTAATTATTCAAATTTTAACATGTCCACTTCAAATTACACTGCATAGAACTGTCAACTTTTCTGCTGTTTCAAACCGCAACGGAGGAGTTAATCAAACATTGAGAACCAGGATTGACTCATTTCGAACACTTCATAATGAAAATTTTATAACAAATTTCTTTTTGCAGAAATATTTACACCTGCAAAGTACTTTTTAAAATACTTTCAAAATCAATCAACAATAAATTGTAAACACGTGAAGTGTGAAATTTTATAATCATGCCTTTATTTAAAAATTTTCTAGATAAAAAGAGTTGCGTATTTTCAACATTTCTTAACCACCATATTTTGTAATTGCTCGATGAGCCTTGTTCCTTGGTCTTCTTGAAGCAAACAGGTGGATACGATTTCGAAACAAAAGCAATAATTCAACGCAACGATTTTTGCCGTGAAGGAATGTTATCGGTCGCATCTGTAAATTTTCGCTTCCCAGAGTAAACACAGTGAACTAACCGGACGAACGTTTGGTCGAAACACGGGGCAACCGTGGCCGTTCACTTTAAGCTTGTGTCGCCAAGGAAATTGCAGAAATGCCACGGGAAATGGGTCGATTGTCTCGCATTCTGTGACGGTTGGTGTCAGAAACGAGACTCGCCACGACTCCGAGGGGTCCCGAGTGACTTAATTAACTGTACCGTTTCGCTCTAACGAGAGAAACGATTGCTCGTGCACGATTGAACGGGAGTATCGATTGCTCCTCTTGTCACGCTGCACGGAGTACGAATGGAAATCACGTAGAAAGAGGAGACCAAGTAAAACCCACCTCCAATGGGCGATCGTTTGCAATGGTAATGAAATATCGCGCAGAATAATGCATATTTTATGTACGCAATTATCGCGGTGGCAATTAATATTTCAATCGGGAACGATGTTCCCTGATACTGGTCCGATCGAAGATTCTAATTTATTCAATTTCCTTTCGCCATCTTTTCCTTCCTTCGTGACGATCCTCCCGGCAAATCGTTTACGAAACTGTTTCAAACTTGTCATCTTTCATTATATTTGTAATTCAATGGAGATCATAATGGAAAGTACGACAGATCGACGGAGATCCACAGTACCACCATGTGTTTCAAATTCGTATTCTTTGTTTCGCGAAACACGCGTACGACAGAAACGATCAATTATCATAATTTTGAACGACAGTGAATTTAAATTAATACACAAGAAAATAGTATGTGTTGCACGCTCGATTCGATCCCGTGCAAGAGGAACTCATTGTCCAGTGACGTGCTCGTACACCCACATCGATTTCAACGACGTTCAACGAACAATGAAGCCGAAGAGGCTGCACATTCAGCCATCCACTTTGCCGATTCGCGACGGCTTTACCGAACAATCTTACACGAGTATTCGTGGACTAAACACGGCCACTCCTCGTGCCTGCCAATTATTCCCTGCCACACGTCGGCGTACTGATGGAGTAGTCCGCGAAAGAGGCGTAGGAACGTGATAAATCTCCCTTGGGGAAAAAACTAGCTGCCCAAAAATATATGCAAGCTGTAGATGGATGGGTGGAGTGCAAGGGCGGTGCCTGGTGCCGAACGGTCTCGTCTTAGTTTGTTTCTCGAGACTCCCTTTCCCCTTGTACGGTTTCGCCACCATCACCCTTCGCATCCTTTTTGGTGAATTTTTTGGCGATTGAACGATTAGGACGGGGCGGTGCTCGTCAGTCAAACTGTGAACCCGTTTCTGGCGTATGCAGATTAACGTGCGATTTCATCGACGTTCGATTCTCGTTTTATAGTGGGTGTCAAATTACGGTGTACAGTGTCGGCCACGTGTAAGATACGCGAGAATTAGTATCGTCAATTATGGGAAATTCATTATATGCTTGGAATTTATGGGACGGTTCAATCGGTTGACACACGGTACGCGTTCATTCAATGTGTCGACGTATACGAGGCGATCAAATGCTTCGTGTATGTGGTGATCAAACGTTGGCGGTGTGCAATTTATGTGGTCAAACGCATCGGCGTTCAATATTTTGGCGTATAACACATAGCGATGTTATGGCAATTTAACATGTTGGTATCCATCACTTGAACAGATAACATTGATATGTAATACGTGGCGATTTAATTTATCGATGTGCTATGCATTGATATCTAATGCCAAGTCTATCTAATACGTTCATATTCAACGCGTGATAATTTAGTGTCTCGATATCTGTGACACATCAATTTAATGTACCAATATCGAAGGCGTGGAAATTTAACGAGTCGATGTCGAACGCACCGTCATTCAACGTGACGACGTTGAACGCGCTGATATCCAGCGCGTCGATATCGAACGTTCCGATATCTGACATGCCGATATACAATCGACCGAGATCCCACGCATGGTAGTTCAACATGCGGATACCCAACGTGTAATAATCCAATACGATGATACCCAACATGTGATAATCCAACACGACGATACCCAACGTGTAATAATCCAACACGACGATACGCAACGTGTGATAATCCAACCCATCGATGCGCCATAAGTACATACATAGCAATATTACAAAGCAATACCACGCATCATAATTACACGTATATCAATACAGTACATCGAAACCGTTCGCGCAGAAAATTCAAGGTGCAACACCTGCGGACCTTCAGCAACTACCATTTACTTGCACCAAACAATTTCTCAATCGTGTGAAACTCGAGCAACAAGTTTCAGGCAAACCGAAGGGCACTCGCGTTGCCTGCAAAGCTTGTCACGAACGAGCCACCGAAACAGCTCTACGGCGTGTCGTGCAAACGCGGAAATGAGCAAAAGGAAATTCGGCATCCTCGGTATTTAACGTTATTTACTTTCCACGGACGCTAGGCTACCGTAAAAAAAAACGACGTTCCCAGCATTCTTGCACGAGCGTTACCAGATTGCCCGTTTTAAAGGTCGCAATTTCCGTAACAACGAAAATACGTTCGTTTCGAAAAACCCCTTTGCCGGCTCGTTCGAGACAGTTATTATTCCCGGTTGCAGCTGTATTTACGGAGGTTCGGCATATTTCAAGCTCCATCACGGCGCGGTAGTCGACTCGAGTCCCTGGTAAAACATTCCTAGGGAGTAACCAGAATCTTTTCCGCATCGAGACGGGAACGTTGTTGGTTCGCGTACCGCACTAATTTCGACTTGTCGTTACAAATGAAAGGGTTCGCCGAGTCTGCAACCTTCCGTGGTACAAATATTTGTTATTCCGGTCGCCGGATGTCCTTAAAGCACTCGCCAGGGTATATATGTTGGCCGTGCAACGCGATGGCGTCGACTCTCGTGGAAACGCGGCGTTCGTTTGATGTTCGCTGTTTGAACAGCGGTCATTGTCTTGCTTTCGCCTCGTTCCTTTTCTCCATCGCGTTCTCTTTCTTTTTTCTCTCTCTTTCTGTCTCTCTCGCGCTCTCTCTCTCTTGTTCGCTCCCGTGTAAGCTACCGCCGCGCCGGGGCAAGAAGGCAGCTCGTTTCAGATAAGGACCGACTTAAAAGCTTCCCTCGGGGCCCTCGCGAAAAGCATTTTTTACTACATCTCCACGGATTAAGGTGTCTTTGCGTCGGCCCGGTTGATTTAAGCGGCAGGAGAAAGGTTTGGAGGATAACTTCCGGTGGTTATGTGGGATATGAGACTGTATGGCTCTGTTTTTGCCCGTGGAATCGGGCATTGCAAGAGATATACTTTCTGTATCTTCTTTTGGCAACCTGGTTAACTTCGAATCACCCATTTCACGGGTACAAATTTTTCAAACGAATTATTATAAATGTTAGCGACGCGCTTTATATTATTTCGCGCAATTATATGAGATTAAATTAAACATTATGATATTAAATGTGGTGGATACTTGTAAACCTTTGATATCATAATGTCCAACGTTATCACGTTTATAGAACATAAACATAATGTTCAATATATGGCATTAAATTTAACATTATAATATAATATTTATGTGACATAAACTTTATGGTATTAAACATTATGATATTAAAGATGGTCAGGTTAGGCTTACCAGTATCCACCTCCTTTAATATCATAATGTTTAATTTAATTTAATAGATGCGCGCAATATAATATTAAACATAATGATATTATGTTTATGTTTCATAAACAGTATGATATTAAACGTAGTTTACAGAAACGTATTCATAGTTAAAACCTCTTAACGCAAGATAAATTTTCTTTGAAACATACTTTAAAAATCGAGCGATGCAGATGGGATACAGTACAACATTCTACATTTCTGGCAACCAGGAATTCGATATAATTCCGGTTATTTGATGTTCTTGGCCGGTATTTTCTCAGGAATATTGATCTCGGAGTATTCGACTTAAATTGTTCAATTTCGCAAAGTGAATACGAAACGGAGGCCACCCGCGGTTGCCTAAATAGAGGAATCATCTCGAGTATATTTATCCACGTGATCTTCGAACAACAAACGTAGAAATCCTTAAATCCTAAATCAACCTGCCGCCAGCCGAAACTCGAAGGCAGAGTGCAAACAAACGATGGTAGCGACGACGTGAGGGAACCATGGTCCAATCTGGCGAAAGTCAAATATTAGCCAACTAAATAGAACGTGCTTTTGCGGGCCATTTAAGCTATCGCGATTTAACGGAGCCGCGTCTCTTGGCTAACCCCTTATTTCGCGTTAATTCGCAAAAAAACAATTATTCGTACCTCTCCGGTGTTTGTGCGAATGTTGCAACTTTCATCGAAAGTGACGTAATTATTTTTAATACATTGATTGCCACACCGAAGCAATTTTCGATTGCATTAGGTAGTATTTCCATTTTTAACTTAGTAGCAAATATGATGCGAGTATTTTTAGTTACAAACGTCAACGAATTTTGCATAATACGGCTTTTAAATCTGTATAGAAATTTGAGTGCCATCCATATATGGATGACATGGCAGTCAAAGTGTTAATCAAAATTGTATCCGTTCTTCGAAAATTACAGCGAATGTTCTTTATTGCGATGCATTTTATTTCGTTTCGACAATTTTTAACTTCGCATCGTTAATAATATAATTTCATGCGAAGTTGTAAGGAAGTGAAATTAAAAATTGCGAACGAAACTTTACACTTAAACAGATTAAACTTTTTGCTTCTTATCGAGTTCCCCCTTTGCCACGAGTTTATCAGCCGCCTTCGTTATTTCAAAGAAATTCGTAGCACGCGTTTGATGTTCAACTTTTCCATCTAGCTCGTTCCACGCGCACATAATTTCAAAGTTTTATACTTGCGCACTCCCTCCGGCTTTCAACCCTTGATAATTTCCTGAACAATCGCGTACGTTGCTGCGAAAGAAAATACTTTTTAAACTTCGAGCAATAAATTACGAGATATGACAATGCTGTCACGAGATAAGCCACGTTAACCACATGCAGCTTCCAAATGAAGTTGAACAACGACAATAACCGGTTATTGACAGCGTCCTGAAGAAACAGAATATCTTCCGGGCAAATTGAGACTGCAAAATCATCCGAGAAACGTGCTCGCCGGTGGGATCTTATGTTTGGATAGTCTTTAACTGACTATTACACTTGAATGGATCGTCCCAAAATGGAAAAAGGGCAGTTTGGCCCTTGATCCGACCGGCCCATTTCCTGTGGAACCCGAATGGCTAGGTCCAGGAGACCAACGGTCAATGGTAATAATGACGAATGTTTCTTTCGTCGAAACAGACCGAGACGTCGATTTGCGACTAGTTTTACCTGATACGAACGTGTTCCTCTCTTCCGTGAACGGTTCAAGGATCACTCGAGGAATCAACGAGCTCCAGACAAAGGATTCGCGCAGGATTTCATCATTTTGTTACCGATTGACCACATCGTAGACGCATTCTGATTCAGAAACGTGTTCTTAATCCTCTTTTCTGATCAAACTATTCCTATGAATTTACTTTTCTCTTAATAGATGTACTCTTAGTTTAACGGTTGTACTTTCATTTTTTTGTAAGAAACGCGAGTCATATTTTAAGGTGTATTGCGATATATCGTGAAATATTTTGAACCTAAGCAAATTTAAATAAATCTTGGAACATTCTGACGGGTTAGAAATACTCTTCGAAAATACAGAAAGCTTATTTATGCTGCTGTATGAATTATTTTCAATGCAATGTGACTCATGCGAATTAGAATAATTTATCAAACATAAAGTGTCAACTACTACCAAAGCTAGATGTTGGATGTATTAAAAATATAATTATTAAGTGAAAGTATTTTCCTGGCTGTGTTATATGAAACAGTGAATTGTTAAACAAAATGTATGCACAATTATTCCATTCCTATTACGTATTCTTGATAATACCTCATTATTATCATGATTAATTACCTACCACCTGTGGATGCTTACGCAAACATATTTTTTGTACAGAAAATAGCTAAAGATACGACCATTAATTTTGTCATTAGACAATTCCAAAGATATACATATTAATCAGCATATTTTGCATAATTCCTGTTTCGCGCAGCGTATATTTCATGCATACCTTGGGTACATTTTTTGTACGTATCATTCATATTCAACTGACCGATCGCCGCATTAAGAACCGGGAAATAAAACGATTTGTGAATAAATTATTCGCGTTCTCTCTTAACGTACGCGTACGTATCGTGAAACAAGTTATTCGTCGCATTGTTACATATTCTTCGCGTACTCCATACGTTATCGTTAAACGCGTACTTGCGATATATTAATTACGCGATTCATGAATAATCAGCGCAAGAAAATCTATTTGTTCGCTACTTGGTAAGTGAAATTAATTCGCGTAATAATACGCGCCACGGCCGATATAACGACAGCCGTCACGCGAAATAATAAAAAGTGAATTTCAGCGAACCGCGTGATGGAACGTGTGTAATTGCGACTCGTTACGCCTCACGATCGTTTTGCACATGCATGGAACAGATATAATGTTTTTGCGATTATCGGTTTCAGCAGTTCCTGCAGGAATCCGCTCGGGCGGCCAATTTAGTCGTTGGCCGATCCGTGACGATGGAAATACACGTTACGTAATGGAACTTCATGCCGGTTACCTGAAATCCACTTTTTCACGTAACGTATGATAATCCTCGTAGCCGGTTGATTAACGTTTTTCGCTCGCAACGCGTTAACACGATCCACCGTTGGATAGGAAGGCATAATTCAGGGTAATGAAAGCGGAGAACATCGTCCGCGGCTCGTTTTTGTTACGCGCACCAGTGGACGAAAGAGAGATTGAAGAGTCGCCGGTTGCCACTGGAAATCGAAGCCACGAAGAAATGTTTTAACTTCCATTCGGTCCGTGAACGATCATCCGCCATTATCGATTATCGGGAGCTGGTTCAGAAACGAGCCGTGCATATCTGATCGCGAATTGAAATTCTCCGCGGCGACGGTGATCCGAGAGATCGGCTAAATAAAACGGAACACGGAATGTTAAATCATCGGTGACATCTATGGGTTCCTGAACATCGCGGCGCGAGGGAAGATGCAATTTTCAATAATTAAGAAAATGGAAGTGTCTTTGATCGCTGAGGCAATTAGGTAAAATCATAGGGTGCAGCTGGAAACCTCCTTGAACGTAGTGGTATTTTAAACAACGTTATAAAATATTTCATAGACCGAACAGATGAGTGTGGCAAAGCAGGATGTACATACAATTTGAACAGTTTATAAGTACATATATTGTTGCAATATGACAGCTTCTAAATAGAATGAATGAACGAGATCATTTGACGATTGAATAAATTAGTACGGCAAAGGTGGATGTACATACAATTTGAACAGTTTATAAGTACATATATTGTTACAATATTACAGCTTCTAAATAGAATGAATGAACGAGATCATTTGACGATTGAATAAATTAGTACTGCAAAGATGGATGTACATACAATTTGTACAGTTTATAAATACATATATTGATACAATACTACAGCTTCTAAATAGAATGAATGAATGCGATCATTTTACGACATAGCAGTAATTAATGATTATACTATGTGTGACTTATTATCCAATATTTATTATTTATAACAGAATTATTTAAATATATTTGACTATTAATAACATAAGAACGATCGTGTACAACTCAAACAAATTTTTTTGTACGAGTGCAAAGAAAATAAGTGGATACCGAGAACCTGCAATCCCCGCGTGCAAAATGCCCAAACACGTTACCTACCCTGCTTCCGTCAATAATATTTACTTTCCCAAAATATTTTTCACAACTTCGCGTACCATCTACCAAAACAAGACTCCATCGATCCCGACAACGTGAACGAACAACAACCCGACGGTGCAACGAACATCGAGAACAAAAAACGAAACACAAACGCGCGTGAAACGATTTCCGGCAAAGAGGTCCGGAAAGGAAGTTCGAAAATTTCCGAACGACAGAAATGCGGTTTCGAAGTCTGCCATCGTGTATGCAATAAGTAAATGCATTTTTGGAAAAGAGGAGGAACAATGATAGGCACGCTTCGCGTGGATCGATTTGTCCCAGATTCTCATCCATCATGGCTAACAGCCAACGGGAGTCTGCAACGTTGCTCCCGTGTATTTTGCCCTCGTTCGCGTGCTCCCACGGGATGGCAAGGCAGACAGGTCGTGACATAACAGCGTGTACATTGAAAGGGGCACATTCATCTATTCAGGGAAAACGGGCGAGGGTGTGCTGCCGAGGTAGCACCTTTTTTCCACCATCGTCCAGCGAGTCCTCCTTTTCATTTGTGCACCGAACCTGCCGCCCTTTTCGCGACAATACACACGGGCATTGTAGCCCGCCTGTTTGCTCGAGGGCTGCCACCAAGTGGAGGGGATGCCGGTCGTGTGGCTACGGCTCCTGTTTATTTAGGATCATCCTCGGCGAGCGGCCAACATAATTCCAGAATCCCGTGCAAATCCTGGAAAAGGCCCGATACGGATTAGAGGCCTCCATCGCGGCGATATTCGGACGTGGTTCCGGTCACGGAAATCGTCTCGTTTCGAGAAACTACCCTTCGGGGCTTTTCCGCTGGCTGTTTGGATTATTTCCCGGGGATTAATGGACCTTTGAAGCCGGGAACTTTGTTCCTTAACTTTGCTGCATTGTCAGGCTTCCGTTTGAGCTGTTTCAGGACGGGGTATTAGCCGAATGCAACTTCCGTGCGTATATGTTCCGATATTCTCGGAGTTCTGTGTTTTACGATTCGCGGATTAGGGAATTTTCGTGTTGAGAGCGAGGAAAATTTGGGGTGTTTGGGAATCGGCGACGTTGGAAATTTGAGCTTCGGAGAATTTCGAAATTTCGAAATTTGGGGATTTAATTGTTTGGGAAGTTAGGAATTTGGGGTGTTTGGGAGTTCGAAATGTAGAATTTGGGGATTTGAGAATTTGAAGGATTGAAATATTGGAAATTTGGAAAGTTGGAAATTTAATGTAATGTCGATACTTAGGTATTTGGTGAATTTTCCGAAAGTTGACAGTTCAGGGATGTGAAAATTCATAGATCTAGGTATTTCGAAATTTATTGAATTGAAAATTTGTGAGGTACCCAGGAATATAAGAATTTAATAATCGAATAATTTCATTATATGAAATTCCACTAATCTAAAAATTTCGAAGTCCCACAATTCAGCTACACGAAAATTGGTAAATTTATCGTCCGAGTTTTCCACCCGTAGAAATTCAAAGGGATTAAGAAAAGCAATTTATATTTTCTGTTACGTCACCACCGAATGACCAAGAACGCAACCGGAAGCCAGGTGCGACAAAGCCGCAAGTGGTACTCGAACATTTTTTAATGAACCACCGAAGTTGAAGATGATCTGGACAGTGTTTCTGTCGAACGACAGTTGGCGATTTCGAACGGTCGCCGAGGGTAGAAAGGAAGAAATTACAAGGCTCGAAAGGAAAGTTTCCAGGACCGGGTAGTGGTTTACGGTGGTCCTGTTTGCGACTATCTGGCAAACTTCTGGGCAGCAAGTGGGCACCCGTAACGAAACACCGAGCCGTTCGGGTTCGACAACAAACAGGAACTGAAAAGGGCGGTACACTTATCCGGTTACTCGTGCAGCTTTAAAGCCAATAGGTCTGATTTATTGGCGGAAGTCGATTAGAGGCAATCTTACAGTTAATTAACGTACGAGCACCGCGTGACGACGTATCGAAGATCGTTTGCCAGTTTCGTGGGCGTATCCATCGGTTTCGAGAGTGATTTAAGACGACTGTATGCAAACGTGATCGATGAACAAACGGGGCCTTTAATTTGAACCCTCCCCGGGAATAAATTTCTAGAAGAAATGAATTTTTTATAGTGTCATATTACGATATTACTCGTGCGTTGTCCAAACTTCCAATCGATTCGATATTATACATCAAGTGTACATTATAATTTGTCGTATAAAACAATATGTAAATGAAATGAAATTTTATAAGGACTCGTCGAATAAATCTTAAAGTATCGAGATAATTTATATCTTGAAAAGACTGTTTGACTCTTTTTGTATGAAATATAATATAATAATTATCTAGTTATTATTTAGCTAAATGTTTTAATCTTTAAATGAGTTAGTTGAAGCGGGATTTATTTCTTCGTGGTTCTTTTACTATATAAAATAAAGTAATTAATCCCAACATAGGTAATGTCGTGTAAAAAAAATTGGAAACGATATAGGTTAGGTCTTTCGAGGTGACTGTAAAAAGGATTTCAACAAATCTCGGGACGGTAGTGAACGTCTGTTCGCACTCCGTTATCGTGAACATAATTTTCAGAAGCTAACAACGCACCGAGCACGTGCCACGTCTTTTTCCACTCCCATCGCACATGTTCGCCATGGTAAAAGTCTCGAGTGTCCTTTCTAGAAAATAATATGTCCATTTAACTTCTTACGGTCTGGGGTATCCCATATCCAACTCGAAAGGGAAGTGGGTGTTGCAGGGTGTGCCCGCTCCTACGATTCTCGAATACTTGCGATGAAAACCTACACCCCCGTAGCAAAGTCGAAGAAATAGAAACGTTAACACGTTCATTTTATACAATTAACATTGACACCTTAATTGGCTGGCGTTTCATGTACGTAATCCACTGTACATTTATGTGACTTTCAAGTTACTTATGAAATTTCTAAGAGGAATTTAGAATGTTCTCTCTGTTTTAGATTTTTACATTTTTCGATTTACAGACTTTCTAGAATTCAGGTTTCTAGATTTTTCGATTTTCAGATTTTCAGATTTTTAGATTTTTAGATTTTTGGATTTTTGGATTTTTGCATTTTTGGATTTTTAGATTTTTAGATCTTTAGATTTCTAGATTTCTTGATTTCCAAGTTGCTACATTTATACATTTTTCTACACCTCCAAATTTCTAAGGTTTGAGATGTCCAAATTTCCAAATCATCTAACTCCTGAATCTCTAAATTTCTTCGTTCTGAGGAACCACACTAAATTTCTAAATAAATCACCAAGCTTTCAAATTTGAATTCGTGAAATCTCAAAGACATCTTCATAGTTGAACACACCACGCAGTATGTACTCACATACCTTTCCGCGGCCACCTCCCATCGCAATTACAGATGATAAATCATCCTCCAGCATTGTCTCAATAATCGTGGAATCTTTAATGAACCTCACGGCACTGAACTAGGACTTGAAAGGTGGTACGCAATAGGTCGAATTTCGAGGGTACCGTCTCGAGTACCTGAAGTAATCGTACACGGCTCCACGAGCCACGTTTCTTCTGGCTCTGAAAGCGGTCGATGAAGGGGAAAAAAAAGATGAAGCAGACGAAGAAAAAGAAGCAGAAAAAGAGAAGGAAAAATTGTACCGGCTAAAGGACGCGTTTGTACGCATCGCATGGCTTCACTGCTAAGGGTAGTTAGACGAGTCGGGAATGCATTCAGTGCCCGGAAGTGGGCGGAACTGCAGCCTGCGCCTCAGCATTGTATACAAGGACTCGGTTTTTCCTTGCTACGTATTATGCGCGAGAAAATCACAGAGACAGAGAAGAGAAGCGCCAGAGAGTGTACCAAAAGGACATTCGATATCCGTAATACCGTAATAACAAGCGATCCAGCGTTTATGGGGGACCATGCTGATGGCTTATTCACGAATCCATCGGAGAATCGAGCATTCCTCGTGACATGGTGACGTAAGCCTCCGTAAGAAGGAAATCGGATGTTCGCGATTTTGACAGAGCTAAGTGGCCTGTTCGACGGTTTCCCTGTCCATTATTATGCCACGTGGAGTTAGCTTGCTTCGCCGGAAGTTCGAACCTAGACACCCTTTTGTCCGTATTCCTATGTTTTCCATTTAATACGCCACTTTTAACCCCTTGCACTGTAATAACGAGTTACACTCATGACGCGCTTGAAGGTCAAATACGGTAAACTTCATTTATATTTTTAACACGGTTGAATGTTCAATTTCTGTCCAATTTTGATTTTCACCGTGATGAGGATCGCTAAATGTAAAATATTCGTGACATTCGAACTTTCTACAGTCGTGTTATAGTTTTAGCACCGAATACTTTGTTATGTCTGACGCATTTGCCAAATGAAACATAATGCAAGGGGTTAATGACTTGTGTGATTGAACTAGCAGATGTTTTAAAGTATAATATAATACCACACAAATGTAGCACAATATAGTGGTCATACTATACCAGTTTAAGTTTCAAACTTGACAAAAACAACTTGTGTCTACGTTCTCGATATAAAATGGCCGGTGGTTATTTACAGCAAACGGCAATCGAATTCGATGCATATAAAGTTTAATGGGATTTGATCGTGTAAAAATGGCGTAATATAGCTCTTATCGCGTATCAATTCGAAGTTCGACAGAATTAATTGCATACACGTTTCATTCGTGATCATGATACAAAATGGCTAGCACTCAGTTATAGCACACAAGGAATAATTTTATTTATAGGTAAAGTAAAGTTCAACACGATTTCACAACATGAAAGCAACGCCAAATAGCACTTATACAGTATGAATTAAAAGATTAAAGTTGATTACGAACGACTATCTAAGCAATTTATGAATATTACTAATATAACAGGACTGGTTCACCGTTGAATATTCATTAATGGGTGATATCAAATTGTAAATTAATTTAGAATTTTTCGTTCTAACGAACCAGCCATCTTGAATAAATAACGTTCATGAAATAGTATCGGGAAAAAGTTCTTAACGAGAGGCTGACTCTTGGCAAGAAGGCATATAAAAAGCAGGAATATTTAATAAATAAAGTTCTCGATTAATTGGAACAGTGTTCGTTTTAACGTATAGCTGTCCACTAATTATTCTTTCAAAATATCGAGCAAAATAAATTTCGCCGTCAGAATATCCCGACACTTTTTGCAATTATTTCAGAGCGTACTGTTTCATAATAATCACCGTGTATCATTAACGTAAGTGAATCATTCAGTCAGCCGTTTAATTAAACAATTAACATGATTTGAATTAACCTAGTCGATAAAGTACCTGTCGGGACGGGTACGCGACGCATTTATGCTCTCGAATTAAATAGTAAATATCAATATCACTGATTTATATTGTCCACAGTTCCTGGATTAAATGCGCGTTTATATAGTCGCTATAATTAAGAGAACCATAAACATCTCATCCATTAATGAGTGGAGTATCGGACCCCCCATTTTATGTCGGATCGAAACGCTAATAGAATTTCACCGAATCGAACTCCATTAAAATACAACTTGCAATTATAATTACGAAATTCATGATCCCGCTAATCGAAATATGCAAAGTGTTAGGTTAGACGGTGTTTGAACAAAAACCAGTTCCACTTCCCACGAGTAACACTCGACCGATCACCGAATCGTGATGAAAGAATAAAAAGAAAAGAATTGCCAAACGTCTTCGGCGTTACATTAACCCGCCATAAAAAGCCAATTTGGAGTACAATGGGCCTTTGCCGCGGCGAACTGAAGAATCGTCTGCAGTTCGAATCCTCCTGCACGATCGGGCTCCATTAAAAAACGAGATTGCCGCAGCGCGATTTCAACCTCAATGATTAGACAGAGAGGTATCTTATTTGATTTGCAATTCGATATTTTTATGCCTTACTCCGACTCTGTTGCACATACGTGGCTTCATCGTGGTTACTTCCCTTGCTGAACGATCTTGCGGTCTGAACGATCGATTTTCGTGTTTTAATAATGCTATTACTCGCGATATAATGTATATACATATATATATATGTATACGTGATGTCGCTATTGCGAACGCGCAAACATATAATATTCATTTAATGCGCAAATTTATTATCTTCATTTGATGTCGAAAATTATCTCCGTTTAATTTACTGAATTATTATGTTCATTTAATGTACAGAATTGTAATATGCATTTAATGTACAGAATTGTAATATTCATTTAATGTGCAAAATTGTAACATTCATTTAATGTGCAAAATTATAATATTCATTTAATGTACAGAATTATAATAGTCATTTAATGTACAGAATTGTAATATTCATTTAATGTATAAATTGATAATCATTGATGTCTAAATTTATACATTCTTTTCGTATGATATTGAGTTTGAAAGTTTGACTTCGAAAGAGAAAATCTGACATGATTTGGTGACTTGAAGTTACCTCAACATAGCACTAAAGGCATTTTAATAATGTTTAATCGACAGAAAGGTAAAAATATTATCACAAAACAATTCGGCAATATATTTCATATAAAATGCACAATTATCAGCTATAATAAGCAGTTATTAATTTCAGAAACACATACAGATAGTCTAACAAGATACAATGACATAAAAATACTTCAAAATGGCGCTTGCGATACATTGACGTGAAGCTTAAACTATAACTTAAAAATTATCTGCACAAATGTTAGTTCAATGTTCTCAATACGAAATGATAGCTAGTTATAACGGTGCTTAAACATTCCGAAGATCGAAAAATAAAAATGCACGAACCGAGGTGAGAGAAGTAACAATCGAAAGTGTTAACGATCACCGAGCAAGCAAAGTAAGAAGCATGGTTCGAATAGCAGAAAGAAAGGAGCAATCGTGTCGCGAGTTAAAGGTGGCCACGTGTTGTGACAGGGCACAATTGTCCCCGTGACAAAACATGGCCGCCGGCTTATTTTTAATGCTCGGCTAACGACGAGCCAGATAATCTCGAGGACTCATTTCAGACTCGTTTCTTCACGGACGAATTCGTGAATGGTTACCCGCTGAGCGTCTCGTTGCGGCCAGTTCTTGTCGAATTAGAGCGAACATTCAGAGAAAGGATTTGCTCTAATTCGCGCACAGAATCCTTCGGACCGCGTCATTGTTCGCCGACAGGACAATGGCCAGGGAAATGCTAGAGATACGTCTATCGTTTTAAAAATGCACCGTGCAATCTTTTCTTTGGTCCGCGATCCGGTTTGCAGATTCGACGAAACTCGATCGCGCCGCGTGTACCGGTTCTCGGTATCGGAATAGAAGAGAAAACGTTCCTGAAAGGGGTGGGTCAACCCGTCTCTCTCGGAGCTTCACGGTCAATTTCTCTAATCGTTCCTGGAAAAACCAGACTCACGTTGCGTCCGAATTTTGGCGGAGACATGTGGCCTACGGATTTTCGAGTCATTCGCGGCTCATCATCGAAGCGAGGAAACTGAACGCAGTCTCCACCCTTTTCTCGTACTCGACGAGTCTCCGACGAAATTCGACACGCGCCCCCCGGTAATTGCTAGACAGCAGTTTTCTAACGACTTTTCTCGCAGTTTCATCGTTTTTTGGCGAAGTTAATGAAAGGCCGCCGTTGGCCGGGGATAAACTAATTGGAAAGGGGCGCCTTCTAATCATCGACTTTAACCTCGCGCCAAAGGTGACGGTCATTGGCGAACGGAGGGCGTGCGTCCACGATAATTAGTCTTCGGAGGTGCTGCCGTAATTATGGTATCTCAACTCGCTTTGTCAGAATGATCGAACTTCCTGTGATCTTCCATGCCGACGGTGTCGCGCTACTGACGAGCAAATAACACGATTTACCCCTTAAGGAAATTTGCTCTAGGAGGATCGATCCCAAGTTAGAAAATCAATTTAACGAATGTCTCTTATAAGTGCATCCAGATTCTCAAATGATGTATCCCAAATTTAATTTCACTTAACGTGTCACTTTTTAGTTACGCAATATTAATAAACAACGATTGGAAACATTGATCAAAATTTGGAAGTCCAAGGTGAACTTAAGAAATATGCACTTTAGATGACCATGATGTACAATGAAAATGATATATTAATTAAATGCATTAAACTCGACTTTGCTTTTATGGCATGATAAATTGAGATCCTCAGTCAGCGAACTTAAGAAGCTCGACGTTAACAATCTGATGTCAACTACTTTATAATTAATTGATATTAAAAATACTTTTAAAGTTTGCTTTAAAATTATTCTGTTTTCATTCAGAATAAACGGATTGTGTGTGTAAGTAAGCACGTACAGACACAAGCAACCCTTAATTATCATAAAACATTTCACAAAAACTGCATCGCGAGATAACGCTACCATCTGTCAACTTGCAAAATGCGCAAGAAAATACGAGACACGGACGTTTTGAAATTTTAATTTTTTCGAGGAAGTTCCATTGTCAGATTGTTGTGTGCATCAGTAGCGTGGAGCTTGCGGAGCACGTAGGAACCACCGTTACATTAGGCGAACTTCCCTGAAGAGGGACCTTCAGGGCATAGGGCAACGGAACCCTGCGGCGAACGGCAAATAAATTCCGCAAGCCCATAAATAATTAATAGATTCGTTACGTGGGCGTACGTAAATCATCCACGGACACGCGAATCCCTGGTTCACGTTTTGGTTCGCTCTCATTGCCGGCGTCCCGCTGCTTCTGGAAGAAAGCAAATCGACGAATTTCGGCCGTAAAAATTCGCCTGTTCGGAGAAACGCTAAATAAACCGGGCAATAAAGTTCTAATCCTCGTGGCCTGAAGTGCTTTCGAAACCTCGCCCGATCTCGAAGAAAAGGAATCCTTTTTTTCCGTTCATAAAATCCTGCTGACGTTAATCAATTCTTTGACTCGAGATTGTTGTATCCGAATATAGATATCTACCGAGCAAGATTAATAAGAGAAAATCGGTCTCCGGTGAGAAAAAGATGGGAAGGTTATTTTATTGTGATTAAACGATTAAACAATTTTTTTTAATCCTTTTTGTACACCTGCATTTGAAGGTTAGGTTAACTTGACATTTCTGAAAGTTGATATTAGTAGGTTAAAGAAGAATTTAAAGAATAGCGAACTAATGTAAAACTAATGTAAAGAATAGCTCGATCGGAACTAATGGAAACAATAGTTCAGATTTTGTTTAGTGTCATTTCTATTTCAATTTCACCGTTTTACTTTTTCGCTGCTTTTTTCTTGTCTTCGATTCGGCAGATTGGACCAATTTTCTCGTTAAACTGTAACAGACCACACACGATACGGTTTCTACGTTTCTATAAATCCTAGATCCGCCCAAGTCCTTGGAAGTCACCGCGAGGATCCCCAATCTGATCCTGTATCCCTGTCGGGCGTCCAGCTTCCGGTTCGCGCCGGATAATGATAGCCCTCGAATCCGAAAACTCGAATGAAAGAAACGAAGAAAAGAGAACGAGATTCACTAGACTTCTATTATGCCACCATTTCGACGCGAAAAAAAATCTGACCTGCGAACATGCAGCGGATCGAAGGGAAATTATGTGGTTCCCCGGCAGGATATGCACCTGCTTTGCAGGAGACAGGATGCTCCTGTTGGGATACGTATCCTCTGTTCGATGAATGCCGGGTTCGTGATCTTGAAAGCTTATTTTCAGAACATTTCTTTATTTCATCGTTGATGGGATAATCTCCGAAAACGTGTAGGATGTTTCACGGTTCTGTATCTTTGTATTTGAAATTTTGGCGATGTTCTAGAAATGGGGAGGGTAATATGAAAATTTGTACGTTCGTTGTTATACTTATATTTCGATTTTAATATTAGATTATTGAACTATTTGGATATTTGAAGTTGTTGAGTTTCGTCGAATATTTTGTTAGATTTGGAAGAGTTACTGGAGAGTTAGAATACTGGTCTATCTCGGTTGAACTTACCAAACAAAAATATATCATAATCGTGTTCGAATACTTGAACATTCTAATGATTAAATACTAGAATATTCTAATGCTCAAATACTTGAATACTTGATTGTTAGAACATTCTGTTATATAAAATCCATATTTAAATACAAAACTACCTAAAATTTATGTAACAATTCTCGTTCCAAATATATAAAAAATTCTACAAATATAGTAGAATTATATATACATAAATTTTAATATGTGTAACTATATAAAAATTAAATATACAAAAAAAAAATGTAAATGTATAAACATCCCACCAAAGTCTCAATTTTCGAACTGAATTAATCGAAATAACCAATTTTGCAATTACTCTGAGGGGTGCAGCAACATTGTGGTCAAATTGTTCCGTTGCATTCGTGGCCCAATGGATCGGTCGAAACGAGAATAAAGTAATTACAGTGGCCGGGTGAAAAAGCGTGCGGCTTGCCACGCGGGATAAAAAGTCGCAATAAAATCGAATTTAAGGTCAATTCGTAGAGAAAAGTGACGCGAAGCGACGAGGCTGAGGATTCTTTGGTGGAAGATTGCGGCACGACAAACAATCGCACGCCCTTTCGACGAAAAAGCCTCTTCGAACGGACACACCGGCTTCACGGAGCGAAACGCGGCTTTTTTTTGCCACCATCTTGGCATTTCTGGTGTGTGACACGCCAATTGCCGATGCCAGATGTCCGACGTACCCGCGACATTCCGTTTCAGGGCGACGATTTGACGGGGTCGGTATTTAAAAATTACCCGTACGTCGCGACGACACTCACCGCCGATGGACACCGTAATTGCCGATTTTATGGTACTTAATTCGTGACGTTTAAAATCAACGGGTATCGGATCGTAAGCGCGTTAATTTTTACGACCGTCTTCCAGCAATTATTCCTCTGGTTACGTTTGAACGAAAATTATCCACGATTCATGATGGTCATCGGATATGGGTCGTTAAAGACATTTATGATCGCATAAGTTTGTTCTTCGGATATTGAAAGATTTTGTAACGAGACGGGAATTTCATTCGGGTTGAGCTAATTGATACTTATGAAGTTAAGATAAAGAAGCGGTTACACCTTTGTAGCATACTGTTACAAGTATAATATTCTATGAAATTTTTTATTTAGATACATGAAATTCTATATATTTTTCAAATATTATATACTTTCTGTCTTTTAATGAAATTATTGAAAACATTGTTTATCTTTTACGATTACAATTTTTTGTTGTGGAGTGTCAAAGTGCTATTTTGCAATACCATTTTTAAATAAATTTAAAAGAAAATATCTATTTGAAATTGCTTGAAATTGTTTGAAATTGCATACTTTTTTTATCAAGATTAAAAGGATCGTAAAGCAAACAAATTGAAGTTATTGTTACATTCAACAGATCATGTTGCCACAGGAATTATGACAGTAAATTAAAGCTCTACAAACGCAAAATAAATTTGCATTAAATTAACATTAAACGGGAACGATTCTACGTTTGCCAATGAAATAACCAATAATTTACAAGATCGAGTATTCGTCGAACGTTAATGCCGAACAATGAGCAACATTACCAGCGCACGATTACGTGTCATAATTTTCGATATTATGAAAGCATATTGCGTGCAATAACGCATTCAGGTATTCCACCCCTCCGATTCGTTTCAGATCGTCACCGAAATAAACGCGAAAATACGCGGGGTAAATTGATAGTAAATATTTCATAGAAAATTGTTACAAAAATCGCTCGAACAGTCGTATTCAGGTCGTTCTTTCTTCAGACCTGAATTACCATGGCACTGATGCCCGAGATACTGGTCGAACAAAAAGTGAAATTGCGGTACTTACGAACGATGACTCGAAACAAGTGACAAGACACGCTCGCCACTGAAAAACGTGCGGGCCCTGTGATCAAAGGATCGCTTTCGATTATAACCCGACCGTCGCAAAAAACTATGATATTACCTACTTTTTCAGCCTCGGCAAAAGAAATCTTCGATTCGGCCTCGCAATCGTTTCGTCTCATTTCGCAATTAGCGACTGGCTATCCTTTCCGAGTCCGCAATTTTGACTCGTTCCTTGAAATTCATGATTGCTACACGGAGCACTTGGATTTTATCAACTTTGGAAGCAAGGTCGTAGCGAAATAGCTCTTGTCGTTGATCTCGGCACGATATAGCGCCCCAAATTTATTATTTATTATTAACACGTGGATCTAGGAAGCTCCGAATATGACTATAAATTACCTCTTGCTCAATTGGAATAGTGAAATAATTATTATTAAGTAGTTACTATTGCAGGATCAGAGGAACGGTAGCGTATTGAAATAAATAAAGAAACCGTAATATAGCAAAATAACTAATAGAGTAGTAAACTAGTAAGATGGTTGAAAAATGATGGTTAATATATGTTATTTAATTCAATTGAAGAGGAGAAGTATCGGAAAATATTTGTTGAATATCTATGTAACACAATTGCGAATGCAATCGTTCGATCAGAATCACGAGTTAAGAGGGTTCGAATTAAATAACGAGCCTTTTTCGACCGTAATATTTTGGTATAATTATGTGTACGACTTTATATCGAGCGTGTGTCACGGTGGCAACGGGCTAACCGGTTTCAATAAAACGATGTTAATTAACCGGTCGTTAATACAGTTCGCCTGGCAACGTTTACCTTAAAGCTGGCTACGAGAAAACGAGCAGCAAAATTTCAATTTAACGAAACGTAATTGTCCACAGCCTTATAAGTTGCCGGGTGATGCATCGCGCACGGAGATCATTAACACAAGGACGTTTAATAAGGGGCATCATTAATTACCGCCTCAAACCGCAAATTACTCTCAGCGGGTACTCTCGAATCGTCGGGATAAAGATTTTTCTACGCTCGATTTCAGCACCGAGATATCGCAACGCGATAGCATTTATATTTCCGCGTAATTTTCACGCCCGTGCAGGTTGTTACGATGTTATCGATACAGCAATTCATTTCCTTCGACGATATATGGAAATCGGAACACTCGTTTCAGATTCTCGAATTCGATAAAGCTAAATTAATTTCGCAATTAATGCAAACTCCGTCGTCCTCTTGCGTACAGATTTGTCCTACAATTTTAATTTCGATCACGCTTCAACCTGCCTGTTTACTGTTCAATTAGCGATTTATTACTTATTATGTGTCTGATAATGAAATACGTGTCAAACCAGGTTATATAAAAGTCAATACCTAAAGATTTTGATACATGTAAAAATAAATTGATGTACATATTATTCATATAACAATAATACATACCAAATCGTCTTCGATGTTCAACACATCAAATACCCTTCAAAAATGTATACCTATAAAAAGATAAAATGGGGTATAAATATATAAGTATAAAATAAAGAACATACACATAAAAGTATAAAATGGATCATACTTATATAAGTATAAGAAATGTGTACACATATAAAAGCATAAAAAAGGAGTACACATATAAAAGTATAATAAAAGATTATACGTATAAAAGTACAAAAAAGGAGTACACATATAAAAGTATAATAAAAGATTATACGTCCAAAGTATCAAAAAGGAGTACACATATAAAAGTATAAAAGAAGTAGCATGCGCGAAAAGGTATAAAAAAATATGCGTATAAAAGCACACAAAAGAGTACACACATAAAAGCGTGCAAACGAGTATACATATAAAAGTAGATAAAAAAGTGTACGTACGAAGGTGCACGAAAAGGTAAAAAGTTTTGACCGCAACAAAGATGAGAGCACACGATGTGACAATCCGAGAGCATACCTATGGCGGTATTTACGTGGAAGTGCAGTGTCTGATTTGGTGTCCATAATCGGGCGTGACAGGAATGAGTAGGCAAGATATCGGGATGACGGGCAACCGCATTAATTCTAATTAATCGACGTCCGTTCGCGCATCCCGGTTCGCGCCGGGATTGGTAGCCGGTGCCCGGACAGAATGTGAATCCCGGAGAAAGGGTAGAGTCAACTTTCACGCGCACGCGCTATGGATCGTGCTGCGCGTGCCCCACTCTGTTTCGACGATCTACCGCGCACCTGCGCCCGATTGCGTGACTTGCCCTCTTTGCTTCGCACCGAATCACGGCGATCAGAGCGGAGCGGAGCGAAGCGGGCGAGCGAAGCGGTGCAGCGATTTAATGCGAGCCTTTACGAGCGTCGCTAAGGCCGTACGCTACCCGTTGTTACATTCGCGATAACCGTGCTGCATATATTTGTACATAACGTACGACCCGTATTCATTATCCGCGTAGCTGAGCGTAATCGCACGTAGATACCCCATTAAACGAGGACGTTTCCCTTACTTTATGGATAGTAGGATATCGTATTCGCAGACGCTCTTTATCGATGATTCGGTGAAATTTGAACTTCGGCGAAGGTTTTATTCGACGAATTTATTGCGTTGTTTGAAAAGTCATTTTGTTTCTCTCCATCATTCTTGCTTGTGAGAAATTCTTAGAATTTTGAAATCTGAGAATTCGGATTTTTCAGAATTTAGAAAGCTGAGAATTCCGAATATTCAAAATTTGGAAATCTGAGAATTAGGATTTTTCCGAATTTGGAAATCTGAGAATTCGGAATTTTCCGAATTTGGAAATCTGAGAATTCGGAATTTTCCGAATTTGGAAATCTGAGAATTCGGATTTTTCAGAATTTGGAAATCGGAGAATTCGGATTTTTCAGAATTAGAAAATCTGAGAATTGGAGAAAAATCAGTCTTGCTCGTGAATAAGTCCGAATAATTTATGGTTGTTACCGTATCGGATATGAAAGGTGAAAAGCAACATTTTCGGAATTCTTCACTTTTTTAAAAATGCTGTTCAAGCAAGAAAAAAAATATCCCCCGATAATCGCCTCTCATTTTCATAAAAAAAAAGTCGAAATTCCTTTCCGAACGACCTAATATAATATGTACTGTCGTGCGTCTCGACGATCCCCGTCACGTGTTCGCGGTTTTCGTTCTGTCGTTGATGTGACCCACGCCAGCATTACGCGAGAATTTTTCCTCTCAACTTTTCGTTTCGTTATTCCTCGCCGTTATTTTACACCTTATCGGACGCCAGTATCAAAGATTTACGGCGTATATTAATCTTCCCGAGTGTAATTCTATCGATATCCCAGTATAAAATAAATATGTAAAGTGAGAGTCGGATTTCACGAATGCCGTCAGCGTTGTGAAGTCAGCAGATGAAATAAGCAGATTATTTTTATTAATTGTTGAAATGATTACGTAATATATGAATATTTAATAAAAACGCGAAGTAATACATTTTTTATACAATTCTGCATTGAATAATACCAAGAAATAAAATAATACAAAGATATATATAATGGTATCGAGATCCGTAATCGAAAAAACATTTTGTGAAACTGCCGGAGGCGCGGCAATAAACAGCGGCGTACCTTCTTTCCAAACTATAAAACAACTTCCGGGGATCATGAACAGTCTCCATTCCGCAGTTTATTTTTTATTCGTACAAAAACCCTACCGACGTAAACGTCAAGACTTCAAGAAGAACGATGGGCGGAGAAAGCAGACAGCGTAACGAAAGTTCTTCCCCGATTATTTAAACTTTCTTCATCAAGCATGTCAGTCTGTTTCGCGTCAAATACTATAGCACCTTCAATGTCTCATGAAAACGTGGCAATTCTCCCGTCATGTCAAGTTCAAACTTTTCGATTAACCCCTTGTAGTTGCGCGTATACTTTCACAAATTATTGCACGAACATTACGTTGAAAATACTGGAAACATGATTTGTTTATCGGATGTTGAGGAGGAATTTGGGTCTTCAGAATTTCAGAACGTTGAGACTTCTACTGTGCATTTGGAACTTTCTTAAAAAATTTGAAATTTTGGAATTTGCAACTTTGGCACTTAATCTTCCCTGCTAAAACACGTGTGTCAAAGATTGAAAGTCTATGGAGTTCGAATTCGCGTCTAAACTCACTAACTTGCTTTAAAGCTAGAAGATAGATATTAAAGCTAGAAGCTTGAAATAGACGTAGATGAAATACATAAGTACGTGGCCATCGTATCCGTCAGCCCATACCGAACTTTTAACGTTTCGAAATCCCGACACATAATACGCAACAACCTAATAGAAAGCACGTCAAATCGATTTCCTCGCAGAACAAATACGAATCAACGCCCACCCCCTCTTTGAGGCTTTGAACCGGAGGCCAAGAAGAGAACAGAGGCAGGTGTGCATCTCGGGAGATCGTTCTCTCGCGCGTTTATGCTCGCACGTGCTTTATTGCCGCGTCTCAGGGCTGCATCTCGGTGACTCGGGTGCTCGTCAATCAGCGAGAGACGCTCGTTTTCTTTGCCCTCTTCTTCTTCTGTTTCACGTTTCGCGGCTCCACTTTTCCCTCTGTCCCCTACCTTCGGGCTGCTCTCGTACGCAGAAGAGGTCACGGCCCAAGTAGCAGGTGCCCGAAAGCCCGGGACACGTCCGGATGTGCAGCGGGAGAGCTGACACGCATTCAGTCAGCCGTGTACGAGGCGTTACGTAAATCTCTGGTGTACACTGCACTTACCTGTTTTCTTCTCCGCCTCGGCTTTATTTGCCTCTGCCTTCACCACGGCGACACGGCGGCACGGCGTCTCTGCAATTTTCGGGAAATCGATCGCCGAGCTTCGACGTGGACCGTGACGAAACGACCGTGACGAACTGCGACAAGTATTCGAAAGATGCTTTTTATGGCGGTGGGTGTCTGTTACTCAGACTCGCATGTATTTCAGGAGAAAATTTTTATATAGTAACGATTAAATTTAACAATTAAATTCTTACACAGAAGTGGTTAAACCTGACAGTCAAATTTTCGTATAGAAATGATTAAATTTAACAATTATTGCGGTTTAAGTTTGATTTTATCATAACAGGAAATTAGGGACACGCGATAAAATAGAAAGTCAAAGTTTATTATTACAAAAATTCCTGAAAATGTCCATTTTGTCGACTTCATAACTCTGCTTTTCTAATTGAATTTCTATGAACGATTTCTAACGTATTCTATTGTTTCAATGTAGAAAAGGCTACAATAATCTTCTCGTTGAATTGCTCGCAACTCGCGACAGCTTCGAAATACACAATTATTATGATTTAGTATAAACGAAAAAAAATTCAATATTTTCACCTACTTCTCGCTTGTACCAACAGTTATCAAACACCCGATATTTTATACAGGAGTAAATATTTCAGAAAGAACTTGATATGATATTCCTAAATGTCCTCCATTATGACTTCTTTAGCACCGATATCGTCCGCTTCGCATCGTTCCACTCGAGACCCAAATGAATCGTATCAATAACAATTTTGTACAATTACTCGAGACAGATGACAGTCGTATCTGGGTTAAAGTCGCTGCGGATCATTAAGGGTAGAAGCAAAGTTCATCGCACCTCGACATGTCCCACCTCCCAATTACCAGACATACTCCAATTTCAATCCCCATTAACGCCGCTTCCCGAAGTGTCTCAATTCTCGAGCCGGTTGCAGCCACCATGGCGGCTGCACCTTAAGCGGTGGTCGGATGATCGATTACGCTCGGTCTCCATTAAGCAACGTACTCGAAGAACGGGGTTGTCCTAGGCTAGCCGAAAGACGTACGATGTCCCGACGGTGAATGAGCATCGGGAACTCTCGGATTGACGTCGGGCACAAGGTTGGTTCGCCCTTTTGTCGCGGCCACGCAGACGCGTCCATCACGCGTCTCCCTACAGCGACACAAAAAGCGCGATCTCGTCGAATCGTGCGGGATCCGAACGTCTAGAGCAGGGACCGGTGTTGCGTTTCAGCTCGTCAAGATGCACCGAGCATTCACCATTAATCAACGAAGGGGAGTAAATGATTACGCCGATGGCACTCGAGCTAGGCCGCGTGACTGGACGACTCTGTCCGACCGATGACGAATGAAGGTTTACCTTGTCAGACCCTCGGACGCTCGGGGACGTGTGTACACTCGCGAGAAAGGTTTCCTGCCCCAGAGAAAATCGCGATATTGCAGCTCCTGTCGTTGGTGCTTCCAGTTGTGGGATTTTCAAACTTGCGAATTTTGGAAATCACGAACGTTGAATTTAGGAATTTGTGGATTGGGGAATTTTTAAACTTGAGAATTATGCAAATTTGGGGACTGGAGAATTTGCAAACCTGGAAAATTTGGGGACTTGAGAATTTGGAAACTTGGGAAATTTGGGGATTTGAGAATTGGGGAATTTGGCAAATTTGGGGATTTGAGAATTTGGAGACTTGAGAATTTTGAAATTTGGAAAATTTGGAGATTTGAGAATTTGGGAATTTGGAAAATTTGGGGATCTGAGAATTTGGGAATTTGGAAATTTTGGGGATCTGAGAATTTGGGGACTTGAGAATTTCGGAATTTAGGAAATTTGGAGACTTGAGAATTTATGAGTTTGGACTTTTCAATATACAGGATTCGGGGGAATTTCAGTATCATACGTGTAGACCTAGAAAGTAGGTAATTTCAGAATAAAAAGTTTAGGAACATAGAATTGCAGAATCACAGAAATTTAAAAACGAAAAAATCCAAAGTTACTGAACTAACTCCGCTAAAAAGGGGGAAAAGTGGTGGGAGTGGTCCTCCCCTCTGCCGTTTCTTATCCAAAGAAAGAGAGCATTGCACTCGGGTGTACAACTGACCAGTTTTCGATCGCGTCCCTATCATTCGGGATGGTAGACTTGTACGCGTTGTTAAAGCAACAACCCTCGTCCCCATTACGTGGTACTTCTGTAATGACCGGGATATCCTGGCCCGTGGGGCTTAAAGTGGAATCACTGATCGATGATCGGATAAGGATCGATGTTTCTTCGTGGCATACTCGGTGGTCAGGATTATAGGCACCAAGAAGGAGCCTGGAAATTGTGGGTGGAATTTATATTCAATTGTTGCGGTTTCGTTATTGGGTTGCTGCATAACGAATGGATGATTTCGAAACATGAAATTTGATGACATAGAAGTATCGTAAAACAGCGCTTATGGTGTATCGCTTTGAAGGCTAAGATCTAAGGAACGCGACAACGTTGAATCACTACATAAATCGTGAATATTCTTTATTCAAAATGGTCACACTTCGTTGAATATTCGATAATAGTCACGAATAAACTGTTTACACTTAAACGATGAGTGCATTTCATGTTGGTACACTGATAAAACATTTAGGTTGTTACTTTCACCATACCTTCAGCTTCAAATTGATGTACCACAAGTACAATTTTGATTGACTTTTATGTCATCAATTTCGTGCGATGTGCGATAGGTAACAAATTGCTTGTTGCTTGCTGTATTTGGCAATCGGCCATTTTATATTATAAATGCTCATACATCGTTTATGTAATAATTTTCACCCCACTTTAATCTAAAAATTCACACGACATAAGCACAATTTTGTGATACTCTCGTGTCATGAAATTACGTTGAAGTTGATGTACACCTATTGTAGCTATGCATCTAGAAACGATACTATCTATTATTCGAATGACACAGTAACGAAAAAACAATGATTAATAAATAAGAAAGTAGACAAACTTTAGAGTAGATCGTAATGTTAGAATATGTGCAATAATACACATCCATTTTCACAATGGTAGTCAGCACGTTAAGAAAATTCCAATCTCGAGTCCCACCTCCACAAAGTGCAAATTCAACCGTAAACAGCTCGGACCTTCGAGGAGTCTCGTAATATTCAGTCCGTACGCTGAAGAGATGGTACCACGAAGGGCCCCATGGGAAAATAAGCTCTATCTCGGACGCGAACGGGATCAGAGGTCGTCGCTATAAACCCACCGATGTTATTGCAGGTGTGTGAATCGTGTGCGATGCAAAGGGCGAGTCACGCGCCCCGCACGGCGCAAACTCGTTTCGCGGGAAATGTATAAAATTATAACTTACGCTACATTGACTCACAAAGCGGCTGCAAATTATTCCTCTTTCTATACGCGGCCCGCTTGACGCCAGTACAAACGAACGCCGTGCGATTTCATTATATCTCGCGGCGACAATGAATTTCAAACGGGACCGAAATATAGGACGAGGCACTCGTCCATCATTTTCTGCTGCCCAAAAAGCTAAATTATTGCGGCTTTTTAACAATCGCGCACACTGTCCGGTGTCTCTTGTACGAATGCAAATTGCCGAATAATTTTTAGAACAATTTAACCCGTTTCTCTTACTAGCTTTTGTAGCGAACGACTGAATTCTTTCGTAGGAACGGGTACACTGGTAACTTTTTATACGGAAATTATTCAATCTAATAGATAAATTTTTATACAGAAATGGTTAAATTTCTATTTAAATTAACGAGTCAATTCTTACATAGATATGATTAAAATTGACAGTTAAATCTTTATATACAAATGGTTAAATTCAACCATTAAAATGCAACAAAAATTTTTCATTTTTAATTGATTAAATTGAACCAATGAATAAGTTTGCACAGAACTGTCCTTCGGCATTGGGAAACTCACTACGAGAAAGATCAAAATATTTTTTATTTGGACCTGCACTTGTCGGGGCGGACCGAATTTTCGGTTTAATTGAGAGTCAGGGTTCTTCGGGATATAATGCGAAAAGAATGAAACTCATATCTACGCCAATGTCCACGGGGTCTCATCTCTCGGCATGCACATTAAGAGGTCACGCTCCGGCAGGTGGTGTACGCGTGATTCACTCGGTCGTTCGCTTCCAGCTAGGTATACCGCTCCTATTCACTCACACCAGCCAGTTAATTGTCACAGGGACGTTGATTTAAAGCATCACTCGAATGATCCCCCGTGCTGAGATAATGAAAGCAGCTCCGAACGAGTCCTCGCGTGGCTCGGGAACGAGGGTGCGTTTGGACGAGTGAAAATAACGATTCTAATCTTTTATTAATGGATCGATGGGTCGCAGAGATTTCGAAATTTTGGGCAATTTGGAACTTCGAGAATTTAGGAATCCTGCGGCTCCTGTGATTTAAGACTTTTGGGGTGCGCGACTTTGACATTTCGAAATTTTTGGAATTTGGATTTGTGGGATTTTTGAACCTTCAGAACTTGGGGATTTGGAACTTTGGATTGTCGAGTTTGGAACTTTAGGAGTTTGAAACAATAGCACTTAGGACTTCAGGAATTTTGATCCATAGAAATTAGGTTCTGTGACAATTTAGGACTTTGAAACATTAAGGATTTGGGACTTCGGATTTTTTACTTTTGTAACTGTGAGATTTTTGGACCTTACGATCTACAAAACCAAGGTTTTTCGGAAATTTGGGCTTTGAGACTTTAAGGATTGAAACATTGAAAATTAAAAAATTGTTGACTTTAGAAATTTGTAAATTTCATACATGGTCTCTCCAAAAATTTATTAGAATATTTAAATAACTATGTTAAATGTTATCGTAACCTTCTCAATGTAAATCAACTTCTAGATACAGAAAAGCAGAAACAAAACCCACGGCGTTCCCATTACTTCAGTTCCTAGATAAGAGAATGCTACCACCGACCTCAAACTCTTATCAGCAACTCATATATCTCCTTAAACATCTTTTCTATCTGTTCATCAGCCGCGCATGTTCATGCAGAGTTAAAAACATGCATCGAAACAGCTGCAGATTGCGCGGGAGTGTAATCAGACTTCATCTTGTTGCTGGGTTCTGACCGAATATACATCATAAGGTCGTTCCAACGTGAGGCCGTCACGAGCGACTCATTCATTCTTCCCAACCTCACATAGCCTCCAGGTCTGCTCGTTTTCGCTCTATTTCTTTCGTTTTCTCAAGGACGCTCTTCTTTTTCTTTCTTTCTGTTCGCGCGTCCACGAGCGCCACTTAGCTTCGTTAGACCCTTCTATTTTAATGAATGCTGGGCCACAGTTGGGTCGCTACGAGATTACACCTTAATGGGGGGTTAATTCGAAGATGGAGCTAAACAGGTCGTGGTTGAATCTTGAAGGTGACCTAGCCTTTCCATGTAATTCGCCGTGTTTGATAATTTTGAAGTTGATAGATGAGGTGATACACGAGCATCTCTAGATTACACTTTCTCGTTCGAGTCGTTTTTAACCCGTTAAGCAACCTCGCGTGTGGATGGTGTTCTTAATGTTTCTTGAGCTTTAATTATTTTGTGTGTCGGTAGATGGTCGAAGGTCGAATTCTTTTGTATGTTTTTAAAAGGCGTACACATCAAAGTCGTATGTACATATGTGAAATCATTGATTTTGTTTGTGGGGTTATAGTTCATTGTTTTGTTTGAAAGTGATGATGGTCAAATTGTAAGGTATAATGTGAATAGTATCATCGTATGGAGCAACATCACATGTATGTAGCATTTTTGATTTCTCATGTACAATCATATGTAACTACATTTCTCATGTAGAATCTTATGCTTATATATTTTGAATGGAACCAAGTCAAATTCTGAGGTGTAATGTCAAACATATATGTATGTACCATCATATAGGGAATAACATATGCGGTGTGGTGTCATTTCGCATATGAATTCATGACTAATTCTTCGACATATCATGTATATCTTGTTAATAGTAGTATATTAAAACCCGATGTACAACGAACAAAAATTATACTACTCTATAGCATATTGCAAAGAAAGCCGTGCTGAGCAAACTCGAACGACGACGGCAAACGCGTAAACACGCTTCAGCGATAAAATTAAATGAAGAACGGTTCCCGATAATTCCCGAAGCGAATCGCATCTCGGATCTCGAATCTAATTTCAAATAATCCCCGAGGCGTCCTAAAACGACCCGAAGCATGATCCTGCCGCGATACAGGAAAGTTTGTGAAGCAAAACGATTCGAGAACCGCGTCCCGCGAATTCCACTGAAAGTTGCTCACATTCCATTAAACCGAGGCGTGATCCCGGGGAATATAAAACGGATGTGACGTTCTTGCAGAGGAAGCACGTTTCTCGACCTTAGCATCGCGATCGGCCGCTCTCGAAACGATACCGGGATGGGTCCTGATCGATCGTAATCGAGGAACGAGCCGCGCCAAGCCGGCGTGCCAAAGGTTAAGGAATCCTCCTTGCGCGGCATTCTCTGCACGTTCCTCGTAAAGTTCTTCGAGATCTCCCTCTTCTCCTTTCACCCTTCCGTTCGAGCACATTTCCAAGGCTACAAGAGGCTGGGCTACGGGCCCCGGTACACAGAACAACCGGCTGGCTCAATCGAGCGCACGACAGGACACGGTTGCAATTGCTCTTGCTCACGGATCTTCCCCTTTCCTTTCCTTTCCTTTTCGTGTCCTGCTCCTTCGGGCATCCTTATCCTTGTTGTCCGTTTATCGTGCCCTGTTCCAACGTGAACGATCGTGCACGAGGAGCTGGACACCGCAGCTGCACCCAGCCTCGCTTTTTCCCTCGAAAACGATCTCGACCTCGTCGAATTTCTTTGACTCGCTGTGGATCACAAAAAATATTTGCGCACCTTGCATTCTTGAAACTACTTTATTTTAATGAACCCGATATTATATTGCTCCGCGCTATATTATACTGCTTACCGGAGTGTCGTCTGTTGTAATAACGCTACGATCCTTAATTACAGTTATCTTAATGAAACTGGGTATACTGCTATCTACCTTCTTAATACCTCGCGGCTTTTTCGACCGTATCACGCGATGCAAAGTTGTCGGAAAGCGAACAGGTATCGAGGAAAGCAATTCGACGATTCGAACTGTAGGAAGCTTCAACCCTCTTAGTGCCACGCGCCGATATATTGGCCTTTGTAAAATGGTAATAATTTAATACGTTTGTAATAGATGATAAATCTATTGATGATAGTTTTGGTGTCCTTTCAAAGAGTGTATACTGTACTTTATCGTTAATGTATTTCTTTATTGTGATATGTATTGTGAATGATTTTATAAGTCTTGAAACTTGCTATATTCTTGACGCGCATGTGTTTTGCGCATCGCTAAAAATTTTGGTTATTCATTTTTTAATTTTTTACTTTTTTTTTAATTTTATTAAGCAACAATTAATGAATTTTTAGTAAAATAAAAAAAACGTTACATTCCAATCTAAAATAGCAACTTCATATTGCTTTTTTCATAAAGTGTAACAAAACTCTCAAAGTCACGCTGGAACTTATCGCTAGTATCACCAAATTTCGGTGACACTGACAAGCATACAAAAATTGAAACTGTATCCCGCAACTATATGCGTTCGTACATTCGCGCTCGATGTCGATTAACTCGTTCGCGTTGCATATACATCAAATTGTCACAGTCACCTCAACTAGCCATTTCTGTGTCTATCCGCGAACAATAGACTCGCCACGCGATTCGTGACTTTTCGTTTCAGCCGATTTCCAGTTATCTCGCGATTTCCATGGAAGAAAGTTCACGTCGGCAAGTAAATAAATTCCCGCTCGAAAGGGTAAAGCCGAAACGCCTTAATCTTGTCTCGCGCGAAAGGTCAGCGCTTGTCGGTCGCGAATCATCGAGCGGACGGCGTTTTCCATTGTTAGCGAAATCGATGGACGTCGATAAGAAAAAAAGAGACGGGTGCTTTCTCAACGAGACCACGCATGACATTCCTGTAGCTTTACTCAGCTTGTATCCCCGGCTTCGTTCGAGTTCTTCCATCTTCGATCTACGTTTCTTCCCTTCGTACACTCCATTCTCCGGGCTCCCGTTCTCGGAACAATCACGCCGGGGCGTGTGTGCATACGATTGCGCTTCGTTCGTGGCACGAGCAGCGTGTCAGAGACCGCAGCTGTGCCCAGTCTCTTTTCTTTTGCTCCTGAAACCGTGTATATACAGTCTCTTCCCTTTCTTGCGGCTACCGACACCGCTCCGTGCTCGTGCTTCGACCGCCTTTCTCCGTCCCTGGATGGCTCATTGTTCGGAATCTTTGGATAATTACACGGGCCGAGCTGTTGACAGAATTCTTCGATGCGGATTAAACCATTCAGGATGAAACGATTTTTTTCATAACGACGGTCAACGTAAGGATAACACGATTTTTTGTACCTATGACAAGTAGGAATTAAGTTTCGAATATACAGCCGAAGAGTCGGACGGGGTTAATCAAACGGGAAGTTGGTCGAAGTAGGATTTCGATTGAGTTGTTCAAATAGACCGAGGACGAAGTTCATTGAGAAGAACATCGGAGGAGATTTGGTTATGGTCGAATAGGGATAGACTGAAATAGGATTTCGATTGGTTTTTCGAATGCGATGAAGTTGTAGTTCGTCGGAAACATTTGGTTACGATTAATCGAAGACGAGTTGAAATAGAATTTCAATTAGATTTTCAAACGGGATAGAGTGGAAATGGGTTGCTAAAAGATCCGAGAAGGGTTGAAAAAATGGAACTATAAATTAACACAATATAAATAAGGAGCATTGATTTCCCATTGATCAACATATGGGTATCATTGATAAACATGCAACATGTGGAGTCTAGCATATCATTATAAAACATCTCGATATCCAAAGCGTAGATACTCGATGCGTAGTTACTTCACAGGTAGATATCTCCCGTACCATCATTTAACACGCCGCCATTTATCGCGCCGTCATTTAACGCCCTGCCAACTAACGCGTCGACATGTAAAGAATTAACGCCTCTTATCCCCTTATCATACCCTGACGATTCTAACTCGTAACACACTCGCAGCTTGAACGTAATAAATCTAAGACGTAATAAGTACTAAGACTTTGTATGCAATATAATATGCTTATATGTAAAGTTGATATACAATTATAATTTACATAACCAACGATCATTGAATATAAAATACGCATGACATTTTAACCACCAGAGAAATAAATTGTACGACAAGGGGTTAAACATCCATTATATCAAACTCCCTACTACGCAAAACCCTTCCATGTGCTCCATACAAATGTAACCTAAATATCAACGTCCGCCATTAAATCACTCGAGATCCGTATCATTCAAACGGTTAAAACCAAACCAAGTAATTCAATTGCAGCAACACGAACGGTATAATCGTTTCTAATTCCTATTCTGCAATGCGGACGCAATTTAAATTAATTTCGTTCGTGACAATGTTCCCAATGGCGGGGTGTAGTTGGCCAGAGATACCTCGTTACGAATAGACACCGTACCGAGAATGTAAATAGAGGGGTTGTGCAATCTGGTGGCAAGTCCCGACATCGATTACGGATACCGGTATCCGTAAGATGCATACGCGGATAAACGCACACCGGTAATAAATCCGCGTTAAATTGCATCGAGGCGTCGGCGACGGCGACGGTAATTATTGCCAACCTACGATTCCGAGCAATAGTCGTGGACAATAAATTTCGCGGGCCAACAGTACACGATTATTATATCTGTCCGACACGATGGGCGTATGTAAACGACCGTTTACAAAGATTAATTACGCGTTTCATTGCGTCCGTACGGCGAAACGACCCCATCGACAATGATCCATTGATTTATCCGCCGACAAATTGAAGCTTTTATTTCCAACCGTAAATCAGACCCTCGTCCAGGTATTTTAATGTCATCCGCGACATTGGACGAGCCTGATCCTCCTTACTATTCCATAAAAATTTCGTAACGGGATAAAAATGAATAACAATCGCATGGTTATTGTCATCTTTGACTGTATACAAAATTTTCGTTTTAGTCGAAGACATGTGTGTCGATCAGTAAGTGGCGAATAATTAATGAGATTAATTAGTGACGTCGAATAATAATTTCTATTCCCAGAATTTACCTTTGTAGATAAAAAGTTACTGTTTACTTCCTATATATGTATATTCCTACAATATGTATACATATCTCGTGTATATATTATCGTAAATACATATTATAATAATAAGCAGAATCTATAATAAACAGCCGAATGAGATACTTGGCTCCTATTGCAGACATCCAAATTCCATAACAAAAAGTGAGAAACAAGAAAAACGTTTGGAGAGCTGAAATCATCTATCCAGAAACGTTTGCAAAAGTTTCGATTGTTCAAGGTTGAATTCTGCATGGACCACCAAAGTGGCCGAGTCCCATTGTTGTCACCCACTTGTCACGATCTCCCGCTTCCTATCTTCCTCCTTTCTGTTTCCTTCAAGGTGCATCGCCCCACCATGAAATGGCTAATGCGTCGGGATGGTGTCGCGTATCGTGCACTCCCATCTAAGCCCGACTAACACCTTGGGTGGCGCTTCGTTTAGTGAAGATATCAACGGTAGATCTAGGAACCAAGCGAGACCGAGTATTTTGTCTGCTGTCACGAGGGCCTCCGCTTACGAGCCTGTTATTTATATGCAAGCTTGTGGGGTATCGCGATGGAGGCGTGAAAGAGCTCCCACGTGGAAAAATTCTATGGTATCGTGCCCGGTGTTCGGGTGACTTGGAAAAATTCGCGACGTATCGTCAGAAAAATCTCGCGAGTCTTTCGATTTCATCGGGGTACGCTTCGGGAAGCGTGCACAAGAGGTATTCGCGTTAAGATATTTTCGATTATTTCACTCGGAAAATTTTGCAAGGTGAAACATTCGCAAGAAATGTCTCTCTGATAGGAAAAATTTTCGATAGAGAACTATTTCGATACATGCATTCGATACGGTGATATTTCATCGAAAAACGATACCACGGAATATCCCGATAATAAAATATTCGATTAATCATAAAATACAAAATGACGATTCTAATGCGATTTCACCGCGGATAAAATGATAGATGAGTTGTTCCAGCAAATGGAGAATCGCACGAAAATTTGCTAGTTCCACGAGCTGTAACTTTAACCGTTCACCAAACGGACAGTCTGGCGTCTGCTTTTTACGCTGGCTCCTTTTTCCCAGGGGACGTTTCTTTCAGACGCGCGAACTCGAATGCGCATTCAGCGGCGTATAATTCTTGGTAGTTCTATATATTCGGCAGAAGACCGGTATTTAAGTCTTTGTAATCCGGTGAAGTTCTGCGGGGGAGCGGACGGTGAGTCATGGCAGGTGCTGCCCGAAGAACGAACCAGAAGACGAGCAGTGAACTCCGTTCTTTCGCACAGTCTCCGTTCACCTTGCTTTTATTTCTCTAAGGGTTATTTAAAAGCCCTTGATCCATCACGAAATTGCGCAATCGTCTTCTATACGAGTTTTCTGTAATATAGAATTCATAAGCACAACATGAATCTCTTGTACATTTTTCAATAAATATCCCAGGCTTCTCAGTATTAAAAAGTATTCTTCGGAGGACCTATTGAACAGTATGAATTTCGTTCGAATACGTTTGGGGCACTTTTACCATGCTTATTCTGATGAACACTTTGGTACGGAATTTTCAAGTTTTATGTCACACCTTTATCTGCAGTGAAGATATTAATTTTATGTACTAGTATCCGCATTGTCTTCTTGGATGTGGACACTGTCCTAGTATCTACATTATAAATTTGGATGTGGATAATGATTGTACTATATGCTTGAATTGTCTTGGTACATTACTATCTGTTTGATCGCGAATATGGCTGTAGTATCCACATCCACGCGAATATACAGTCAACGTTTCATAAGGCAAAAACCTATCGGGCAACCGTGTCCCATTATCGCGATTCAATGCGTTGTAAAAAAGTATACGAGATATTTTTCACAGTGCCATTGATCGAAAACGAGCAGAATCACCCTCGTCACCGATCAAATTAATTTAAGTGTCTGTCCCGAGTAGAATGTTCCATTAGCCGCAGTCTTTTTCACCTTCGTCGATTCATCCACCCACGCGTTGTTCCCAGAAAAAACGAGCCAGCCACTTGGTGCCCGCCAAGCAGTACCCGTTCCATCTATTTGTATCGATGAGACGAAGCGAAAACGGTGGCGATCGATCGCGACATCGACTGGAAACGTTGTTGGAACTCGCGGCACGAGGCGGTAGCAATTATTCTCCGATTTTTTCCCTCATTAGCCGCGCACACCGTAAAAAGCCGTCGAAGGGAGAGCAAGAACGTAGGCAGCCGAGCGTTCGCCTCGAGGGGATGACGCGAGGATGAGAAAAAGATGACGAGAACAGGCGCATGACCCCGCCTCTGTATGCAGCATCTTGCTGGCGTTGCTTCTTCTCGCGCGTTGTTGCGTTGCTCTATTCTTAGACTATGATGGGACAGGTGGTAGAGCCAGACAGCCTCTCTCCCCTTTCAGCTTATCTCTAGTTACGTTCCACGACTAACTCTTTAACCGGCTGCTTCCGCTAATTGCACCGTTTCGACGGATTTGTATTTCTATCTTTTTACCGTGATCCCATCGAGGTATACTCGAAGAAACGCCATTTGCTTCTTGGGTAACTGTATATGGATTAGGTCAGGAGACGTTTATTAATGTCTGCAAAAGGTACGAGGCAATTTAATGGCGGAGATCCGAGAATCTAGAATTCGCGAGAGTAGGACATTTGTTCGGTTCTTTCAGAGACGAACGGGAGATTTATTGTTGGCTCTCGTGATATGGCCATATTTACGAGCTCGGTGTAGACCTGTTGTGGTCTCGCGTTTGGAATTTCGACATAGTGGGTAATTTCGGCGCGTGGATTATTGGCGCGTTGGGTATCGTCGAGTTCGATATTGACACACTGGATTTCGTCCCGTTGAATATCCCTGCGCTGGATGTTGACACGCTGGATATCGTCGCGTTAAACATTGACCTGTCGGATGTCAATGCGTTGGATATTACCGCATTAAATATCGACCTGTCGGATGTCAAAGCTTTGGATATCGACGCGTTGAGTATTGACGCATTGCATATTACAGTGTGTTGAATATCGATGCGTCACACATTGACCTATTGGATATTAATTCGTTTAGTATCATTGTGTTTGATGTCGCTTTGCATATCAGCGCGTTGTGTTGCATCACATTAAATTATTGTCGACTACAATATTCTTCGATACATCTCTCTCCATGACAATATTATTCACTACTATAATATTAACCCAAATGACTCGTATTCGTAATTTGATATAATGCAGCAATTTTGAATAAATAACTTTTAACTACATTGACAGTATTATGTACTTGATGTTTGAACTTACTGAAACAGACAGTTGTGTCGAATAATGATAATGAAATAATAATTTAAAAAAAATTCATGAATCTTTTCAACTACAAAATTTTACCGACTGTAAAAATGCATTCGAGTGTACAGAATTAAAACCTACACTACAATAATCGAACATAAAACGTACACTGTATCTTCCAAAATAAGTTTCACGGTCATCAAATCTCATACTTCTATCAAAGTGATAGAAAATCGTGAAAATATTGTATTCCATTCGCGTGAACGTAAATAACCCAATTACAAATTCCATTTCTTCGTTCCGATAACCAGAATATTCGAACAACCAGAAGTAAATAATTCCTCAGCCAATCGTGTCTCGTTCGGGCAATAAAAATCCCCATTGCAATAAACAGATTTCAGAAATGGAATTTATTACCTTGTTCTACAATTTACCGCGTATCTCGAAATGTGTCACACCTGACAATTTATGACTGGGAAGAATTCCCGCGATAAAAGAAATATCACTACCAGTACCATTTTTTTTCTGACACGTTATAAGCAATATTTTTCGCTTAAGAGAAGCATACTTCGCAACTTGTACATCATGGCTACCGAGTAGCAACCGCACCACCCTGTATTTTGTTAAATAAATCGATCGCGAGTAGAATTAAACACATACCAGCTATCCCTTTCCCTTTATCGTTCTCATTACAGCAAACATACACTCATAAAGCGCCGCGCACGAAGTTACGAACAGTCAGGCTGCTCGGTTGCTTATGCAAATCTCCTAGCGACGATCTTCATTCCTTTATGCCTGTCTGCGTAGCATTTAGCTAATGTTTACTAGCGATGGGAACGACCCGCTGTGTTCCGTCGTGCTCAAACAACTAAATGATCGAGTGTTTATTCGGGATTAATTGGCGCACCTGGTCTGAAGGCAAACTAACTACGCGTGTAACCTAGATACTATCTCCGCTGCATTTTCATTATGTAGGTATGTATTAGTACATTAGGTGTTATAAGGGAATTATATTGTACAGAACTGTAAATATAGATGGAACAAGGTATACACTTTTAGCAACAATAAAGAATAATGACGCTTGTGTGTGGTAAATTTGGGTGTTGAATGGTTAATATATTTAAAACTTCAGGACATGCAACGCAATGTATTTTACAATTTGTAGCAACATCATGGTATGAAAAGTATTGGTCTTGTTTTGACTGAGTGCATCATAAACTTTTTCGAGCTATTATCGCACCCTTAAAATGCACGATTGCTGATAGAATAAAATACGTGTTAAATATTTTTTTAACAAATTTTTTTTCAGTTATGCACTTCAATGCCTACGTATTTTATTAATTAAACTATCCAGCGATCAACCATATATGCATTCTAATAGAATCCCCTACGAGTCGGAGTAAATAATTTATATTCCAAATGTACTGTTTATTATGGAACTAGCACACAACTTCAATAAAAGCAGAAGCGTACCCGTACCACGGCATAAACCGCAATTCCCACCGCGTTTCTAAACGTACCCCCATAATCAAAGTACGTACTGTCGCGTTCTCTATGCACGCTTCATTAAACCCCACGTAGCGTAGCTAGATCGCACACTATTAAATAAAACAAGAGAAAATGAAGACGCTTTATCGACAGGCGCTTAAGAATCACTTTGTGCCGCCCCTTTTTATACAACGAACGTTATTTACGCGGTCGAAAGGAATGCTCGATTTACCGGTAGAATATTTATACCTTCCAGACCATTTATTTATAACATGCGGCCTTATCACGACGCGCTCGGTGAAGATTAATGGTACGCGAGCAACTTTGTTTACAAGACGCCTCGTTACGTAAATAGGACAACACCCTCTTCGCATCTCGCGCGCGCCGCCGAGCATTTGTCACTCGCAAAAGCGGGGACTCGTTAAAGAGAAAGTAGCGTCGGTGAAACGAGGGATCCGATGGACAACCGAGACGCCATTGGACGCCGTCCAATTCTCAACGATCGTTCGATCGCGAGACCAGCCCGGAAAAAGTTTCATCCCCGTCGTTTGAAATTCAACGGGGGTCCGTCTGGTCTCGTGGGCCGTGATGGGTGGTCGGTCAAATCGTCCCCGGGGAAACGTGCAGTGTTTCGGGAACATTGGCACGCGTTTCCAATTCCCGTTGCGACTTTCGTGCCGGCCGCCATTGTCAGACGCGGCGTCAAAGAAGACATCACGCGGTTACCGCGTTGTCCGGACACGCTCTTCCGGATCCACCCGTCCACAATTAGATTCACGCAGTTGTCCCGAAGTTGGACCAACACTGGACACGACCATTGTAACGGAGGCCCAACAGCTTTTGCCTCGTGGTTGTTCGTGTTCCGACTATTGTCCCACGATGCTGGACAACCGACGTCGAACAACCTGGCAAATTGTACGGAACTAGTCGCTTCTCCAAGGATCAATGCGGCTAAATTGCGATAAAAAGAGCGCACGACTGTGTTCCAGCTGGAAAGTAGACGTCAAGATGCTTGTTTGCAAAATGGCCATCTTCCTTGGGGTTTTCTTGGAATTCACCGTGGTCATCCGACGACTTCCTCAGAGAGGTCTTCATTACTGCACGCAAGAGATATTTTTCCAAACTGTTAAAAGTTTGCGATATACAATGACAATTAGATGGAAGACATTGACTTTTCTATAGCTTTTAAATTAATGTAACTGTGTTGCAACAGAATATAATAATTTCATATTTTCAAATTCAGCCATCGACTATAACGAAATTGTTTCCAAATTAAAATATCAGCAAAGTCAATGCAAAAAGTTAGTATAAAACAACATGAAAGTACTTAAAAATCATATAAATAGAAAAAACATACAAGTGAACAAAACCATGGAAGTAGACAAAATTTCATTATATCAAACGCGGTGATATAACATTAAATTTTCTGTACTATATTTTCATTGCGAAAAGCAAGGACGACAGAGTTGTTTTAGGATGTCGAAACGCAAAGATAGCTGGCCAGCAAGGGAAGTGGCTGACGATGGAGTCAGCAAGGATGGTGAAAGTTTGTTTTTATTGGACTACCCACGGAATCTTCATCCGCGCACGATTCCTTTGACGGAGGGTCGTTCTGGTGCTCGTTAGAAAAATAATACTGCCCTCTTCGTCGACGAGGACGACGACAAAGTCAAGCACGGCTTTGCCAGTAAGGAACGTCCAGTTGTCGACGGTCTTTGAGAAAATAATCGTACTTTCCAGTATTTACGAGTATATACCCCTCGAACAGGATATGTCGCGTACACCCTTCATGGAAATCCTGCGAACCTTCGTGGGGTTTGAAAAGTTTATTTTTCGACGAGAAGTTAAGAGGAGCTTCTGCTTCTTCCGTCTTGTCTGCTGCCAGACTCCTCCTCGATACAGACATTTCGACTTATCGAATGATACTCCTTTGAAATGCAGAGTTTCGAGATACTCTATTCGTACGGAAACATCGCGGCTTTCGTCGAGGGTTGTATATTTTGATTATCGGTGTTTTATTCAGAATTTTGCGTGTTTCGCAACTTTAGGCTATGATGTTTCGTGATTTCAGGATTCGAGACTTCGGGATTGACATTTTGGGGCTTGGAAATTTTTGGACTTTGAAATTTCGGGAATTCGTGGGACTTTAAAGTTTTAGGATTTTCGAATTTTGGAACTTCGGAATTATAGGACTTTGAGATTCGGAGAATGCACGATTTGGAACTTGGAGGTCTTGAAACTTAAGAAGTTGGGGTCATTGAAATTTAGAGAATTCGAGAGTTAGCACTTTAGAGTTTTAAAACTCTCAGATTTCGGGATTTTAGAATTTTATGATATTGAGATCTGAAGAATGCACAATTTGAAACTTAAGAATTTTGGAACTTTGGGGATTTCAGGATTTTGCAATTTTGGTACATTAGAATTTTCAAACATTACGACCTGAACTCCTTACTTTAGAACTTATAAATTTGATACTTCGAGGCTTCTAATAAATATGATTACAAGCTTCGAATTTTGGAACTTTGTAACTTTAGATCATCAAGATTCAGGTACTTGTGCTTCTTCGTACCTGTTCCATCAATTTGACCATTCAATCGAATGACTGTAGCAACTTTCGGTAGCAAAAGAGTTAAGCTACTTTCACCTGTCAGTTACAGTTAGCCGGGGATCCCAATAGAAAAGGCAAAATCGAAGGATGATTAGACTGGACAGAGAGTGAAAGAAACGGTAACAGTAAAGTAGAACAGAGTGAATGATGCTGCAGAATCGTCGGTCTTATAACGATCGGCCGACGATTGGCCCGTGCACTGGGGCCAAGATTGTTTCCAACAAATTATCCTCGTTATTAATGATTCCAGTTCAACCGACACCTGTCTCGCGGAATCGTTTTCTGCAATCCGAAGGCAATCTCCACCCAGGTGCTCTTTATTATTTCCCCGTTGGGAAATAATCGGATATAACGTTTGAAAGGCGAGGCTCGAAGAAGTCATTGTTATCAGAAATCTAAGGAAAGAAAGTTCCATTGTGGAGAACGAATGGCCCGTACCTCGGCGATCTTTTGAAGCTGAAAACGTTAGATTAGAAACCAGATCTAAATTGATACTATAATACGTTAATTAAATGACGATCGGATCGTTAGTTACACCGAATTGAATGAGTGTCTACGATTTTTCACGCTATCCATTGAACGCGATTTCTTGTTTCGACTTCAAAGGAACGGACATTCATTTCGGTTTTGTAAAAATGACCGAACACCGCACAATCTGCCCACATGCGCTGCCATCATTAATTTTCTCCGCTGTGACCAGATATAAAATCGGCTTAGTTTTTTGTACGTCATAAACGGGTCGATTGTGTGCTATCTTGGAAAGTATTTGGGAACATTCGTTTTTATCCTCGGAAGGATTCGCAGGGACTCAGCAGGATATTCTTGATCGAGGATTTGAACCGAATAAAGATAGGGGATGTCGCTTTTGTCGAACAGCGTCGCCGCTCGTGGTCATTTTTCGTCCCTAGATCGGCGATAAGTCGATCGGGGATAATCGGGAGTTATTTAGAAGAAGTTAATCGCTTTTCGAAATATTGACAGATACACTGAAATTTTCAACAGAAATCATTGTACAGAATTCATGTTACGTTCAAGAACAGAAGTTAGTTATACTACTAACCTCAGCAAAAATAAAAGACACATATTCGGATATCTTCTAGGATGTCTTGATTCAACTTTTTAACCAGTTCAATTCAAGTTATAATATTCTTTCCTGCTTTCAATTGTGTCCAACTTCAAAGGTGGATTTCATCCCTCAAAATCGAGCTTCCGCAATTAAAACGAGTTAGTTTCGTCGTTCAATTTGTGCGACTATAATTAAATATGTAATTTCGTAACGACATGAAGTTTCGTTCGAATGATGGATTCTGAGTACATATATGCAACTCTTTCGTGTAAATGTAAAATTCATAATTTTCTACTAATGCCAGCTTTATTGCTGGCTGCGTAATTTATCAATGGGTGAGCGTGAACACGTAGCAAGGCGATTAATCGGGACCCGTAACATTTGAATCGCGGCAGGAGCGCAAATCTCGTCGAGAAAGAGCGAAAAAGGCATTAATTCGCGATAACGGGTCCCCGGATGAGGTCGCAGCCTTTATTATGCGTCGGATTTAAAGAAAACGTAGGACGCCGGGGTGAGAGGTTAAGAACCAGGGGATAGCGAAATGACGTCCGTGTGGGAGGATATTCTGTTGGTCGTCAGGACCTCGGGACAACGGTGCTCAGCGTGACTTCGTATTATTTGGCGTTGCGGTCGCGCACGGTGCCCCATGACGCGGCTCCAAGTCGTTAGGCACCATTCAAAATCACCTTAAGTCGCCATCAAGTAGCGACTATTTTGTCCTCCAACTCGCTAGACCCTCCACCACCCCACTGTCACCCTCGTCGTTCCACTCGTTGACCATGGCTGGAGGAATTATAATTTGAACGATGAACGACGACACGAGCTGCTGACTCGAGCGACATCGGCAACCTTAACGGACTGAAAAAGATGTGACAGGCGAAACGAGGCGAACTGTACTTTTCTGCCATTTTGTACTTCAGTTGATGGTAATTGGAATGGCACCGCATCGGGTGGCCCATCTCTACACGTCCACGTTCGCGTGCAACGTTCTCTACACGTACACGTACGCGAACTTGAAGATTTTTTTACTACTTCTAAACCTTATTGTTGTCGAATTTGCAAATCTAATAGTCTCCACATTTTCAAATAACTTAAATTCATTAAAGGGATTCTCAAGGATTCTTAAGTTTTCAAACCTCCCACTTGATTCTCAAATTTTCTATTCTCCAAACTTCTAAATTTCCAACATCGAAATTCTCAATTCCTTTTTAGGAAACTGAATAGTTCTGTCTTCAATCTCTCTTCAGCAAGTACCTACTGTGTGCCGCTAGACAAATTTTACAAATTCAAACAGACACGCATTCCTCATTTCTCGACACGATCATTAATTCTTGCAAGAAATATATGTAAATATAATTATAATTCTATAGGAATATAATTCTGTAGGAATATATATATCATATATATTATAATAGAATTATAATTCTATATAAATAGAATTTTGTGGCAAGAATTAATAGGTTAACACCGATCATGTCCAGAAATAAGGGTCGTTTTCCATTTCCAACAATAGCAGCTGCTTTTTTAGTGTCCTACCAAGTCCCATTGTGAAGAACTATAGATAGAACTGTAGACAGCTATAAGAGAACTATGGACAGACATATTCAACCTAAAGAAGATCGGTGGCCGCGATTTAGCCCAGATACATCGTATCTATGATACTCCATCAAAGTCAGCATCGTTGGCCGTTCGGTGTCCATCACTCACACTTCCGACGAGCAATTTCCGACGCCATAAGGCACCACCATTTTTGGCAGATAGCTAGAGCATCGTCCACGCTCGATTAACACTTCCGATAGGCGGACGGTCGGCTACTTTGTGATGTCCACGGCACAAGTGCAATCGTCGCCGTGCGAAGAGAGGTTTTTACGATCGGGACCGCGGCAGATACGTTCCCCGAAATTTAAGGCTTTATCTCGCGGCGGCGGATGGACTACCTTGGCATTCTTTTTCGAAATACGCCTTCGTCGGCTGCTCGTAAAAATCTCTCGCCCTGGGCCCCGGTGTCACGTCGTAAAAACTAAAACTCGCGTCCCGACGCATTTACACTGACGCCGGTATTATGATCTATTATTACGGCACGAAGATTTCACGGAAAAAGAAATTGTGCCTGTCGCCGAGCCACGACGTTTCCTGTCTTTCGCGTCAGGTGAAACTCTTCAACCTGGAAGGTTTACAGTTCCGGGGACTACGAAAGTGTTACTGACGTTATTCGATCGCTACTCTGCTCCCAATGAATTATTCTTTTAGAGAAAGTCGAAGAGGTCGATGTAACTTGAAGTTCCTACAGCATTATAATTTAGATCGGTTTATAAAGCATTTCAAAGGACAGTGTAGTTTGCACACATTCTATTTTGTATTTTGTTTAGTCTCCAATTTACTTGTTGAAAGGTATACGTAAATACAACATGTATATATAGATGTACAAGCATTTGTACGTTTTATTGTAAATAAATATTTGCAACAAGTTTCAACCTTCTTATACTTATGATCTCTCAGCTACAGCTGTAAGGAATGTAGTTTAAAATTGTAATTGCAATAATTCTCCATGTATATGTGAACAGATTGAGACGTTAAGACCCTTCCTGTTTGTGTGGAGGATGATCTATGATCGACTACTGATGGAACATACAAATTGACACTTCGTAAACGAATTTTTCTTTCCTACTCACTTTGAAGATCGTTCATTTTCAACCATTCAGACACGTTTGCCTCACGAACACGTTTCACCGTCATCAAAATCCTCCATTCAGTTTTACATAACACAGCCATTATAGTTTCATTAACACATTCGTACGAATCTTCACGGGCACTCCGAATTCCATCGGCCGGCGTCTGGGCAGAAAATAAAAGACGCTCAGAAAGTGGAGAACGGGGACCTTCCAGGAATTGGAAGATCAACCCCTACACCGTGTATCAAAAATCACGGCGCACAAAGATCGACGCTGAACGACCTACGGGAGATTCGCTTCCTGTCCTGACCGTCGAATTTCGTACAAAACCGGGCAATATCCGTTGACGAGCGGAATCCGTGGCGGTCGAAGAATCTTACAAGCGATCCATTCATCGGATGGCTGTCCAAAGGTACAAGACTCGTCATTATCCGTTGATGAAGAGCATCGAGAACGGTGACGGGTCGCATTCGCTAAAACAACGCAGCCTTTCAGGACCGACCCGCCAGCAGCCGAGCGGATAGTCATCGAGCGTTATGATAAAGACAGAGGATCGCGTTGTGGAGCGGGCTTAGCTTAGGTTAGGGTTCATCGAAGAGCACGAGTGGTCTTCGAGGGTATCCAACAAGGACAGTCATTATGTCCTTCGATCGAGACAGAGCCAGTCTGGGTCGAAACAGAGCCAGTCCGGCAAGAGATTAGACCTTTAGTTTCGATTCACCTTTCGTTCTTTATTTTCGTCCAGCTTGCTCTTTTGCATCGACGGAATCGCGAACACCTGCCCACGTTCGATCCCATGGACAAACGAGAGAATTGAGCCACTCCCGAAATCGAAATGGTCCCCGTCCATAGGGGGATACTTATCGTTTCGAACGGGCCGGATCAAATCCAAAATATCGAAGGCTATCGTGACCAATTCTCCCGGACGGGATTCGCCGTTGCAGCTGAAACGGATACAGGATCAGGCCGGGACCGTCGTCTTTCTCCCTTAATTGGGAATAAATTGGATCCAATCTAATTCGAATTAAGGCCCGCTCGGTTTTTTCGGGCCAGGGTGTGGCTTTTCTTCGAAAACGTGGCCGAGCGTCCGATTTACTCACGCGACTCCGACTGGAAAGTCGGATAATGGAGTTATTCTTTCAAATTGATATCCCACTTTTTGTTTGTTATCGCTCTTTCTTTTATAATAGACTCGCTTTCCGGTTACTTTCGAAAGGGGCACTCTTATCCTCGGGAGATTGCCTGCTCAGACGAATACCGAAGGTTCTTTGAACTGGTGTTGGGAGTTGCGGATGTAATACAGAAATTCAATCCTTTCATTTACTAAACGTTCAGTGACTAACTTACTATATCGTCTTTTTACTAAATTACAAGCACGGTTTCAATTATATGAACGTATTCATTCGTTCAAGGGACAATTTAACACTAGAAGTGCACACTTCCTTCAAAATTGAAAATAAAGTACAAAAATAAATAAATACTACAGTATCACCTAACATGTACAACCATTGATTACCTGAATAAAACATGACAGATATTTTAAGCCTTTGTTTAATTCTCAACCTATCGAAACTCTTCTGCAAGGTATATACTAAATTCTCTTAATTTTTTATTCAGAATTATTAGTTGATTTAATTTTAAATCATTCCTTCACACAATTTTAAATGTTATTATTTTATTTATTTCTCCTGTATATTCAACGAATGACTCATTGCTATCTATCAATAATTGTTTGATAATTAAATGCGATTCAATCGTACTGTCGAAATTAGAAACATTATTCGCTCGAAAAAGAAAGCGTTTCGTGTTTCGTTACAATCGTGTTTCTTCGATTGCAATTGAAAATTCCCACGATTCGAGAATTCAATCGATCCATCAGAATGTGTGATTGCTTCGAGGAGCCTCGATCCTGTCGACAAAAGGACTCTTCTTTTTCGACTTGAACCATCCACGGGCAGGTCGAACGATTTTTACTCGGCTCGCTGGACTTCTCATGGGCGGCCTCATGAATCATGGGATTTGTAGATGAATTAAATCCCATCACGTGGACCCCGTTTTCAATTCGAGACCACGGTTACTGCTTCGAAAACGAGGCTTGCACGGTGGTCCTAGCTCGCGTAGTAAAGTACCGGTCATTGTGACCCGCCCTCCCCCTGAACCACCCCTTTCTTTTTTCGTTGCTTCCTAGCTTGCGTGGAACCTTTTTGTTAACCGGATTTCAAGATGCACAGGTGGCTGTGACATCGAATGACCAATGGGTTTGACAAACTTTTTCCTTCGAACAGATTAAGCCATTAAGAATCAAGCGGCGAAATAACGCGACTCTTATTGAAAACTTTTAAACCATGTTAGTTAACGTTGGGTTGTGCACGAATGCAATTTTATTACAGATTTTTATTTGGACTTTTATTTGTACATTTTTTGTGTCACATTTTAGATTAGAAAACAATTGAAGAATCAGAAAAAGGATTTATTATTAAGTTTTTACTTGGTAATGTTCTTCGTATTACACCTGGAATGAATATCTTTGAAGATAATGTGCTGAGTGTTCTATGTATACACACTTTATTGCATATAAGTTGCTGAACAAAATAAACCCATGCTAAATATTTGCATGTTTCATTGAGTCACCCTATATATTCACAAAAGTAAATGTTATATCGCTGAATCAAATTTCTATGACCGTCCCGAACGAGACAAAAGAGTTCACCAGAAAATGAAAATTAATTTTCTAGGTAGATTCTTTCGTGGGAGACGAACCTCAATGAATTATCCACGCGCATCTGTAGATCCGTTAAGAAATAAAAATACCCCATAAGCAAACATTTCGTGATTGCGCGTCGGATTAATCCGACCGGAGCTTTTCTCGACTCGAACCATGGAATCGGCTCTGACGCACGTCACCCGCGTATTAAACGCGGATCAGAAGGCTAACGAGAGAAATCTTTCAATCACGAAAACCGTATTCAAGATTATAGCATCGATAATTCGACCTCATTAAATCGAAGCACGCCAAACGTGGTAGTCACCGCGAAATCGATGATTTGCCATCGCCTTGAACGTCACGGATTCGCTTATGGCGCGAGTCCCCTTGTTATTGAAATTAACCGGTGCGTAATCGTTCTGCAGCGCGGACGCCATAAACGGCCGCCGCGAAATCCGCCATTTATAGGAGGACACCGATCCGGCAAGGTGCGAACGCCATATTTGGCGATGACTCGATAAATCTCCGTCGTGGGGGCTGAAACGAAACCGACCGGAAATTTTTTCGCCCCCGCTCTTCTCTGCTCTCGAACCTGCTCCAGATTCGCTCACATCGAGGATTTTATAATTCTTCCGCGTGACAAACACACGCGAGCGAACCGGACGAAGAAAGTCCCGCGTGTCAGCTAATTACCATCTACTTGATTATTTTCGCGGCGAGATCGTGATAATTCGGGGGACAGCGTTTTTGGTATGGTTTTTATATCTTCCCGAACGTGTCTCCGGCTTTTATGGGATTGTCCAGTTTTAAGGAGACTGTAAAAGTGTCGGTTACGGGAGAGACAAAGAAGGAGGGTAATTTATTCGAAGATTTTACGGTGAATCGAGCGTTTTCGTTTCGGTGTCAGCGACTTTTCATCGAGATAAAAAATTGCTTTCGAGAAAGAATTAATTTAGTAAGTTACTTCGTGCGGGTTAATATTTTGTTCGTTAAATTTGTACGCGTCGATTATCAGTTAGTCGAATTTCGCGCAACTTCTAATTCTTTATTTCGGTCATATAAGATGAACGCGATTACGCTCGCGTCGTTCCTTTAATTTCGCTTCTTTATCGCGCGAGGAATAATCAATGTCATAATTTATCGTTCAGTTTTATCGAATCGCCCGTATCGTTTATTGCAAGACGCGAGTACGCAGAACGGTCGTTAAATCGTGATAAACGAAAACGACGCCCACAAATTCGGTGTTCGGCCGAAGATCCTAATTTCTGTTTTTCGCAATTAATTGACCAATTAACGAACCTCGCGCCGTGCATAAAATGGAGATCCACGAAATGCGTGGAACGCGCGCGCGATTCGACGAACACGAAAACGAAAACGGAGAGGAGAGACGTAATTTTCGTACGAAATTAATACTCGGAGCGTCGGAACACGTGCAAGGATCATGAAGAGCACGCGTTCACGAAATTACCCCGCGATTTGTCGAAAGAGATCGATAATTTTACAAACGACAAGCTTCGTAACGCGTACTCGCGCAACACAGTTGACACGATCGAAACGCGACGATCCCGTTTAAAATCGGGATTTTATGTGATTTTTAACGAGCCACCAAACCGATGTTTAAAAGCCGGCGTAATATCGTCGTGTTCATCGATTCCGTATGCATATGAGGCGGTAGTCGGGCTCGGGTTTACGTTCTCGCCTCATTATCAAACCGAAAGTGACGGCATTTCTATCCGGCACAGCTAATTACCACGGCCTCGTCAGCCAGCCACTCGTTTTTTCGGGGCCGTACCTCAGCACGCGCGATTACGCTTGATTAAGCGGCACCTACTTAAAAGAGGAGTCTGTTGACCGAGCAAAAAATGCCTCGCAGCAGGCGGTCATTACGCGCGAAATTCACGGGCTGGCTTCCTGTTCGCTTCCAGCTTCGCTGAAATCCAACGGTGGACGCGACAGAAACGAACGTGCTAATGAGGGACACTATCCCCTCGATCGTGCAAAATGAAACCGGGGGTCGCTCACCGAGCGGACAACTCGCGGGACCACCTACAGCTTCGACCGATAAACCTTTTTAATCCTTTGCGTTTCATGAACGCGCAAATATTAGGACGTCTTGTAAATAAGTCACTTTTAACGAGCTGCCAACTTAATCCGATCCTTCTTTACGCGTTTTTCTTTGAAAATATTCGAACTTTGCACGGAGACGTATTCCAGACAGCGCTCTCCGTAATTTCGATACGTATCGGAAAACACGGAATTAACACGAAAAGATTGCAGAGTTACAATAAGAATTGTTTATCATAGGTGAGTGAAAATGTTAAGATTGCAACAAGATGTCAACCATGTAATGCTACTTATTGTTGGCGTAAAATATAATTCATCTGTATCTCGAATTAAGATCAATAATAACAATAATATAGTAATCCATTAGCCTTGTATATAGATACAATAATTCATTATTCGAATGTACAGTAACGCATAATATTTCCTCAAAATGGGGATCTTCAAACTTTGAACAGATGAACGGTGTTGAGAACATCTTCCACAAGGTGTTCAAATCATTCAGTAATCGTAGGTCTGTCTTACAGTAATTATATAATATAGGTGTTTAACCTCTTGCATTCGAAAGGTGACTCACGCTCACCATTTTCTTTAATACAGCAATTAGCTGACAAAGTAGCTATTTGTCAATGAGTATGAATGCTGTCCAGTGCTAAGGTTAACGGTAGAACTACCAACCGGTCAAATTGACCACGTTTCGGGTTTGACATTTTATATTACAAAATTTTGTAACATGTCAAAAATGTCTGTCATGTTTTATTCAAGCAATGAATAGTCGTGTATGTTCGGTAACGCTTGAGAATTTATTTACTTTTCTACTTTATTTTCAATTTTAAACCCAGTATGAATTTAACGCCGGTGTCCCAGCGTTAATTCACGGCAAAAATAATCTACCGGCTAATCGTTGGCTGAAAATTTCTGAAGTTCCGTGGGTCAACACCGGCAAACACCGACTCAGTGGGTCCTGGCAGGAATCCTTTTCCTTTTGGCAAGGATCAGAGACGATAGGAGGTCGCCAGATGTCTGTGTACAGGTTCGTTACGTGGACGTACACCAGCACCGAAACCGTGTATCATAATCTGAAGCTTTGCTCGACGCAGCAGCTGGCTAATTTGCTGGCAGCAGACGCGTGCAAACGATGCTCGGTCGAACGAGTAACACGGATGGCCGAGAACGATAAAAGTAGAAAGGCAGAAGGCGTTAAAGGGGAAGAGAGACTTTTAATGGGCCTCCGCGCGTAACTCGAATCACAAGAGGAACCCTCCTCTTTATGGGATAAATCGTTTTATTGTGGCCTTTGGAGTGCGGTTCAACGTGGCGGTAAGTTGGTGCGGCTAGGTGCGAAAAGAGACGGTTGTCGTGTATACTTTCGTTAAACTGCTTTCCGGGTGAATGATAGGCGAGAAAAGAGGGCTGCCAGGCGAACTCTGAAGAGATTTTGAGAGCCCCGCATTCACCGGCGAGATTTCGACGAGTCGTTTGAATAATAGGCGAGAATTTCGAATTTAGAATTTCTGGTAAACGCGGGAACTTCTTGCGAAACTTTCGAGAGCCCGAACTTTCAAGTAATTTCTTCAGAACATTATGTTTGCTACTGCATGATGGAGGTACTTGTTTCTGTTATATAGTAGATAGACTCATCCTCGATGATGCTATACTGTTTTTATACAGACGGTAGAAAGTTTCGCTTTATTTTAGAGACTCGATAACAGTACAAACTAAGAATCATCCCATCGCAAACAACCTAATCACAGTATTACTCGTACGTATCCAACAATGGCTTCGATACTTGAGAGTTGCAAATCTATGAACGACCCATAAATATTATGATTTACATACAGGACCTAACAATCTATTATTAGCACGGTTTTATCAGATTTATAAATGCAAAAAATTAAAAGATCATATTATACATACAGGACATAACAATCTACTATCGCACGGTTCTCGACAGATCCGTAAATGCGAAAGATTAAAAAATCATTATATACAGAATTTAATTTAAGAACCTATTATCGCCGAGTTTTAGTCAGATTTGTAAATGCAAAAAATTAAAAGATCATAATATACATACAGGACTTAACAATCTATTATCGCCCAATTCTAGGCAGATTAACAAATGCGAGAGATTAAAAAACCATTATATACAGAACTGCATTTAATAATCTATTATCGCACGGTTTTAGTCAGATTCGAAAACGCGAGAGATTAAAAAGTGTTACACGAAAGATGTCCATCCAGTTCGAAATCACCGACAATAATTCGGAATCAGAAGCTTCGTCCAATGCGAATCCGAAGCCATTGAACGAAGCATCATTCAGCGTTTTGCCATTCTAAGAGTCACGTCCCGAAGCGGTCAGAGTCGATCGTCGTTTCCAAGTAACCAGGAAGTTCCAGGAAAGTTCCACTCGGAACAGTTCTGCCCACCTAGCTGGATTGGCCAGTGTTGCACGATTCAAAGCCACCTCTGCGAACCCTTTTGCCGTGCGTTTCCGATCTATTGGTGTGTCGTGGCCGGATCGCCTCCGGCTACGAGGGCACGTCTCCATTCATGAACTTGTTGCAAAGTACAATGGTCCAGCTAACTTGGCACGCCTATCTGCCGGTGGTTATCTAGGCAAATCCTCCAGTGAAACGCTAGTAGGTTTCATTGAACGAAGCCACCGAGCAATTTCGTGGCGGCATTGACTACGCTAAGGCGACACTTGGCTCGTTGAATTGGCAGGAAGCCCGTGGTCGCTTAACTCCCTCTTTCAATGAGATTATCATCGGCCACTACGGTCCTCCTCCATCCAGGACAAACTACGCTCGCATTGTCGGCGAATCCGCGTCCGACGAGTCCTCGACGATTCGTCAAGCGGTGCTCGCTTGCACAGCTCTTTTTCGCGACAAACGTCTCGAGTGGACTGCAACTGGCAGGTGATACTTTGCCGAGAAATCACTTGAAATTTTAAGGCGACTAAATGCTCTGCGCCGAGTGACTTAAGCGGGACTCGAAACTTTTCGCCGATTCGACGAACTGCCAATTCGTTTTCACGGTCAAATTTTTACCCCCTGCACTCTCTGACGGGACACTAAATAATAAATCAAAAGATTTAGGAGTAAAGCGTTCGAGACAGCTAGGAGGGATTATCTGATTATATTGACTCCAATTAAGTAATATATTTTATTTTCTCTTGTCGGTGTGGATATTATTCGTGAAAATTAGATCGATAATCTAGTTCACGATCCATCTACTTTCGCTTTAATTCGTTCAAATGATGGCAAGAAATAATCACCGTTTCATGGTTTTTCTGCAGAATATAGACACGTTGCATGATGATGTTTTTACACTATCAGGTGTTTGAAACGTTGAAGTATGTCCAAGTGTTTTGTATTTCTTGTTCTTCAGTCGCAAACCACATGAATCTTATTCATAGAAATGTTTTCAAACAAGCACCATAATAAATGGTATGTTAAACATCTCATGTATAACACCATAGATTCAGTTAAAAAATATTAATTCAAATTGTTGTATTTGATCAAACGTCGAATGTGAGTCGTTGTACGCGCGCAAAGGGTTAACCCTAGTTCTCCCAAGTTCTAACAGCTTCTAATTACCCGAACATTTCGAAAAAATGTACTAACAACGGCAACGTTGTCGTATCGTAAAACCGACGTAACGGACACGAAGATAAAACGAACTGTGATTTGTAACGAATTCCCTGCTTGCTGGGTGGGACGATTACACCCGGTGCAATTGATCAAACATCACGGTGCTTCCAGTCTCGTCCAAGATTTGCTCATCGTTTAGCAACACTTTTGAAGGCACCTCGTCTTATTTACATAGGAGGCTCGATACGGAGCCTCTAATGGACGACAAAGTCGAAGCAACGGCTACCATTTATCGTCGTCACTCTCTCGGTTAGCGTGTTTAGCACCGGATCGACTGACCGCATAATAATCGTCGTATGAACTGGAATAATGACTGGATGAAGAAACGCGGCCGAGCTAAGTGAATTAGTGATGCGTGCCTCGTTCCTCGTGTTCTCCTCTTCGTCTCGTTTTCCGTTGTTCGAGCGCAGGCGTGCGAATCACGCTACGTTTAAAGCACGGTGAGCACGTTGCCCCGTGTTTATCGATTTTAAGTCAGTTTGGAGGCTGTTTGTGTCCATGGGATTATTGTCAGGGTAAACGGAACGTGACCCATGGCCTTTGAATCGATCGATTCGGTTCAAGGTTTTCGCGTGCGACCTCGGTTTCTGGTAACTGATTTCGTGTTTACGAAACGCTGCAAAGACGAAAATAGAACGACACCGCATTATTGGGGTCATTAATGTTGTTTGTTGTTATTGTTTTCTGCCGGATACGGAGATGGTTGGGATTTTATGGGATTCTTTGGTCTTCGAGGCTTCGGGATTTCAGGAATACGGGATACCGGAGTTTTGGGTACGAGTTTGGATGTTTTGAACTTTTGAACCTAAGGGCAGTGGAGTTTACGGAATTTCAGACATTGAGGGTGTTAGGATGAGTACTACATTGTAGGTTGTTAGGATAAATTGCTGAATTGTTGCATGTTATAAATTGTTCGACTTTGAAACTTTGTACTTTTGAAATTTTTTTATTTTGAGACTTTTTAAGGTAATCGTCACCGTCGCGAAATTTTGGGAAACGAGAGGCGTCATATACAATGTTTAATAATATTGCCCAATACTACATGGTGTCTCACGTAAGTTAAACATGTTAACTAAACTTAACTGAAGTTGCCATATTTTAATTGAATAAACTATTTATAACGGCTGTATATACCAGGACACTTCACCCCTATTTCCAGTATCAATGAACGTAATTAAAACATACGAGTCTTTGGTGGGACATTTTTAGGTATGATATTTTTTCATAATATTACAAGAGTATTCGAGGTCCTATAACAACAAATTTAATTGAATTATTATTATTTTTTCGTGTATTCGTATTATCATTTCCGTGTTATTAAAAATACACCAATTTTGTTTTATCCAAAACGGGATAAAATTTCTCTGCACATTGGTCTATTTCGCTTTCTGAAATTCTATGCCACAGCGAGTTAAAAGTGTCCCTCTACATAATGCCACCGATTTATGCGCAAATATATCATAAAAATGCAAAATATGACCGTTATGCCGAAACCCTGATCCCGGCGGCCAACCATCGGTCCAATTACGGCAGTCTCGAGATACGTTTGACCGAAACAGCGTGTATTTCCGAAAGTCTGAATCGGCTGCGATATCGTCGGACCGTATCTGGACGGGGCTCGGGTGCCCGTCTTATCGGTAACGAATGTGGCGTGTCTGTTAGGGATTAATCGATTTAACACGATTCCTCGAAGCGTCGACGGATGTGTTAACGAACGGAGGCGCGACAGATAACATCACGGTACACGGTTCCGCGGCCGCTCACGAATTATAATTGGTCCGTAATTAATGACACCGTTCGATTATTGACAGCCGGACACCTGACGCTGGAAAGAGTTTCGTGAACGCGGCCGGCGCGAATTACGTGCCCATCAACGTGCCTCCCGATACGTTTTCGCAGCCCGCTTCACTTATTTTGCTGTGCTTAATTACCTGCGATGTTTCGGCATAATCGACAATCGTCGGCCGCGTATCGATCCCGAGATATCGAACGGGCCACCGTTTACGAACGAATTTTGCGTGTTTGGAACTTTAGGCTACGATGTTTCGCGATTTCGAGATTCGAAACTTTGAGGATTGGAATTTTGGGACTTCGAAATTTTCGGACTTTGAAATTTGGGAAATTCGTGATTTGGAATTGGATTTTAGGACTTTCGAATTTGGAATTTTAGAATTTTAGGAGTTTGAGATTCGGAGAATGCACGATTTGGGACTTGGAGGTTTTGAAATTTAAGAAGTTTGGGATTTTGAAATTTAGAGAATTCGAGATTCAGCACTTTAGAGTTTTAGGACTCTCGAATTTGGAACTGTAGAATTTTAGAATTTTGAGTCCCGAAGAACGCACAATTTGAAACTTGTAAGTCTTGAAACGTAAGAATTTTTGGTTTTTGGGATTACAGGATATTGCAAATTTTGGTACATTAGAATTTTCAAACATCGCGATCTGAACTGCTTGTTTATGAACTTTATAAATTTCATATTCCGAGGCTTCTAATAAATTTGATTCCAAGCTTTGTCTTTTGGAACTTTATGACTTTAGACCATCAAGATTCTGGGACTAGCGCTTTTCATAGCTGTTCCGCGGGCGCTCACGAATTACAATTGGCCTGTAATTAATGACACCGTTCGATTATGTACTATTGAGTTTGATTATTGTCCGATTATTGCCTATTAAGTTTAAGTACTTACTACTGTTTGATTATTGAGTTACGTGCCCATCGACGTGCTTCCCGATACAGTTTTCGCAGCCCGCTTCTCGTACTTTCGGTGCTTAATTACCTGCGATGTTACAGCATAATCGGCAATCGTCGGCCGCGTATCGATCCCGAGATATCGAACAGGCCACCGACAGGCCACCGTTTACGACGCGAACGAGCAACTCAGCTTCGCTAAAACTTCGCTACCTGCTTCTCCTCGCGATTCACCGATCGAGATTATGGTCGCGAAATTATCCCGGTGGAACGTGGCGAAACGAAATTGTCGGCGAACGGAACGCTAAAATATCTGGCGTTTATGGCTTCCGTTTATGCGTTCGATCCTTGAGGACTTAATTGGCCGATCCTCCTCACGACGAATTCGCGTATCCTACTTGTTTTCTTTTTTCTTTTTCATCCTCCCCGATGACGATTTCGTTCCTTTTGGCTCGAAGGAAGGACTTGACGCTTGCACGAACCACGTCGCTGATATTCGAGATCCCGATGGTTTTATGGTGTTGCTTAGAAGCGGGTAGATTTTAAACCGTTTCGTGGAATCTTACGGTTGTTTGGAGCGGTAGCTGGTTTATGGAGTGGAGAGAGTTATTTCTTAGGTAAAATAAATTGATCGCGTCTTCTACCGTGGATCCGGTAGATCGGTTTCTTCTTTACACAAAAACAAAATGGGTATTTTGAAGAAATAGATGAAGTCAAGTATTTATTTTTTTATGGAGGATGTCTAGAGTCTTGATAGAACGGCTTGACTAATTTTTCTGTGGAGGGTCTCACAAAGTGTCTCACGCTATGTCAACAAGGATGTAATTTAAAAAAAAAACGTAGAAACTTGGAATTTGGATGATGGGAGCATGAAATTCGTTCGTCTGATATTTCTTAGAATCAAATAGTATGTGCTTGCGTGGATGTCATAAATGCTGAATCGCCGGAATGATGCTCTTACAGTAGCGTCAGTACTGAATCGTCAATGTCAAATGCTCGGCATCAGGATCTGGACATCGTTGTCAACGTCGAATTGTCGTTAATGAATCGTCGGTGTTGAATAGTCAGCACTTACCATCAAATTGTCAGCATCGAGCCGTCGGTGCCAATTGACGCCTTTGTATCATTAACGTCGAATTATCATAGTCGATTCGCAACATCGAATCTTCTCGCATGAGGATACGTGAAAAAAGAGGTACAATTGATTCGGGAAATTGACATACACCTTTTAAATATTGTTCGTATCATAATACTTATTATTCACTAATGATACTTGTCCATGACTTGTTGTTCATAAAAATGTACCAGTGTTTAAGAGTGGTTCGTGTACGTGTGTGTATACGGTGTACTCGATAATGTGTTGATGTTCGATAGTTCGATCGATCGGTAGATCGATATATACATAACGGTTCAAATTCTGAACCCTTAAACGCTCGCAAGTAAAAGTTAATTACGAGTAGACAAGGACGGGAATATTGATACGATCGTATATTTTTTTTTTTTTCATCTTGGTATCAAACCGAAGAGAAACACGTATGTTAAATTAACGTATGTACAACGTCGTAACGTTACAATGCTTTCAATGTTTCGATAACAGTTAAAAAACCTATTTTTTTTTTTCGTTTAATCGATACAATGATTCAACAAACACAGCCTTGCGAGTTCATTGGAAACTTAATCGATTATCAACGGAAGATCGTTTTGTTTGAACGCGGCTCCAAAACGTGTTTGGACAACGATACTCCCACTTGTGGTACTTAAAATACGTTAACGTATCCTCTACTAATAGGATTTTTTCGAAGAGCTTAAAATACTTTGCGATGTGAGCTAACTACAGTATTTAAAGGAAAAGAAAAAAGGTGCTTTCATCGATGCGATTATCTCTAGATTCAGCGATCGCTATATCTAAAGTACCTTTTACTCTTTTGCAGTCGAAACGGTAACTCGTTTGATTTTTCACTCGTGTATATTACTTATGAATTATGTGTGTAAGACGTATTGAAGCATCAGAAACAAGAGAAACCAAGGAAATCGTTGCAAGAGATAGCAAAACCGAAAAATTGATGAAACTTTGAAATATTTTAGTTATACGTTAAAGCTATGATAATTGTTTCGAATAAATCAAGATTGAATATTAAATTATTTCAAGATACAGCATTGTTACCGTACTGTTTTATTTCAATTCAATTTCGTCTTTAAAATTGAACAATTTCTATTTTAAATCGTTTTGATTACAAAATGACTTTTGATTTTGATACTGCAATTTAAGAAACGTACTTCTTTCAACGAATACTAATTTCTTCTACAAATATTCCTATAAAAACGTAAGAAATTGAAGTTTAACGAGTTCACTCTCACGGTAAAATGGCCACGTGTAACGTGTCGAGTTTTAATAAGAATTATTAAGGACACAATTGTTCCATTTTCCAACTTAAACTCTACATTTTCTACCTCGACGAAAATTACTTCGACACCTCTTTCTTTCGAGCAGTCGGTTATACCGGTATCGTGGGTCGTTTCTGTTTTCTGTGACAGTCACCGAGTTTTCTACGAATTATTCAAACAAGAACGCAAGAATTGAAATCCTCCAATTTCACGCGATCGTAACAGAAATCCGAAGAACGAATAATATAGACGTTAAAATCTCCTACTCCCTCAAAACTTAACGAACAAGAGCACGAGCTCCATAAACATTAAAACCATCCAATTCCCCGAAACGTTGCCAAGGAAGTAATTCGCGAATACCGTAAAACGTTAAAAATTTCGAAGTATATCAGTCTTAAGAGTTGACGATCAAGAATCTCCTGTTTGAATTATCACGAACGCATGATCTCGACTGCACGGGGATTGCCACATCTCTCAACCACCCTCTCAGCTAAAACGACATCGATTAACCGTCACGAGGGGTGAACAAAGAAAGAAAGATAGAAGAACAACCAGGTCCCGTGACCCGAGCTATCGAGCTCACATCGCGGCGATAAATTGTCGAATAATGAACCCCGTGTTTAAATCGGGTACACCGAGAGACTCGCAATGGAAAAATGGATTTATTCGTCAAAAAAGCGCGATACACGTCTTACAATGCGCATCGACCAGGGACAACGATTACAATCTATCCGTATATGTGCTGTATACTCGCCTAAAAATCGACTTTGATATCGTTAAAGTCAGATTCGAATACTATTCGAATAATTTTCAAATATCGATTTCAATTATAGCGACGACTCCAGGGAATAGTTTTTACCTTTTCCATGAAAGTTGGTTCGAAGATTCTGTAATCGAACGTAGTCGGACCATTGCTATATTACCACTTTCGTAAAAATTAAAAAATATTTACCAAAAAAGTTTTGTGAATTTCCTTACGGTCTATTTCACTTCAGAAACTTAGGCGCTTTCAAATTTTCAGGTTTATTTTCCAATTTTTTTTTCAAAATTATCCAATTCAATTCTTAGATTTTTCAATTTTTCAATTTTTCAATTTTTCAATTTTTCAATTTTCCAATTTTCCAATTTTTAGTTTGTGTATTTCCTAGTTCTCGAATTAATAAATCTCTAAATGTCGAATTCTAGCACTTCTAAATTTTTTTGCTGAAAACCAGCATATGTAGAGTTTCACTTATATGGCCGACAGCACAGTTTTATCCGCTCCACATTCGCACCAATGACAATATAAACAAATTTACTGTACCCCAAAGGCAACGAACAACTTTTAAATCAAATAAAACGTTATCCAACTAAAACATCGTTCGTTACTTTCGAAATAACCGTGGTCGCGACAGAAGTTTCCATTCCAAAATCTTCAAATCCGTTTCCGTAAAAAGAAATAATCCTCGATCATCGTTATACTCAAAAAGGCATATCCGGAAATTACCCGAATAACGTCCAACTCCGTTTAAAGTGACCTCGTCGGATTCCACTCGGTATCACAACACAAAAAAAAACATCTCGCTGTCTCCGTTCACTTGATGTCGTAATCAACCAGATTACCTTTGCGCCGCCTGTAAACGATCGGCTCGTTGGTGCGATTGCCCAAACCGATCGATCGTTTCACGTTCGTTCGATAGCCGTCCTCGTACGCGTTCAGATACAAGTTCTTCAGGAATATTTGGTTATCCAGCTCGGACAAAGGTAGAAACCGTTTGGATCGACTCTGTTGTTGGGCCTCGAGTTCCTTGAACGTGAACAGCCGGCTCGTTTCGTCGTCGTAGGCGTTCGATCTCTTGGAGACCTCGTGCATCTCTCGCCACGACGACCACGATGATCCATAGTTGTTCTTGTTACCGTTGACCGAGAGCAGCCTCCGCTTCTGCCGAGGCGGACCAGCCTCCTCCTCGGCATTTCGTATTCGCTTGCTGCGGTGCTTTGGCACTCCTTCTTTGGCGGGTATCTCGTTGTCCAGCACCGAGGACTCGTTACTGGGCATCGTCGAGGATCGATTATCGTGGGACTCGATCTCCCGTGGGGTTGGTAGCGTGGTGGTCGTGCTGGCTGTGCTCGTCGACGTGCCGGAGATGGTCGTGCTGATGCTGAGGAACGGCGTCGTGGACGACGGTGACGCGCTCGTCGACGCCTCGCTCGGCGTCGTCTCGTCGCTGGCGTTCAGCTTAGCCTCTATGATATGTTTGAAGAACGCGTACATCTCGCCGACGGTGAACGTGGTGCCGTTTCTCACGGTGAACTTGTCGATCTTCATGTTCTTGATCAGCTCCTCGGTGGCGTTGCGCGCCTCGAGCATCGACAGCTTCTCCGTCACGTAGCTGTTCACGAACTCGTAGAATCCCTTGTAGTAGTTCTTTCGGTGTTTCTTCTTCTCCTTCGATTTCTTCCCCTTGTCGCCGTGCGACTGGCCCTTTTTCTTCGAGTCCTTGCGGCTCTGCTTCTCGTTCCAGCGCATCGACTTGTTGTAGAAACGCATGATCCTCTCGAACTCGCGCTTCAGCTTGATGAACTCTCGTTGGTTTCGGATCTCGAACTCGGAACGCCCTCTGCCCGTGCCGTTCCTGCGGGACTCCGACAGGTCCACGTGGAAGAAGTTCTTGCTCATCGCGTTCAAAAGATCGTGCATGCTGCCGTTCGTGGAATTGTACGATTGTCTCGCGTCGATTCGCTGAAGCTTGCGATAGACCAGTTTCAGGAAGTCGATCATCTTCTCCTCGCGGAGACGGGTCCTGTTCCCGTGTCCCGGATGCTTTTTCCACGATAAACTCTCCGTGCTGTTGTCGTGATGGGTCGCGTTGGAATTCTTCGTTTCAGCTTTGTGCTTCGTGTGATCTTTGCCTTTGCTCATTTCGAGGTGCAACAGCTTCTTGCCGATCTTCCGGAAAAACTCGATGAATTTCCTGGAAAATCATTCGAAGTCTCTTCTACAGAATTCAGGGATCGAGCGAGCATACTTTAGGGGACATAAGCGGATGAATGATGTTTTCGCGTGGGCCTATGAGTGCGTCTTCGTTATAAATTTTATATATATATTGTTTAGAGTAATTGCTAACTGTGACACTACACCAGTTATTGGAACAAACAATTTTAGTACGGATTCATAAAAATTATTTTTCCAAATATGTACTTATTTTTCAATGTAGTATGATTATACAAACTTTTGATTGATTTTGTTCACTTTCCAAACGCGAAATCGAGATACACCGAATGAACTTCTTCTGGGATGAAGATTTTAAGGTTGTAAATGAAAATAAGGTATCTTTTCGATATACATAATTATCTTTCATCTATTTCTGAATCAGTGGTAATCAAATGGAAAAAATACCAAAGATATTAATGATATATCAAGAAATACTCGCACGTGTCAATATGCTTAAAGAGGATATTTCAAGATATATGTAATGAAATAGTACTTGATAGCACTAACAATGTATAACTCTGTTTCTATGTACTGGAAACAATTTTCATGCCGAGTTATATAGAGTCGAATGGTAACAATAAGGAGAAGTATTTTGAAACGATATAAATTCGTCACTCACCTATAACTCATGGTAAGATCTTCCTCGTTCACGGACCTCCTACGCCTGCTCCATCTGAGCCTAGGGTGTTGTCCGGGTATGCACTTGGGTAACTCCTTCGGACTCCAATTTCCTCTGATGCAAGTGGCACCGGTGGGTCCCTCGTCCAGTACATAACCCTTATCGCAATCGTACATGATCTGCTTGTTGTTCACGACCTTCTTAACGTACGGCCTGTAATCGTACACGCCCATGTTGCCCATCAGGAACACCTTTCCGTTCTCGATGAAGCCCGGAAACGGGCAGAACACTTGGACACAGTGCGGTATATCGCCGATCCAATTTCCATATTGGCACTCGACCGACATGGAGGCGTTTAACGGGCCACCGCCGACCAGTTCGTAGCCGTCCTTGCATTTGAATACCGCCTTCATGCCGTGGTCGGTTTTCGGCGCGATCGCCATCCCATTTTTCGGCGGCTTCGGCATCAGCTTGCACCTGGCCGGCGAACAACTGGGCACTATGGACCACGTGCCATTATTACACATCACCGGTGTGCTGTTAGCCGCGAATTCATAATTCTGCACGCACGAGACCAGCAATCTCTCGCCGTGCTCCACCACGGTCACGTTGTTGATGTGATCTTTGCCGTGGCTCGCCACGGTTATGTGACCATTTTCTATCTGCGGTACCACACACGGTGCCAGACACTGCGGCAACGGATAACGCCATTTTCCGTCGCTCTGGCACACCGAGGATGTATTGCCCTCCAGCTTCATGTGGTCGTTGCAACGGAAAATTATGCTCGCCCCGAGACCCGTACCTGGTGGACACAGAGGTGTTGCAAATTATACGCTGTTCCCGGTTACGCTCGAGATACAATCAATTATTGGGGAATCTTTTTTAGTCGTTCGCACGCTACCGGTTAAATTTAGAAAAGAAAATTTAACTGAACGTGCGTCGGTATCCTGTAGAGATTTCCGTACAATTTATTTGTCTGGTGCGCCGGTCAGAGCTATTTACAGCTACAATGTTCATGCACATTTTATATCGAATGATACTCGGATGTGTAAATCATATATGTATATCAACTATACATAAAGCGTATTCAAATTTTAGTACGATAATTTGTTACATTTAAACGAGTCAAGCTTTTCATAGTATCACAAGAGGTTAAAGATTCATTTTCACCAATGGTCACAATAGCTATTGGACAATATACTGGACATATTACTCTATCATTTACAGCTATATTACACAGTAAAAATGTCTTTCCGAATGATTTGATAGTCAGAGAAAATTGCACTTATGAAGATATATTGTTCTCTATAGATATTTCTGTATACTCGGTATAGATTCGCTATACATAATCAATTGTTCAATAAGGGTACGCTATTGTTTATTTTTACCAGTAGAAACTTATTTATAACGTTGAAGTATATCTTGTTAACCCCCGTTTGACTCACCCGCCTCTATATTCTCGATCCAACCGTTGTAGAGAACACCAGGTGAACCGCAATCAATCTCCTGGCAGGTAGGTGTCTTTCCAGCCCATTTTCTATCAGCCCCGCACCGTCTTGTCGCCGCTCCGACCACCGTGTAACCATAATCGCACTCGTACGACACGATGGAATTGTATGCATACGAGGTGTACACCGCCTTCCCGTTCACTGGGTTCTCCGGTTTCGGGCATTGCACCGTTGTAACCTGAACAGAAAACGTTTCCTGGTCGGGACGGTCCGCGGAAACGAAGAAACAAAAGGGTCAGAGACGGGTTAATGTTTACGTGCCGCTTACTTGGACGCATTGTGGCGATTCTTTGGGGGTCCATGTGCCGTCAGCCAAACACAGCTTCTCGGCTTTGCCGACCAATTCGAAACCGTCCGCGCAGTGATACGACACGCGACAGTCGTACGTGTAACACTCGCCTAGAAGAAGAAACAAATTTACTCGGGAGAGAATTTACTGCGACGCAAACTTTTCGTCGAAATTTCGCAACTCTGAGCAATTCAGATATTTCAAGTTCGGTAATTACGAGTTTTTTCACCTTCGAAATTTCGTAGCGGTGAATTTCCGAATATGGCTTCCGGATATTAAAATTTTTGCATTTACGAATTTCGGGTTTGCAAATTACGAATTTACGGATTTAATGCTTTCACATTGCGAATTTACAAATTTGTACTTTATCAAATTACAAATGTACAAATATACACTTCATCGAATTAGAAATTTTCAAATGTATACATTATCAAGTTACAAATTTACAAATTAAACATTATAAAGTTACAAATTTTTAAATCTATTTCTTATCAAATTACAAATTTACGAATTTAAATATTATCAAACAATAAATTTACAAATTTAATCCGTATCGAACTACAAATTTACAAATTTATACCTTATCAAATAACAAATTTACAAATTTAAACCATATCAAACTATAAATTTAAAAATTTAAACCATATCAAACTACAAATTTACGAATTTACACCTTATCGAATTACAAATTTACAACTGTAAACATTATCGTGTCCAAATTTATAAATTGATTTCCTATCAAATTACAAATTTGTGAATTTAAACCTTATCAAGTTAAAAATTTACAAGTTTGAACATAATCAACTGTGAAGTTTACAGACATAAACCTCATCAAATTACAAATTTACAAGTTTAACCATTATCGAGTTCGAAGTTTCGAGATTCTTAAACTTTCATATCTTTGTCAATGGATAATGGGCTTCGGGGTGTTCAGCGATCACGCTCAACGGAAGAAAATGAAATTTGCATAGTTTGTTCGATGGTGGACCCAGCCGAGGTGACACGGCAAAGCAGCAGCATAATCGAAAATAAATACGTACCGGCGTGCCAGCCGTTGGCGATATCCGCCGGAGGGCCGCAGCTCTTTGGTTCGCACGTGATGTCAGGCCCGAACCAGCTCGCAACGCTTTCCATCAACAGGCACTTGGCCTTTTTCACCCCCGTGGTCACGTATCCGTGGTTGCAGAAATATTGCACGACTCTGTCGATGTCGAAGGTCGTCTGTTCGACGGGAGCGTTGTGCCTCGCGTTCTTCACTTTCGGCGGCTGGGAACAAAAGGACCCGCGATCCTTTTTGCAAGAAGGTGTCGTGCCGGTCCAGTTGCCGTCGGCCCTGCACGTTCTCTCTGTGAGACCGACGGTAAAGTAATCGGGATCGCAGGTGTAATGTGCACGATCACCGAAAAATCTGCCGGTCACCGTCATCACCCCGTTCTGGATATCCGTGAGCGGCGGGCATTCCCTTTCCGGCTTGATGCAGGACATCCCGCAGGCACCGTCGCATCTGCACTTCTTCTTCTTGCTCTTGCAGTCCTCGTCGGTGGAGCACTTTCTCAGACACTTCTGGCCGAACAGCATCGCCTGTTTCTCGTCCCTCGGGCACATTGCCGACGGCGAGTTCCGCGGGTTCTTGTAGATGCGTCCATCGTCGTCCACCTCGGTTCTCGACTGATAGGACACGTCCTCGTCGTCGTCGTCCTCGTCGTCGTCGTCCCAATCGTCGTCCTCATCGTCGTCGTCGTCTACGGCCGCCTGTTGATGTAACTTGGACTCGGTAGCCAGGTAAAAGGTGCACAGGAAGAGCAACAGAAGAACCGCACTACTGGGTCTCATCCTCGTAGCCGCGTATCCCAGTTCGAAAACGGACCTCGATGACACGTCCACGCGTTTACATGTCCGACGTGTCCGATGATATTTAAAGCGATCACTCGAAACGTTTCGGCAGACTACGCTGGCCCATCGACGTCCACCGTTACGGAAGCTCGGCTTAAAGTAACAGCGTCACTCTCATCCCGGGCTACCGGCGAGGACGACGTCGTTTCTCTCGCGACCGTGACTATTAATCGAGTCTGCCTCTTCGGCGTCCAGGAGGATTAGGACGGTGTCTCTGTCTCCGTCCGCTTGCTCGCCTCTCCGTTCCCCTAACTCCGTGCAATTTTTTTCTTTATTGTGCGGACTGCGGCCCCGTGCTGCCGGGAATTCGCGGATACTCGCGCATCTCTGCACGCGCACTCAGCCTGTTCAATACATCTCCTCACTCGTGCAGCTTCCAGCAGATGGCGAGGGACAGGGGAAATGTACGGAGTTGCGCAGAAACGATCTTACCCCCGTACACGCGCGCCGCTGTTACCCCTCGCGACGCGTTTCACCCGCGCCAAAAGGGGTGGCTAGCTTCGATACGGTTTATACCGGCAACAATCGGAAACATGATTCATTCACGGTGCGTCTGAAACGTTTTGAATACGCTTCTCTGACGGACAAATCTTCTTTCCCCTTGACGTATGGACGATTCTACGTTTCAGCAGGTACGACAGTTCTTGCTACGGGGGTGCGTCTACAGTCGCTCTCAAAAATATTACCACGTATTTAGTATTACGCGAGTTTCGTCTAATATTGCGGGTTCATGAGTCGAATAACTGAATAAATTCCGTTTCGATAAAAGTTAGGCAATTCTTTGAGATACGCTGTCAAGCGGAACTTTTTCAAAAATTTGAAAAATGATTACAGAGTCAAATATTTCCACCGATTGTGACGATGTATGCGAATGATGCATGTGAATATCCTTATAAATAGTAGATAATAATAGTGGTATAACTGCACAGTAAAATAAATGGAGCAGTGAACTAACATATAGTCGTACAATAGAATAGTACACTAGTAGTATAAAGGCTCGGCAGAATTAGTTGTAAAGAAACACACCGGGCGTTGAAGGTAAAAAGATAATTAGTAATTCATAAAAACAACCGCAGCTAAATGCCGCTCATTGCGACCACTTTACACCTAACTCTTTCATCCCCGAGCTCACAAAAAATCACTTTGATAACACGTTTCGCTTGTCACTTCCGATTCGGATTATTATAATGGAAAGTTTTATAACGGAGGAGCGGGATCTACTATCCCGAGAGAGCCCTATCCCCTTAAACAAGCTTCTCGATTACACACATTTTCGTACAGCTCACGAGAAAACACTTCGCTCTTACATGATCAACATGGGGAAGCATAGAACGCTCGAAAACGCTTGCTAACGCATCGAGTCACGGAAGCAAGCACCTGCAGCCACTTTCTAACCTGTTAACACGTTATTCGTCGGCCAGACAAATGGAGCAAGCTTTTTCCATCTTACTGGTCCATTTACGGACTACCGATCTAACGATAATAACGCGGTAGCTAGTTCTTTCTCGAGCAACTATCAGAACCGGATGAAAATTGATGCTACAGATTATAGGGAGTTTCAGGGTGCGGTATAATCGGGAAGTAAGTTTTCGAACTTCCAGAATTACATATTCTCAAATTCAGTTATTTATAGTGTTATCGTTTCTAAACATTCACATTTTTAAATTTCTCGGTATCTGAATTCTTCAAATTCTGCATACACAAGTTCTCAAAACCTCAAAATTCCTACATTCCCAAAGTGTCAAATTTCCAAATTCTTATACTCCCAAATTCTCAAATATCCAAATTCTCAAACTTCTAGATCCCCACATCCCCAGATTACTACGTTTTCAAATTCTCAAATTTCCAAATTTTTGCATTCCCATCTCCTCGCATCTCCAAACTCCTAAATTTTCTAATTTTCTACATTCCGAAACTCCCGAATTTTAAAATTATCAAATTTCGATATTTCCGCATTCCCGACTTCTCGCACCACCAAATTCCTAAATTTTTTAATTTTCTACATTCCCAAATTCCCGATTTCTCAAACTGTTAAATTTCCAATCATGCAACATCCCAAATTCCACGAAGTTCCCGAATTTTCATCGATCCCAGAATCCCACAGTCATGGCAGGCGCGACACGCCAATAAAGCCGAGTCATCTGACCCGCCTCAATAACCCCCGGTTGTGTTCTTACAACTTGTCAGCCGCGATGTCTCGAGACTGCACACGATTCGGTCACGCGACATCGTCGGGCCGCCGAGTAGGCCACCACGTATGCGAGCCGTGGCTTTTCCATTTACCAGGCTCGATTTGCATGATAAAGCGGTGATTCGGTTGGCCGAAAAATGCCAAAGGATTCGAGGCGTGGGTAGTAGCCGTAGGATCGGCTTTCAACGGACAAAACTCGATCTACGGAGCTTGTTAACCGTCGCGTAGGCTATCCGACGTAATCCTCGTGGCCTAAGTCAGAACCTCGTCGTTAGGGTAAGCCCGTGTCTGGGCCATTGTCTTGGTAACGATCGTAATCAATCGGCACGGTTCGATGCTCTACCACGCCGTTCGGTGATCCTCGCCCCAATCTCGGCTATCAGCTTCATCGTTCTCGCCGTGTGTCTCCCGGATGTCTTCATTTGTCTTATTCAAATGAAATGCCTTGGGGACGACCTTCCAGCCAGCCAGCCAACCTGGTAACTCGCTGGGGGCACGCTCAACGTGATGTCTCGTGGAAAATTGACGGATAGAATCCCTTTTGTGCCGTTTTCTTGGCTTACGTCGATGCCCGACGCTCTGCCAATCGGCCGGAATGCCCGCGATATTGAATTCTGGACATACTTCGAGGAACTATATTATTTATGATCGTGCCGGGAACACGGAAAAATTGATTTATCGAAGGTGGAATCCCTTTGCAGCATGTTCGAGGCGATAAGTATTAAATACTTGTGCGTCAGGGCCGCGATTAACGATATTAGAAGATTCACTGGATGGAGGTAAGGAATTAGCGATGTATTAAATACTTGTGCATCTGGGTGGTGACGATCGATAGAAAGTACCTGAATATTTTTCTTATACATTCTACGTATTTTTAATCATTTTTTAGGAAATTTTAAGAGAGTTCAAGTTTTCAATTTGGTAATCTTTACAGTTTCTTTATAAGTTATAGGAAAATGAATTTGAATTTATTTAATAGGTGAATTTGTATAATTGATTAGTTTGCGGTGTTTCATGAAGTAAATCGAATGGACAGAATTATACTATTTTTAGAATATTTTGTATTCGCCAGAATGTGTTCTGATTGCTTTAGAAACCTTGTTGATTTATTTGCTTCTATCGCTGGATATTGGATTCAAATATTTTTCATGTACATCTAGTTCCTTTTTGTAGCAGTTATAGACAAGAGGTATCAGGCAATTAACAAACGTCAATATTGACGCAAAACTCGAAAACATATTTTCCGCGTATTTATTTTATTGGCTATTGTTCACAATGAAGAAGCGGAAACAGTCCTCGAAATTGAAGTTGAAAACCCCTATTCTGTGATACATGTATTTCCAGAGCTATCGATCCTACAGTTCCACTGAACTGCAAGTAAAGTAACAAAATATTTCAGTTCCTATTCCTTAAAAAAACAGAAATTATAACGTTAAAATGAAAATATATGCGATGTCTACGCAAAAATATTCAGTTCGCCGAAAGAGATGAGAGTTGTCCTTGTATGGAGAAGATTCTTAGAGGCAATTTGTAGCAAAGTTCGCGCTCGCAGTATCATAGGATACAAACGTTACAACTTTTCCTCTCGGTGCCAACGCTGAACAATCTCGCCGGGTTATTCATTGTCAGGAGTGTATCTTCGTTTAGACGGCAACGTCAGGTTAGATTGACAGAGTGGCAGTAACTCGGTAGCTGAAAATGGGAGTGGCTGAAAGACGAGAGGACAGCTCGCTCAACGACATCCCGTGACTCCTCTTCGCAGATCCTCCAGCTAAGAAGTAAGGACATAAGAAATCAGTGACTCTCAAACCGTCTCCTTAATCCTACATTTACTGTATCATATTCATTCTTCTTCATACTCTGCATTCCTAAATTTCTAAATTTGAAAATTACTTGATCACCAAATTCCTAGACTTAATATTTACTATATTCCAAATTCTTAGATGCCCAAATTTCTATATTTCCAATTTACTTGATCACCGAATTACTAGATTCCCAAATTTGTAGATTGCCAAATTCCTAGATTTCCGAATACTTAGATTTCCAAATTTTTAGGTTCCCAAATTCCTCGATTCTCGAATTCTTAGATTCCCAAATTCCTAGATTACCGAATTCTTAAATTCAAAAATTTCTAGATTCTCAAATTCCTAGATTTCCAAATTACTACATTCCCAAATTCCTAGATTCCCAAATCCTTAGATTCCAAATTCCTAGATTCCAAATTTTTAGATTCCAAAATTAGTAGATTTCAAATTCCTAGATTCCCAAATTCCTAAATTCCCAAATACCTATACTCCCAAATTACTTAAACCCCAAATTCCTACATTTAAAAATTGCCATATTCTAAATTCCGAAATTCCCGAACTACTTGATCCCCAAATTTCAAGGTTTAAAAATTGCTACATTTAAAATCCCTAGACTCCCAATATTTACCAAATTCCTAGATTTTCAAATAACTTGATCCCCAAATTCCTAAATAAAAAAATTGCCAATTCCAAGTTTCTAGATTCCAAAAATCCTGAACCAAAAAGTGCCCACACTCCAAACGCAAAATTTCCACCTTCGAACCAGTAAATCTCTAGCCGAATTCCAACGCGACCGAATAACCACGCGAGTCTCAAGTGCCCAAATACGGTATTAAATCGGACAGCAGGCGATATCTCGTCGTACATCGCCGTTCTGCCTGCCGCGAGCAATCGTGCCGTAAATCCCTAGGGGAGATCAACAGTTCCGGCAACGCTCGATCGTCGTCGAAGCTCGGAAGCTCGAGTCCGAGCGAAATTCCACTCGAGCCCCGTTCCGTTTAAAGCGATCTCGAGCGTGCTCGAGCTGGCGGCAGCGTGTCGTCACCTACTCGGAAGATCTTTCCACTCTAGCGACGATCACGAGTGCAATTCCGCTTTGTCCGCTCGGCTCGCTCGCTCGCCGATCAACGGATGCACTCGCGTGTCGCGGTCGCCTTTCACGCGTCTTCGTACGTGCTCCGAGCACCGATGGTCAGGCTCTTTCGACTGCATCCAATTCAGAGCCAATTGAATTCACGATTCCGGCCATTACGAGCGTCAAGAAAGGATTACGGGAGCGGACTGTGGAAGCGTGCGTGACGCATCTGCATCCGCGCTGGTAGAAGCGCGTAAATCTTCCTGCGAGTAACGGTACGGGAAATACTACGGGAAATAGTCGAGCGAGATCTCGAATCGAGATTCGCGAGCTTCATCGCTTTAACCCTTTCGAATAATTCGGATAAATAGGTTGATTCGAGACGTTTTCATTTATGTGTCACTTGTAACAAATTAGAAATATATTTGCTACACAATCTGCATTATTAGAATACATTTTATTGTAAACCCACTTCTTCATCTATTTTGTAGTTAACCCCTTGCGCTACAACTACGAGCTACGCCCGTGACGCACTCGCTCTTCAAATATGGTGGACATTGTTAATATTTTTAATACGCTTGAATGTTCAACTTCGGTCTAATCGTAATTTGCGCATCCGAGGATCACTAAATGTGAAACAATTTTGACATTCGAACTTTTTTTAATCATTTTAATGATGTAGCAATTAATAGTTCGTTATGTCTGACGCACTTGCTGAATATTCGTAGCACTAAAAAGAATTGTCGGTAATAAAGCATAAACTTTTGTGACTGAAATATGTGTGATGTTCTGTATTAGCTGTGTGTCGTGAAATATTTATGACAGAAGTAGAAGTTTAGGCAACTGTTTAAGTTCCTGGCGTAATTTCTCACCAGAGCCAGTGCTCTGTTAATTTACTTAGGAGGCCATAAAACGTTTGTCTAAAAACTTTGTATCCTTTAATAGCTCCCTGGATACCATAGGAATGAAACTTTGGCGAAAAGTTTCTCCTCTTAAATTGAGTTTCCCTGGTGGAAAGTTATATGTGTCCTTTCAATTTATCATACTATATAAACAGTACAATCAAGATTCATGTACTTTCTGATATTCTGTGTTGTTAATTGTTATATTCATTCATCTTTATCACATTATATATTTAATATGGTAATTAAATATTTTACATCATAATGAATATCTGTTATTCACATATTTCCATATTTCTTCATTTTTTAACCTTCAATCTACACCACTTCTAAATTTCCAAATATTCGTGGTATCAAGATTCCATGGTTTCTGAATGTTCAAATTTTTATATTTACAAATTTCGATGTCTCCAGAAACCCAAGTTAGAAATTGAGAAATTATCAAATTTGCAAATTCAGGAATGTACACATTTTTAAATAGCTAGATCCACAAATTTCCAAACTTTTCGATCTCCAAATTTTAAGTTTTCGAACATCTGTGTTCCAATTTCCGAATATCCAAGATTCCGAGTTTCTAACTTCCTGAGTCCAAAAATCGAAAAATTTGCAAATTATAAATGTGCACATCCGCTCGAGCCTAACTTTACGAACGAAGCACCCCTGCCACACCTAAATTCCCTATAAAACCGAACTGACTCGTACCGTATAAAAAGGAGCCATACAACGAGACCTCGGCAATAACATTTGTATCGTCCCACTTTCCCACCAAAAAATCTCGATATTCTCGTTTATACCGTCCTCCAGTTATACGACACCCTGTACAACATCGCTCGATAAAACGTCTATCGTCTCTAACGGGGGCGTTGTGCAAAACGTACAAGAAGAACCTCGTATGTATGCACATTTTGGACTATGGTAAAAGCCATGGTAAACGCTTAACGGCTTAATAATTGTATGTGCCGTTCCCTGTGTTCCCGTGGTGGGCCCACGGGAATCCGTTTTACATGGTGCCGCATAATTACTATGATCCTGCTCTTCACGGTGCTCCAGTTCTCGGTGAAGGAGAGACAGGCGGATTCGCGTGGCTTCTGACAGAAAACAGCTCAAAAAGCGCCGCCATCAAAGAAAACCTACAATCAACGCGTCAAAAAGCAGAACTTTCACCTAACGAACGTTGTTCTGTATATCCGCTTTGTGCCACGTTCGTTGCCTCAATTTCTATGAAACTGCGTTTCGTACTCGAAACTGTAGCATACTTTTTCGTCCCTGCCTCATCGAATTACGCGTGCTTTGTCGTACGCGACAGGCATTTTTGTCGATGGTTTATCAAATTTTATTACTTTTCCTTATTTATGATTCGGATACTTGTCATCTTTTGCATGGCTTTTATGTATTTTGTTGATATCAATTTCTGGGTCGCGAATGATTAATCTAGTGTCTATTCGTTGTATGAGATGATTGATACCGGTATTTCATTACGTGTTTCATGATAAAATTTACGATGAATGTAGTATGTTTATAATGTCGATCACATACATTCAGGTATACATGTTGAACACATATACATGTATGTATATATGTTGAATACATACGCATGTATCGAATAATATTTTCAGGCTCAGTTCAATATTACTTTCATCTTTGAATTTATGGTACGATTAAGAACTGCTAGGAAAATCATCACCGGCTTGATCGAACAATCTGTATACTTGCATATGCATAAATATGAAGTCTATCTACATATGGTTGCTTGATGATCAATAATGTTCGTTATTCTAAGCCTTTCAGTTATAATAAAAATATGAAAAATATTAACAGTATCATCCGATGGACTATCCAGTTCAAAGTTTTAGTTCAACGGGTACCATTTCATAAATATTGCAATGTATTATATTTTCTGTGAAATGTGCTGAATAATACCGCTGCGACCGAAACATATCCCGTACGCAAGAGCGGGTATGCAAACACGTCATTACCAATCCGACCGCGCGATCAATTCGATTAAAAAATCATTATCAAGCGACGAGATTATACAACTGCGTAATTTCGATGCAGTAAAATAATCATGGCGCGATTATGGAAATTCGTGTCGCTCGACGACAAACGATACATAACGGGTGGCAACCAGGTGAAATTTTGTCGCGGGATATCTCGTTCGGCTGCGCCTTAATTGGACGTCAAATATGAAGAAACGGGCGAGAGTTATGGTCCTTAATGATGGGAATGGGCGTTCGAGTGTTGCCGATCGATTTATAGGTCATTGTTTGCCACCGGAGTGCGTGTAATTTTTCGCGTTAGTGAACCGACACAATGCTTGTGCAACCTGCGTACCGTTGACAGCGGTTAACGTTAGTAAATCATTCGGTGATATTCTATGAACCTAAATCATTCACCGACAACCGGGATTTAATGGTAGTCAATTGTATTTAAGATCAATTTTTCGTAAAAATTTTGGTACTGTATGGACGAGATCTTGTAACGGAATTTTATAGCGAATGCGGGACATATTTCTCAGAGTATTTGTATTTTTATATTATTTAGATTATATTTCTGTATTTTCGTATTATCCAGAATATTATATTATATATTGCCGAAATTAAGATATTAAAATTAAGATGTTATATTATAGGAGATGAAGGAATGGAAGATGTTTGATAAAAGTTAGTATAGACAAATAACGATTTAAACGATCGATAAATATTTCGGTATTTTGTTTAATTAATTAGAAAGTGAAACACGGATTTGTTTGTTCATTCGCGAAAAACTTTTAACTTATGTTTACCATCTGAATGTATGAAGATTGATGCCATATTAACACGGACCACCGCAGTGGAAATGGACATGGGTGGTCAGACGCTATAATTGCGGTTATTAAAGTAATAAAGGTGCGATCGCTTATTACTTCCATTTATACTTTCAACTAATTAACGTAATGCCATTGTTGTTTGAAATTCCCGAACCAACGATCCGTTTCATTAAATTTCTTTTTTGCAAAAAGTAATATATCTTCGAATCACCTTCATATGCGATTCAAAGTTCATCTCCAATTTCCTGTCATTAATTATTTGGTTGTAGAAAATAATAAATATTAATTTGGTAAGACATTCAAATAGCAAGTAGTGGATCCCTTTCTTCCTTTCATCATAATGAATCCTATTCTTCCTTCAATCATATTTGATCCTTCTATACTTTCTTTTGTATATTTTCAAACATTTATAATTTTATTAAATTATTCACAAAAGATGGGTATAAATACGAGATTCATAATTCTTGAATACAAACGTGTACCGATAAAAAAGCTGTTTAAATTAATTAATAGAACTAGAATGCTTGTTTGTTTCCGATATCACGATTCAAATTTATCGGCAAAATCACCAATATAAAATAATAAATAGATGCACATATTTTCGCAGCATGATTTCAACTAGATGCCAAGATCCATAACTCCGGTGGAAAAAAAATTCATCGAGGAAATAATCGAAGAAAGTTCGCCGAGATGGAACACAAATTCCCCGCTTTAATATACCACTATTAATATTTATCACCTAAGAGAATGAGGAAACTGGGCTAACGCGGTTTTTCACGACAATTACGCGAACCCCGCGGCCTTTCTATCGCGCATCTTAATTAACATCCGGAACCAGAGAAGTCCACCGCGTGTAATTACGATGCGGAAGAGGCGCTCGAAGCCCGGGAACAGTTCCTTCGTCTGCTTCCGGCCTCACAAGTTCCGCATCATTGTCCCTCTAATTAGCCATTCAGAAATTATTTCTTAACAGCAAGGCGCGCGCGCGGATGTGACGTCTTCGTTCGTGGCACGTGGACGTCGAACGACGGATGGCGAAACGTGAATCAACCGAATGAAATGTGCTAATGCGATATCGAGGATGCGATCGTTTTTCGATATTACATCGATTACAAACAATTTGGGAACTTTGGTTTGGCAATTCAGTAATTCGGAGATCTAAAAATTCGGGTACTTAGACATTTGGAAATAATTTCTTGATTATCGTTGGTCTTAGTTGATTAAGAAGTTCGTTTCCCATCGTCACATTTTCTAAGGTGCGAGAACGCGGCAGGTGGTGGACACCGCCTAAAGAAAGAAAAAGAAAGGAATATATTGCGAGGAAAACGAGCGTGTAATTAAAACGTAATTACAAGATGGGAGGTGTTATTTAAAATGTTATTTATCGGGCTAATGAGAGGGCGGGACTCACCGCTATCGTGAAATTTCGTAGCCGGATTACGCTTGAGACACGTGTTTCATGCTTCGAAATAAATTGTAATTGGACGCATGTTTGCTGTTCTACTTCTCCTTTTTGGTTATTGCCGAAACTCGAGACTTCCGATTTACCGTGAAAAGAAATTTACGCCGACGATTGCCTTAATTAAAGCAAATCTCGTTCCCGCTTGTAAAATTCAGGATAGACGGTTGTCAAATAATTACGGTTATAAATAAATTATAATTTCATTGTATCTCAATTTTATCACGCCTCCTTTCTATATTTCTCTTCATTTATGCCATAACAATATTTCATTAAAAAAGTCTTCACAGGTTTTTGAACATTTTTAACTTTCATTTACGTTAATATATCCAGATTTCATTATTTTCAGTTCACATCAATGTTGTGACAGTAATTTTAATTTTTGATAAATGAAAGAACATAATTAATATCAAGAAGCTGCCCAATTATCACTAATTAAATATCAAATTTAATGTCTTATTTAATTAAACTAATTTCGTATTTTAATTATAAATCGAAATTGAGATAATTTTACGTCGACGGTGTAAAAATAATATTTTCCTCCCCCTCGAAACGTAAAAATTCTGGCTTGGAATCGGAAAGTGCGAAAGCTTCGTTCACATAAAGAAACGATAGAGAAAGTTCTAACTGTTAAATATTTCAAGTAATACATTATTCTCACACGCCTTCGAACATGTCGTGAACGGTGGTTGATTATCATACACCCGAGGCTCGCGTGTTGCATGCCTAACGACCGCTGCATTCAACGCGAGGGCTGCGTTTTAAGAGCTCGTCTTAGAAACACGCCTTGTATCCATCATAATCTCTTACCCTGCAGCTGAAAGTAGACTAGGGGGATGTCTAAAACGATCCAGTTAATCGTAAGTAATACTCTCGTTGGTTGTTGCTATTATTTCCCATCTCAAAGACTTTCTCTTCGCGCGGAGACCATTATCCTCATCCACGATCGTCGAATAAAATAATCCACAATCATCCAAACACCTTGTTGTAAAAATTTGTAACTTCAGAATTTTTGATTTTTAGAATTGCACGATCTTAGAGTCGCAAAATCATAGAAGTTTGTACTTTTGTAACTTCAAAGTCTTAGAATTGTAAAATTGTAGGATCGTGAGTTTGTAGAATTTTGGGATTGCAAAATTGTAGAATTGTAGAATTGTAAAACTGCAGAGTAGTAGAATTTGAGAATATTAGCATTATGTAATTGTAAGCTAGTAAAATTGAAAAATTGTAGAATATTAGAATTTTAGAATTATGTAGTTTTGCAACTATAAAATCTTACCCCTTACAAAATTTGTAGACTTAAGACGATTGCAAAAAGACTAAATGAGAAGTTGTGATATACAACGTGCACGTGGTCCACCGTAACCCATGAAATATTAATAAATCGCATTATAATCACTGTAAAAGGGGATACTGAGAACCTCAAACATGCCAGTCATTTTTTCGCGTTCAACTTATTACGATATCGTTTATAAGCTTTTATCAGAATCATCGATCTACAGTGATCTGCTCGATGATATACAATGGATGCGACGTCATTACAGCAACGTTATGGCTCATCAATATTCTCCCTAAACGATTTTCCCCGCTATCGAAGGTGCATTTAGCCGACGAAATAAAAGTTTACGACGTGAACGACCCTCGCTATCTGTCGATGGTGCTCCGGAGACGCTATTAAATTGCGTCAGAAGAGTACCGAGAGAAGAAAAGGAGCCTTAATTATTCATTTACTGCCAGTCGTAAAGGCAGCCTGGATCAAACTCTCAATCTGACGGTAGCTTGTTCATTGGCGTAACTAAAATTTTTATTTAGGCCGGGGTCTTCAAATTTGTTTCCAGAGTCTAATGTCTGAAGTTGATCTCGAATATTTCAGAGCTTCGGAATTACGAGAATTTAGGAATTTGTAGAACAAGGGAGTTTCGATTTAAAAAATTTGTATTTTACAGATCTAGGAGTTCAGGAATTTGAAGATTCGGAAAATAAGAAATTTGAAAATTTGAGAACATTGGCATATGGTAATTTGGGCACTTGGTAATTGGAAAACTTAGAAATTAGGAAATTTAGAAAGTTGAACATTTAGGAATTCGATGATTTGGTAATTTGGGAATTTAGGTATTCGGTGATATTAAAATTTGAAAATTTGGAAGGGCGGTAGCTGGGAATTTGAGCATTCGAGAATGGGAAAACTTACAATTTGAGAAATATAAGGACTGGAAAATTCAGGAATTTTCAAATTTAGATATTTGCGCGTTTAAGATTCCGATTATTTAAAAATTTAGGAATTTCGAAATTCGTTAATTTATAAATTTATGCATATCAGAATCACAAGATTTAAAAGTTGTAGTACTAGCTGCTGGAAAATTTCGGTATTCGATAATCGTGGAATTGGAAAACTTAGAAGTTGGGAAACTTAAGAATGTGAGATTTCCCTAGAGGTCCAGGTCCACCTCGGTCTCTATCTAGTTACGCCAATGACCCTATCCGGAACCGAACCACTTGTCACATCCATTCAACTCATGTTAGTAGCACGAGTCCATTGATAACATGTTCGTGATTTGACTAACGCACCAATGATCGATAAAGCAACGATTATATCTTGTTAATGGAAACCGGCATCGTTATTGCGGTGTCTAATAATTCTCATTAATGCTGCGAGGTTACAATCTCTCTTTATTGCCAGTATTGGCAATAACACTGATTCGTATCAATATTATGGGTGAATCATAAAAAGAAGATCAACGAATGGGTCATACCGTCGGCGTGGGTCGGATTTATTATAATCCTGAATTTATTATGTGTTCCATCGTTTCTTATTAATAAATTTATCACAATTATAAAATTGGAGATATGTTATACATTTATTTTTAATCTAATCTATTTAACTATAACATTAATATTTTTCGTAAGTGTACACACATGTTTTTAATTTCGAGTTACTTCAATTCACCTGTCGTGATTATTAAAAATTTTTCACAAACACATTTTAAGAGAACATTTCGCGCGAAATAAAAATTAATTAAGTACACGAAGTTATCGGTTACGTCTGTCGTGTAATCATAAATCGTTCCATTCAACGTACATATTAGAAGGAAGAAATTAATTCGATAAAAATGCTGAAATGTGAAAGCAGTGTAAACATCGACCGTTAACATGTTAATTAATGCAACGTATGCTTCGTGTTGACGAATTCGAGGCAATAAACCGCGCGATTCCTAAAACATTCCCTCGAATGGCGGTGCTAAGAAGATTCCTTCGCAGGAATGAAGTCATCGTAACTGCAAATTGTTGCCTGAAAGCAATTTTAACGTCGCCGATTAAAGTTCGGGAAGAGGGGCATTAACGGTGAAACAAGTGGTTGTCCGAATTCGATAAGATCGATTTTCGAAACGGAGGTGCGAAGTGCTCGTGAATGAACGCCGGAAGAAGTAACGTTCGTCGAATATTTATAAATTCTTCGCCAACCAGACGCTTATGGACGAGTCATGCAACCGTACAGATAACGTTAAAAATCTTTTCGAGGAAGTGTGTCGCTTTTTTTTTCCTTACATACGTCTGGATACAGTGCCGCCTCTCGATTAAGCTTTCGTGCAAATTTCGATGTAAATCTTCGATGTTACCACCGTGTTGCTTATTTAAAACCGTACAATTTTTGCTTCACTCCGTATTTTTTATCATTTTTCAAACTTTAAAATTAGTCAACTTTCCACTACTGTCGTGAAAATGAGTCAATTTTCCATTACTTCTGCGGAAATTGTAAAAATTAGTCAATTTTCCATTACTTCGGTGAAAACTGTAAAAATTAGTCAATTTTCTATTACTTCTGCGAAAATTGTAAAAATTAGTCAATTTTCCATTATTGTCGTTTCTGTACCTAAAATCGAATTATAAGAATTTTAAAGATTTTTTAGGACGTTAAAGATTAATAAAATTAGAATTTGTTCATTATTTCATCTTTGATGAGTTTGAAATCGTTACTATCAAGATAATAGAGTTTATATTCCTGAGTCATCGATTTTGATTATATCGGATATATGCTTCAAGTTGAATCTTCCGATAGCGCGTCGCGATTCGAAGAAATAAAAAAAATTGATTTAGCAGCGAAACGTTTGCATTTTCTTATTTCGACGTATGACGAACTCCGTGAAACTTCGGGATCCACCGACAAATCTTAATCGAATCCGAGCCATCGGGTTCCGTCTCCCATAGCTCCTAACCAATAAAAGTTTACCGCGCGTACTCGCCCCATGAAACTTCAAAAACAACGAAATTTATATCCACGCCGAATTTACAACTCCATCAAACTTTAACAGTAACAATGTATTATTTTACGACCGGCTGAATACTTTCAAAACAGTTTCACTTGCATCCATCGTTACCCTCATCGATTCGTCGGCGATTTTCGAGAATTACGGACGACTCCCTCGTCTCTCGTCGAGTTTTTTTACTTCTTCGGATGACAGTACGCAGTTTACGACGCAGATACAGGAGGAACGATAGCACCGGCTGAGATAAGTCTTTTCATTTGTACTACTTAATGTCTGGTAACAGGAAATACGGCGGCGTTAATGTTGGCCCGGCGTAATCGTGAGACGACGGATACTTCGACGGAATTAACAAGTGCGAAAAGCAAATGCAGATTTATTGCGGTTTTACCGTTATGCCGTTAAAACCATTTTCAATACATGGCCATTGTGCAACGTGCGCGGGTATCTCTCGCTTCTTGCGAAATGAACTCATCGGGAACAAGATGCAAAATTGTACATATTATTTCTTCACATTTTGTTATATACATACAGATTCGTTTATTTTATAATTAGACGGTAAATGTTTGTACACTCTACAACTACGTTTAGGTGACTAACGCACATTTTGTAGGCTTCGTGATACAACACTTCATATCTTAAATTAGGTAAGTAAAGTTCATGCTTTTAATCGTGCATGTAAAACTCAGTCTTTTAATGACATATATAACATATATAATATAATATATGACATACGTTATGTTAAAACAAATAACATGTATATGTTATTTCAACATGGGTTTATATAAATAAACATATCTTCAATTATAATGTAAAAATTAATATTCCAAACGGTTTGAAATTAGACAAAAAATTTAATAAATCCCCAGCAAAAAAAAAATTTGCATCTAAGAAATTCTACAATTATAACTTTCAATCTTTCCTGAACTGTAACAAACCTTCAATGTTATTTAATCGTTCTTCAAATAAATGTACTTAATAACAGTACATTTGATAACATTTGTTTCTTGTTACATTATGACAGTTCAAAAATATGGTATTCGAAATGAAATTAACCTGAAATGAGAGGTTGAACCAAAATAACTCATGAATCGTTGCTGTAATCATTTTATTGTCGGAGAGGAACGTTTCGTTCGGGCATTCCACCGAGACAATCGATCGTTTCTTTCTCCCAGAAACTAATTACGAAGTACCCGCGACCAGGTTCACGCCATTACGCTCCGTTAATCCGTGAAAAAAGACGTGAAACTCGTTCTTGCGCGTGAAATAAGAGACGAATTCCGACGTTAATTTCGAACGACGATCGAGGCAATAACGAACGCGAGTCACAACTGCAACTTTATCTACATGTGTCATCTAAACTTGTTGTTCACCGTGCATTTATATGCGCATCATTAGGCCAAGTCCTCGCGCCGGTTGCCGTTCCCACATCGCGTTTCCGCTTCCGCCCAGCACGTGCAACAAACCGATCGACCGTTGCCACCAGAAGCGTTCGGAACATTTGTCGTGACATCTGTATCGGCTGATCGTGTTGATCGGGACATTCGAAAGAGGATTACGTCGTGTGCTCGTCATACGATGACATTGGATAATTATGGATTTCGGAGCTCATTCGTTGAACACCCTGTTAACCACTTAACGCTCGTTTTTCTCTCAAGGTCATTTTCGAAGATGTATCGCTTTTTGTATCCACGAAAATTTTCAGTTGAACTGTACTTTTATATCCTGAATACGCGAGGTTGGTAAATCAAGTGTTCAATAGGAGCAATGTATTATTTCTTTGAATTGAGATGTACTGACAATAACTGCAATTTTAGACACATTAAAGATGACGAAACATTGAATTAAATCATTGTAAATATCAAAACAATTCTTCTTTCGTGCAATCAGATCCTGGCGCAAACTTTATTCTTTCAAAAAAGGTGTTCAAAATGAACTAAACTCTCAACGGATGAATATTAAAAATTAATAACCTTGATAATTTCCTTCATCGAGGTCCATCACGTTTGTCACTGCAATGAAAAGTATCTGACTTAAAAAGACAATCACATATGTGAAATCATCACCAGACGATAACATTGAATTGCATAACATATATCATTCTTGAATTATATTACGTATTCTTGAATTGCATTAAATATCCCAAATAAATTGCAAAAGATAATCGAAAACCGTGGAATTATTTGTACAATAAAAGCATTGTCTTCTAAAATAACGAGGCACATCAAACTCGCGGACGGAAATAAAACCTTTCGACGCAGCGTTGACAAACGACGTTCCATTATAATTCTAAGAACGATAGCTATGTCGGGAGGAACGAGCAAACCGCCAACTTCTTTCGGAGCAAGAAACAGCGAACGTTGGTTCGGTATCCTAAGGAACACTGGCTAACGAAGGAAAATTTCCGCGTCCAACCGTCGAATACGTGGTTCCTTTTATGCCCGGGCCACAATGGCGACTCGAGAAATTCCCCATGAGGATAGATGAGTAATGATCTGCCAGTGATACAAATCGTTGCGATTCACCTGCAGCCGATCGACGATTCGGTTTGTGGGTCCAATTAAAGGAACACAGGCACGGGGTCAGCGGGTGACGTCCGTGGCTCCCCATGGGAGTTCTCCGTCGGCCATATTCCACGGTGCAGATCGATACCGCATCCTCGATCTGACGTTATTAGTCACGGGGTCCCGTGAGAGAGAGAGATAGAACAGAAAGAAAAAAGCGAACCCGATCGAGTAACTCGTGGCCGGTATAATTACCCTGTACATCGTCGTGCACGACGTAATTAGCGGTAAACGTCCATCCCCGTGGCAGAGATAGTTAATTTGTACCGGTCTTCTTTAAAGCGTCCCGTCCTGATTCTCGCGATACATATACATATACATATACGTATATATATATATATACATATACCTTCCTCCGCGTTTTATCTGCTCCGCTTCTCGCGAGAACGGGAAATTACGAGCAACCTCGTAACACGGGCAACTTTAGTGGCTAGGCTAAATGAGACGTTAATTAGCGGGCTACAGGGCACGCGATTTTTTGTTCACCATCGAAACGAGATAACGTTAACGTTGAAATTAAACGTTGTCGCCGATGTATCGCGGCTTAAAAGGATTCCACGGTGGAATCGAAGGAAATCGTTTGACCCTGATTGAAATTCAGATAGCGACACTACGCACGGCATTAACAAATATTAGAGATACCGGGATTTAGGAATGTATTGAATACTGGAAACACAGGAATTTTAAGATATACTGTACGTATGTAAAGGTACAGATATAACAGGATATAGGGATATAGAGATTTCAGAATATATGGGTATAGGTTCACTAAACTAGGTTCACTAAACACCTCGCACCAAAGATTCCTCAGTCTCTTCATTCAAAATTTTAGGATCAAATCGGAACTGCGTTTAATCTCGATATTCCACGATCTCACGATCGTCGGGTCCTGTTCCCGAAGCAGGTCAGCGGAGAAAGAGGTAAAGGACAGCAGCGCCGGAAACCAGACGTAGGTGGTTTTTTTTAGCTGGGTCAAATCGTCCGTAAGTAACAGTTCGATCGTAAATCGTGGTACACCTTCGCGGCTTTATAATGACACACGTGCGTGTATATAAAGGAAAGGAGAAAAAGAAGAAATGTAAAGGGAAGAGGGGGATGAGGGGGAATGGTGGGGGATACGCGTTATGGGAAATGTCCTATCGAGCTGCAGGCAGGTGCACCGGCCATATAAGGTTAAAAGGCCATACGAAGTCGACTCTCACTTCGGGAGTACGATAAACACGGGTAGGGACCGATTCGCTCGTGCCTCGCCCAGCTTCCAGCCCGAGGAGTTATTACGAACGCCTACGCCCCGAGCGACGCCGCAGGAAACCCGAGACGAAACCCTCCGCACGTCGACCGCGTGAAAGGGGTTTGTTTTTCGTGGTTATCCATGGAAATTGGACGTGGGTCCCGGCGACGAGCCGTTAGCTTGTAACTCTTCGTCGCTGGTACCCTGCTCTTCCGATTTCTCCTCTCTCGGCCTACGTCCTGTTCCGTGCATGTTCGAGAGTCCGATACGGTGGCTACTACGTGGGCCGGCCTAATTGGAAGAGCGTCGATACAGTTAGCGCTTTCGAGTTCGAACACGTGGAGGAAGAGGGAATCTTTTATTTCCACGATGAATATCTGGACCTAGGACCGTAAAACGGGCATCGGGGGAATCTAGGCTCTAAAAGTCGTGAGAGGATACGTTGGACCTCGGTGCCACAAGTTTGAGGAAGCGCGAGAATTGGAGAACGCGGATTATAGAACCGTAGGATATAGGGACTCTGTGATATAGAAATCCTTGAAACCAAAGTACCTCGGTAGGAAAAAGTGTTGGATTCAAGGAATTGATCGATGGACCATAAGTTCGTGATACCGTACAATCTGAAGACACTAGAATGAAAGAATCCTTGGATCTAAGGACTCGAACCTGATGTAACAGTAAAAGTAGGCATAAGACCTATGACCATAACATCGACGAACCATGATACCTATGAATTCAGAGGTAAAAAAATCTTGAATCTAGTAATCCTAGGCACGAGAGATCGTATGATCGTATAAATTTCAGGCCCAAGAAACTCGTAGGTCTCTTACGAATACGTGTCCCCACAGCCCGATGTCCGAGAAACCCTACAATCTAAATACTCCAGATCCAAAAGTCACAGAACCAACGGAACTTTTTATCGTCAACATCTTCGGCTTGTCCACGTAACTGCACCTGCCTGTCGGTTAACGCGCGTGGATGACCAGTGTCTTTCTAAATTAAATTCCAATTAAAATAATCAGAAAGGCCGTACAATAACAGCGCGGCGCGAGCGGGAGAACGGTTTCTAATAACCGTGTGTGCTATCTGGATATCTCAAAATTCTCATTAGTCAAGCCTTTCAGACGAGAAACTGTTATCGTTGCCGCTTATCTGCGTTCGTAGGACTCCGGGGGCCAAAGAGGAACCAGGGAGAAAATAGAGAAAGAACCGCGTTGGCGAGTTCGAGACGGAGAAAAAGCGTAGGAGAGGAAAAAAAATAGAGGGGAGAAGTTGGAATTAGGTTGGGTCGCACGCAGGTGCTGGCATAGTACAGGTCACGGTCAGATTAACCCCGATCATGTTACCCTCGGCGTGGGAGTGCTGGCAGGTCCGCGTAATAATAGGATAGCTAGGAGCGTACGAGAGAGCATTGCTACGCAGATAGATCTCGCTTCGTTATAAACGGTTTCATCGGCCCCGTTGATTTATCTCGTGTTTCCAACTCCTTCTTCGTCTTCTTGCGCTTCTTCTTGGCCGTTCGTTAACGTTCGTCGCGGTGGATCCGTCGAAATGTACGGTCTTTTTGGGGGAAAAAAGAGAAGATAGAGAACCGTGGAGATTGTGGGTTTTGTGTTGCTCTCAAGCGGAAGAGGTTCGATTGAGAATCCGAGATCGATGACAGGTTAGAGGTTGATTTACGGTCCTCTTCTTCGCGGACAGATACGGGGTTAGGGACATTGGCGTAACTAGATAGGCACGCAGGGTGGCCCCGGTCCAAGATAGATTTCATGGCTAACATTTCTTTCTACCCCATATTATATCATTTTAACCCTCTGTGCTCAAACGGCTACTCTCACTCGCCATTTAATTCAATAATTTTTAATAAATAACTTTTAATCACAATTTTTATACACGTTATGATTGAACACAGAACAGACATTGCCAATTAATAGTAACAAATAATTTCAAAAATATTGATCAAACTTTTTAATCAGAAAGTTTTGCAGTTGTTATTTGCTAACAGTAAAAATGCTTTCGAGTGCAAGGGGTTAAACGGTATTTCGATCATTCTTATAGATATGACCGTTGCTTAAAGTTGTACGAAAGCTCGAAGCAATTTTGCTGGAATATCTTTTATCAATAACCATTAGCACAAATATTACCTGTCGGTACTACGATAACTATAGCTAACATGAAATAACTAAAGGTAGAATAAAATTCTCTGTAGAAAAGGTCGCACAATTTTCTCTACAATAATGATCGTATCGGAGGTAATAGCTTATTCATACAATGTGTAGCTATCCGAAACGGGAAATAATCCTTGTTACGCCAATGGGTTCGGAAGTTGGTGAAACTGGGAAAAAGTTGCTCGAATCGAGACTTGTAACTTTAGGTCTCGAAGAGGCCCGCGAACGAATATTGGTAGCTGCGAAGTTCAGAGTCGTTGGAGAGGGAATGTCTGAAGAATAATCTTAACAATCTCTTGTAACGGAGAAATTTTACTTCTTGATTTTAATTAGGAAAGTTTGGATTCGACCGGTATGATGGGCTAGTTTCTACTACTTCGATCCTGTTTCAAACTCGTGCTGATCTCGGCTTAATGAGAACCAAGGAGATTCGGCGCGAGCTTTGGTCCTTCGAAATATCGGGCAAAATAAGAAACTTTCGTTAAATGAAACGAGAGAGATCTAATTCTTTGTGATTTAAATCGTTGATATTATGCTTCTTTATAGTCGAACGAATATTCAAATAAAGAGATTGGGAACCCTGTAATTAAGAATTTAAAGGATTTAACACCCTTCTTTAATTAAGAATTTAACACCTTTCCGTAATTAAGAATTCACCACCCTTCTGTAATTAAGAATTTAAAGAGTTTGACATAAAAAATGTAATCTACCTTCTGGCAAGTGTCGTATCTACCGAAAAATTCTGTCCGATAATTTGATTTCAAGTTGGAACACGTATGCGCATGCGTGTATTGCTAATGCACCCTACATGACTGTGTGGCTGAAAAATGAGGAGAATTAATAGCATCGGAATGGAATTTTCGACTGAAGCGTATACTGCATCAAACGCAGTTAAGTGTTCGAAAACTACACCATTTTCTCCCTGTCCATAAACGGACTTTCCGGTAGACCTAATATTTACTGCCGTCGACCGAGCTACCCCCTAAACACGTAACAAGAACATCCCCCACGAATTCCAGGGAACAACCCTCGATAAATTCAAGTCTCGTCGTCTCGATGACCCGGTAGCCAAGCCCCTACAAGCGTTCGTTGAACATTTGGCTAGAGACAACGTTGAAGAAGCGTCCACCCTATCTGCTCGGAGATTACGTTCCGAAATCGACGGTGGCTTCTTGCGAGCCCCGAGCAGATTCCTTGGTCGCAAAGCAGGCGCAAGGTGGTTGGTACCAGAGACAGGACATAGCCCGCGGCTTAATTAAATTCGTGGTAAAGGAGTGTGGGGACACGCAGGACGAACGATAATGAATCCACTACCGTGACCAATGCCGATATCACAAAGGGAGCATTCCCGGGGACAGGGCCGCTAGAATAAGACCGAATTAATTGGGACACCGCAGGGGCCGGCCTGTTGGATTTATTTATTATGAACTAGGACAGAGACGCCGCCGACCCCCGCCGGCTTCTTCAGATTAATTTCATTTTATTCGAAACCAAGGCCGTCTACGACGACCGGTCCCGAAAGCCCGCTTCTCGTTCTGCGTTTCATGTTGTTCTACCTCCGCCCGTGTTTCTTCTTCTTGTTTGCCGGCCCTCCCTCTCTTTCGCCCTTTCTGTGAGAACGAAGCAGGGACTCGTACGTGAGACCCGTGGACACGGATGAGGTCTTTATTCGGTGCACACCGCCGCTCGATGTGCTCTTTTTGGACTCACACGGGGGACAGGTGGTTCCATATGCGTGCAAAGTAGTTTTCAGCGGATCCGCGGCATACCTCCCGACCAAATTCACGGTTATGACAAGTTCGAGAATTCGGGTGCAGTGGCGCCGATCGTGTTTGGGAATAATTGGAGTATCGGGTGCGACCATCACGAGGACGGAACTGGTTTAGATACGTTCGAAGATCACTGCATATATTATTCTTCGAACTAACAGATCCTCGTATAATTAGATACCCGAATATCGCAACATAACCACATACCCGTATACTCCTGTTACCGGATCTCCACAAACTGTGAAGATGAATTTCAAAACATATAAACAACCGTTGCATAACGAAAAGTAAAAAGAAGCTTCCAGCGTTCGGTCGCGGAAACGTATAAAATCATAGTAGCAGCGGAGTAATAAATTCCTTCAATTTCTTTCGCTCGGACGAATTCAATTTATAGAATTCTCAGGCAGTCACGGTTTTTACGACCACGAACAGGGAACCTTTGACGTTCCGTCCCACGGTTGTTGGGCAGCGAATCGATGTCGCCCGTTGTACATAATTTTTCTCCGTACACGGCCAAGCATATTTGGTGATTCAGGAAAAGTATGTGCACCGCGCGGCGATACGTGGATGGGTTCAGATGGAACTCCCGCCAAGTCTCGCGGGGCAAAGAACCTGAACCGTGAAGCAATACGTACACCTGTTGCCTAGATCGGTGATTTATTTCGAAGACTTCCTTTCTTCTTGTAGCTCACGCCACGCGCAAGTTTCTCTACGCATTGTGCGTGGGTCGCGACTGGAATATTTTTCTGTTCGCCGGGCAACGAGAATACGCGACGTGATATATGCCCGTGTACAGCACGGGAGGATCCATTGATTTTACAGACGCTGCAGCCAAGGACGTGTATCGATATCGTCCCGAGAACAAAGTAAAATGAGACTTGGCAATCGTCGATGAACAACTCCAGGCTACATGCTATCTCCGGGCAATTTGTTTTGCGAATAATTATCCGCTAACTGGCTATGATGAATTAACACCCTCGGGCTTAGAATAATAGTATCGTAATTACGATAATAGCAATATATAATTACAATAAAGGTGTAGTTATGTACGTTTGTGTGAAAGGTTCGGTTAATTAGGGAAAAGTGTAGGAACAGTATCTGGTCCCTTTCTCAGTTTTTCTTAAGTTTTACATAGACACTCTTTTACCCCTAGATTTGTAAATGTAGAAACCCTTAAGTTCAAGAACTAAACTTAAAATGTTGACCTCCTTTCGACAAAACACGTAATTATCGAGAATCGAAAGCAATTTCTGTCCGCCACATCCACTTTCGACAGCTCGATCATTACACGAACTTCTCCGAATAACGAACGGCGTCACTTCGGCGTTTCCTGTTCGCGATTTTCGCGCGAGTTCGTTTCACGATCCCGTTTCCATCGAGCCGCGTAATTATCGCGTACGTGAATCGTTACACGTGTCGAACAAGCAGGTGTAAGAGAGTTTGGTACGGAAAGCGTGATGCAAACGCGATAAATCAAAGTTCGGAACACGGCGTGGCGCGGATCGATAGCCGAGATTGGCAACGTGCCAATTTTCGTTGGCCAGTGAAAGCGAGAAGTTCCGTGGAAGGGCCAGTTCAACGGAGGCGCAATGATAGCCGCGATAAATGTAATTATTTACGGTCGATTAAGAGCACACGAACGTACAAGCCGCGAGTTTCGTTGCGAGCGAGTACGCGCCGATCGGATCCGTAGATTGAACGCGGCCCCCAATCCGCGCGAACTCTGCTCGAGTTTTAAGCTGATTATCTGCTCCCGACCCAACGAGCCCGCTTGCGAAACCGAGACATCGTTGCTTTATGAACGAACCAACCGGGCGCATTCACATTTTTTTTTTCTCTCGTATTGCGCGTTACATGATCATTGCTGTCAAGTTGCGTAACAATATTGTGCTTTTGATGCTTCGTTTTTGACATAATACGTAGGTTCTCGGAGATACAGGATCGTGCGATCGAAGATATTCAATCACCTCTCGGCTATCCATCCACGTCATCGTGCCACCAACCTTCCATTTCGCTCTCCCTACGCTGCACCGTATTCCTCGTACGTTCCATAGTCCTTTTTGTTTCTTCCAGCTCCACGGTCCCCGCCCGTAGATTATGGGAAACACCACGAGTCGGACGTTTATGGCCGTGGAACTCGCGAAGCACGAGGCACTCAATCGCGGATTCGATACAACTTAATCGTAACCCGTGAACACCCTCGCATTCCTCGATGGATCGAGTCTCGACCCATCGACGTATCATCATTGGCGTAACTGGGTAAAGACTCTGCTCACCCCCAGTTATGAACTGATCGTCTCCACATACCATGTTGAGCATTCGACGAAGCATATAACATGTAGCATGCAGAGTAGAACGTGAAATTTACACTACATGTTACATAGGGTACATGTGTGAGACGTACGATATAGAATTCAAATGCAACGTACGAGATACGAGACACGGTATGAAATGTATGGAATCCATATCATACAATACAATGCGTTGTACGAATCACATGGGGCGCAGAATGTAGAGTTAGGAGCACATAACGTAAAGTGAGAGTCTTAATGTATAAGTTTAGCGCGTGTAACGTAGGATGTATGGGACATGGAGCATACAGCATGTAGCATCAGGTTACATGCGAGACAGTGTGCCGAACGTAATGTACGGTATACGAGTTGTACATTGTAATGTTCGGATCATGAGACAGAAGACGTCGTATGTAGAGCGGAGTGTGTAACATGTGGGACACAAAACATAAAGTAGAAGATGTAATGTATAGCGTATAAGATGTAGACTATAGGACGTAGAGCATACAGAATGAGATTCAATGTATAATATCTGAAACGCGAAATGTAATATGTATGACAAAGGACACACTATGAGATGTAATTGATGGCGTATGAGACGTAAAATATAGCACGTGAGTCGGACAACATAGTGTGAGATGCAATGTGTAGAACGTAGAATGCGTAACATGTAGCGCGTGTAATGTAGAATATGAAAGAAACGGAATATAAAGTGCAGTAAGCAAAGTGAAAGTTGTAAGTATAGGGAATCGACGCTTGAAATAAAACAATGAAAATCTGACCCGACTCGGGCAAAAATTCCAGTTACGCCAATGCGATATCATAAACGCAATCGTGGTCCTCTCGAGCCGCGGAATTTCGTGAGGACACTCTACCGGACCTCCTCTCCACCTCGATTCGCCTCTTTCGATATCTGTGCACGTGGCTGCAATTCGCATAAAGATCGAGTGCAATCACCAGTTCGAGGATTATTGCCGGCACTCCGGGTGAGAGGCGTTCGTTCGGCCCGCTTGATCACGGAGGGAACACGAAACGCACTGGTTTTATACGATATTATGGAAATGATGGGCTATTAAGGGACGAGTTATTGTTGCATCGGCAAGATGTGTCAATTAAAGCGCGGATACGTTGTTTGTCAAGCAATTACGGTTCCATTCTGGGGCTGGCCCATGTTAATGGCTCGTGCTTGGTAATGTTGATTTAATAAGTTAGAACATTAGCGAGGTGTGATGGATGCGATGGATGATACACTTTAGGAGAATTTTCAACCGTTTTTACATTCGTCCAGAATTTTGGTCAGGTAGGTTGAGTTTAAGGAATGTTTGTGCTCGGGTAGCTTTGAACGATGGAGGTGCCATTACATACAAATTTATGAACCGGTCGAGGCTAGGGATTCTACAATAGCAGAGTGTAGAGATCTTAGAACATAGGAAACTTAGAATATGAAGACACTACGACATAACAATTCTAGACCCAAGTGCGCTTTAACCTAAAAATCGTAACTCCAGATCTGGGAATCTTAGATCTAGGGATTGCTAGATATGAGAAGAGGTATACGAACTTTAGGATTCCAGGATTACGATTAGGACTCTAGGATTTATGAAGTTTGGAGCGTAGGAACTCTAGGATTTAGGAACTCTAGGGTGTAGAAACTTTGGTGCGTAGGAACACTAAGGTTTGGGGATCCTAGGATTTATAATATTAGATCTGAGAACCATAGGGTTTAGAAATCTAGGAACTATGAACTCTACGAACAATTGTAAGGTCTAGGATTCTTATGTAGGAAACTTGCAAATCTGGTAATGTAGGAAACACCCTAGGTGATTCTAGTGAAATCTTGGAACTATGTAATCGTACAGTCTAGAAATATCAAATCTAGAGAACCTAGAGATGTAACTCCAAGATCTAGGGCCTAGAGTCCAGAATCTAAACTATCTACCCTAGGGTCTAGAATCCGAAGTGTGAGAACCCTATGGTCCGTGAGAATTATCGTTATGCCAGTGATACATGTTGATAAAGCAAGGATTCGTTGTTTATCAAGCAATTAAGGCTCACATTTTGGGCTGGTACATGTTAATGACTCATGGACGGTAATGCCGGTTTAATAAGTTAGAACATTAGTAAGGTGTGATGGATGGTACACTTTAGAAGAGTTTTGAACAGTTTTTACGTTGGTCCAGAATTTTGGTAAGGTGGGGTTCGGTTTTACGGGGTCTTTGAAGTCAGGTAGCTTGGAGAAATGACGGTACCATTACGTGCCTCAATTATGAACGAATGTTACGTGTTACGAGGCAGCCTCATGCATTTGAAGACATTACGTTGAATATTAATGAGAGGTGTAAGAGCAAATTAAGTGCGAGTTAAGCTGACTGGTCGTGCATCTTCGAATTGAAGTAATTATACAGAACGTATACGAGAATATTTAGTTTAATGATTATGACAGCGTTTTATATCTGCTCTGTTTGACATATGCACGCCTCGGAGGACGCGTAAATGGCGCCGGTAATAAGAACGCACGTCTTCATTGATGGGGAAAAATAAAGATGAGGCTGAAATTGTTACCGGCGCAGTTACAGAAAATTTAATTCCATCATCATGTCACCAGTTACATTATTCAGCATTCTTTTGGGTAATTCGGGTGTACCGGTTTCTGATATTCATTCTTTCCTTACATAAATATATAACTTTGACGTCGGAAATAGATTAGGAAACTTTACCTTTATGTTTGTTATCAAATTTTATGAAATTTTATTGTCAAATTTTTTCTGTTACGTACAACCACTACAATTTGAAGAATATGGTACATACATAAGGATGTATATGTTTAAAGGTACGTATGCACATATATACATTTAATTACTTTAATTAAATTTAATTACTAAGTATATGAATATTTTTTAATAATATCACCGTTTCATCGAGCGAATGTCGATACACCAAATGACGATGTTATTCTCAAGTAAAATTTTGTAAATCTGCATAAGCCTTTCTTAACTCGCTCTCGTCTCGTGTCTTCAGTTTTTTCTACCAGCTCCTCCCAAAACTCTTTATCCCCCCGTTCCTCTTGGTGAGTCTCTCGGTCGGTTCCTTCTTCTTCGTTCGAGGATCTTGAAGAGAGATAACCCTTATAAACTGGAGCATTAGTAAGGCGCGGAGCAGCTCCGTGAGAGAGTATCTCTGGATCTACACGGTGCGAGAGGGGCGCAAAGGCGTTCCACAATGAGGTCCGGTATATAAACCATATCTGCATCGCCGGCATCCTTTTCGAGGCCTCTCGCCAGCGCCATGGACCACCGCAATGTTATATCGTGCTGCCATGTAGATGAGAGTAACGCCGGCCGCTCGAGTAACGTCCGGATATCTTAGCGCGGCCATCTTGCTCTCGTGGTTCCGTTGCTTGGACTCTCACCGAAATCTATGTAATTATCAATCGGATGGCCATTCGCGGAAACCAGCCACGCTGGAAACGCTTCTTCGGTGAATTCGTGCTGCGAATGTAACGGGCGCATCGGAAATGAGATAGCCGACTTTGGAAGTCAATTTAATTTGCCCGCGATCCTCGCCATTTTTAGGTTACCTGAAATTAACTACCTCGTTCCTTCTCCGCCATTTTGCTCCGTCGAGATACCTAATGGAATATTGGAAAGGAAATTGCGATTTGGGTATGATCGGGCTATTCAACGAGACAATGCATTTAAACGTCGATAAATTGCATTATTTACGTATCGTTATTATTCGATTATTCATGTGAGATTATTTGAGTGATATCGCAAATCATTGTATACGTCATAGATCATTGTATCAGTTATCATCTATATTAAGAGAAGTCTGTATTAATAGAATAAAAACTCTATTTGGATCTGTAATTAACTGTTGGAAAGTAGACAATCAAGCTGTGATTGTTCGATTTCATAAAAGATTTAACGATCTTTCACTTGGGCGACATGGTATAGCCATTTTAATTGGATATCGTTATTTTAATTGGATATAGCCGTTTTAATTGGATAGAGCCACTTCACTGTTAATCAAACTTCACATGTTGTATCTGAATCGCTATACCTGCCTGCTCGAAAGTGGAGCAACTGATTTGAATAAGATATCAATCAACATCCCTCTTAATATATAATTCCCTCGGCGAGCTTAAGGTTATTGAATCTGGAATACTATATGAGAGTCCACGAAGATCTCCGATGGGAATGGATATATTCCGATGCATGTTCGTACGTTCCATCAGAATTAATCGATAAGCGATAAAATATCGACGCGGAAGAAAGCGAAGTATCCTAGTGAGCCGAACATGGGCAAGAAAAGCTCGTAGTCGCTTTAATGAAAATAAAGGAGAGGAAATCAGCGAGAGTATGGGCGTGCTCCTAGAAATTTCCTGATACTCGTTTTGCGGTCACGGCGCCTTGGCGTGGCGTCGAGGCACAGGAAGTTGGCTCGCGTTATGAGCAGCGCAACTGGAAAAAACTATTTCGAGGGAAGACACGATCTTATGGGAAACTCCGTGGGACGCGAGGACGTCGCTTTTTTTTGTCGATGAATTCCAACGAAACTGCCCGAACGAGTTAATTCCCCTGGTTGGAAGTTGACTTGACGCGAGAAATCGTTGTTCGTCTACTGACGCGCGTTCTATGGTATTTCTGAAGATACATACATACGTATCCTAACCTTTCACGTGCTTTATTTCTTTCGCGTATCGCGATGCTAAGAATTCATTTCTACAATCATAGGAGGATGTGTTTATATTTAGAAATTTAGGGATCTGGGAATATAGAGATATGGAGATACAGGAATTAGGGACTACGGGATTTGCAGGAAAAACGATTTAGGGGTATAGGAATTTGAAGATATAGGAATTAAGGGATATAGATATTTGGGCATACAGGAATTAAGTGATATGGAGACAAAAAGAATTAGGGGTATAAGAATTTGAAGATATAGGACTTAGGGGACATAGATATGTGGGCATACAGGAATTAAGCGATATGGAGATTTAGAGACAAAAAGATTTGGGGGTATTAAAATTTGAAGATATAGGAATTAGAGGATATAGATATTTGGGCATATAGGAACTAACAATAAGTGATATGATGATACAAGACCATGAAGATTTGAAGATTTGTAGATTAGTTGATTTGGAAATTGACAAACATGTACATTTGAAAATTTCCGATTTTCAATATTCGAGGACATCGAAATTCGTTAAGGTATAGACTCGTTTATTTGGAAACTAGGAAATTTGGGAACTCGTAAATCCAAAATTTATAAAGTTTGAAATTTGAGAATTTAATTATTAGAAAATATCAGAATTCCACTTCCGTTCCAAGTACAGAAATTTGTGAATTTCAAGACCCATAAACAAAAGTATCCCAGAAATCGTGAACCTAAAATGAATCACGACATGGTGGCGCAATTCACGGCAGCGTACCGCACCATAAAAATTGAGGTTAGAATCGCGCGGAGCATGTAGGAGAAACGGACGCGCCATCAATAAGAGTTAACGCAAAAATTTCACGCGGAATAATAAGTTGGTCGTTAGTAGACTTGCGAAATTAATAACCTTCCGCGATTATGACGCGGTACGAGGGTGGAACAGAAAGCGGGTGAAAGTCGGTGTGCACCGACATTATCTCGGGTCATGGTGCTCGAGGTGTTCACCGGCGTGTTTCGAGAGCCTCTTTTTCGAGGTTCGAGCGATAATTCAACGGCTGGTCGTGGACGAGTACCGTGCAACGTGTAATTTCAATTTGCCGAACGAACAAATTAGTCGTCACACCGGCTCGTTACCGGCGCGGTCTCGTGGAAACAACGAATTACTCGTGCCGTTTTTGGCGTGTCTCCAATCAGTCTGGATTGCGGCGACATTCGGCCAAATGCACGTCGCGATTTTATTTGACAACGGTATGGACTTGAACTACCCCGTTCAACCGAGGACTCGTTCAATTTTAATCCCGACGTTTTCTATGGATTTTATCGCGTTTGTATGTTTCATAATTATCCTTTATTTTGTAATTGTCTCTTATTTAGGTCCATTTGGAACAACCGTGGATGACGTGATTATGGAATATCTTAATTTTGAGTTTTATTGTGATCATTTCGGTTGATGTTACACTCTTGTGTCGACAAATTCAAGCGCAGCCAGATATTGTTCATGACAAAGTATTGATTGATACGAATGATAATAAAAATCTTTGTGCGATTATTAATCTTTTACATTTGAAGAAAGAATTAACTTTCCTTTTGCTAAAAATATATACAGTATACACAGTATCAAAATATACTTGACACCTTTGGACTTACCTGGATTCTCAAATACATGGGAACAATCTCAATATGTATACGTTCGTCAAATTATTCTGACTAAATGGTCACTTTTTGTTGGCGAATGTAAAAATAATAGAGGAAGAATAAATAATACAACATATAACCGCGATCGCTGTTTTAATTAGTCTCCCATATAAAAATCTATAAAAACGAAATTGATTCGGCATCTGGGCTCCACGAAATGCACAGTCGTTTATATAACTACTACAAGAAAAAGAACGAACGGAACCATCCCATAAGAGGGCCACGAATCGCTTACTCTCACGTGTATCTCACGCTCCATCCTAAAAAGAGCATTGACAAAATTTTTGTTTCCTAATTTAGACAGAGCTGGCAGGCAGAAGCATAACGCGGGTCCGGGTAGAACGTTAGGCTGTGCAAGCGAGAGACCGAGTCCAGTCGAACCTCGTCGTGGTTGGTTTATTTCCAAAACGAAGGTCAGATCGCGGATTTCGTGGCCTCATAAAGACGAGAGACGAGGATCCCCCTCGTTCGGTAGTGGTTACACGACGGTCACGAGTGGACTGCAACCGGTGCCCTTTTAATTACACCTCGGCCTAATTTATTGCGAAATCCGCACCGGTGGCAATGCGATCAGATAAAACCCACGGCCATAAACCACGGCGTCATATAAAACTCCTTTTATTCCTAACCGGCTAAGGATCGGGCCTCTCGACTCGTTTCCTCTCTCTTCCTCTCTCCTTTCTCTTCGTCACGTCCTTTCCCATACGCGGATATATAGAGGAACGTTCGCGTTCGTCCTTTTTCCCACCGTCTTCGCCCCTCTATCCGTCGTTTATCTTACCTTTCTGTTCCTTTTCTTCTTTCTCCTCGTCCTCCTCTCCTTCTTCTTCTTCTTCTTCTTCTTCACCTCTCAAAGTCCCCTTTTCGATCGCTCTCTCGGCCTCGTGGCATACCACCAGACCTTCTTTCTCTTTTCACGAGACGTGCGTCCTGCCTGCGGCCGCCCACGCGCCGACCCGACGCCCTACCATACACTCTCGTGCGCTTCTCCCACCATGGAATCCCCCCTTGAACGTATGGTAAACCCATACGCGCACGTACGCTCCTTCTCAGGTAGATATCCAGACTTCGGACCTACGCTGCTGGTGATAATCCACGCCACTCTTCTCGCCGTTTTTTCTACTCATTTTTGCTTTTCGAAGGGTGCGAATTTCGTGTTCATTATGAGAAATTGCGGGATACCACCCTTAATATTTCGGACCAATTTATAGTACTACAACTTCGGTATGTTGAAACGTACGACGATTTTTTTTTAATTTTCGAACTCGGGATTTATTCGTTTCTGAAATTAGGATTTATTCGTTTTTAACCTTAGAATTTTTCAACTCAGGGTTTCTTCATTGTTGAACTTAATATTTCTTCATTCTCAAACTTAGGAATTTTTCATTTTCGAATTTAGGATGTATTCGTTTCCAAACTAAGGATTTATTCATTTTAAACCTTAGAATTTGTTCATTCTCGAACTTTCGAATTTTCACATTTGGAGTTCGAAGTTCAGGATATTTACATGTGCGAGGCCAGTAATTCTTGGAACTGTTCATGTTTAGAATTTGAGAATTTTATAATCTGGGTGCTTCATAACTCTGGCACATCCAATTTCAGCAACTCGTCGAATTTACAACATGAAATTCTTTAACATTGACAATTGTTTATTCTTTAACACTCGAATGTTAAAACTTTAGAATCCTGAGACCATGGAACGATATTAACGAGCACGTCCCGAGGGTACACAATTCCGCAAAATAATGTATGAATGTCCAGAAGCCCACAGTAGTCGACACAACCAGTGTACCACGTTTAATGAACGCAACTCGTTAAAAAGAAATCGAATACGAAAGGTTGGTAAGCATCTCGAAACGAAGACATCTCACAAAAGAAAGGTTGAGGTGCCGGTGAAACAATAGCGTACATCGGTGTCTGCGGCTCGAATTCACCGGCGAAGAGATAATCTTTGTGAAAGCCTTACCACTCGGGGACTCGCTCTCAGACGGGACGTTCATTAAGTTCGATTCATGAAATAAAATCTGTACCCGGAGGTCTCTTTTATCTCGATGCCTGCTCTAAAATGCCCGCGAGGATAATCGATGCGGTTCATCGAAGTAGGTCGATCGAGCGCGCGAAACTCGACCGCCATAGTCGCGGCGCGCGACAAACGACCGATCCGTATTTGTCAGAGTAAATTAGCCATCGATATCGAGATATGGAAGCAGCACGATGCCCGTATTTGGATACGGTAACGCGAAACAACGATGTTCCGGCAACGTTTCGGTAACAAACTTATTTATGCGAACGTTTTCGCAAAAATTCCAACCATTTTTCTTGCGGACATTGTAACGAACATAATTGGAGAGGCTGACGGTAGATACACTTTTATAGGGACTTTCTCTGTTAAATTATTACAGGAAACGGGATTTAAGGAGATACGTGTAAAAAGGTCTCTTTTATTCAATTGTATCTATTTATTTCTGTTGAAGTATTTGTGCATTCCTGCATTTCTATACGGTGGTATATTTATATCCTCATAATTCAATATGTTTAGATCTTATGTTTTTATGTAGGTTCCTATGCTTTAAGATCTTCTGTATTTCTGTGTTCTAAAATTGCTATATTCGTAGATGATGGTACTCATATGTTCGTATGTATTCCTATATCCTCCTTAGGATATCCTAAATCCCTTCACTTCACATGACTACATGCACACATATATCCATATAATGCAGACCGTTATACCTTAAACCTTTACATTCAAATTTCTACGCCTCTACCATCTGTACACATTTTAGTACGTATAACGATACAAACGAAGAGACTACCATAGTTACAGAAATTATAAGAAAATTATGTTATACCAGATTTATGAATTTTTTGCCTCTTTTAGCATTTAATGCGGATATAAACATTCGCAATAATTACTAACTGCATGTACAAATCGAGAAAGAGGATATAGTTGGAAATAACGAGAACGAGCCCCTAAATAATCGTCTGATCCATCGAAAATCAGGAGGTGGAATCGAAACGAAGAACGAGAACGGGGACAAGAAGGAGCTCTAGGTCTGTTCGTATACAGAGCCGGTGGATTTAAATTTAAGCCGTTCGTCTCCGGACGAACGACTTTCGAATCATTAGGATCTCCATAAACGGTGGATGGCCTAACGAAGCTTCCTTAAAATACGGGATGTACGAGTATTACGAGCGGCCGAAAGGGCGAATGCGGTGACAGGACGAGGGACGGGAAGTGAGAAGGGGGAGGACGTATAAAAAGGAAGGGACAGACCGAGGGAGGAGAAACAGCGATTCTCCTAAAAGTACACACGCCGCTTAACCGATAAGCGTATTTGTAAATCAAAACACGCGCGAGTGTAGCGAGGCTCATAGAAGGATGCAGTGCCTATGGAGAAAGCTGAATTATTAATACGAGTACGCTCACTGGGTCCAATCAGGTCCTCCCACCTGGCCACCTGGCCAGTCAATTCTTCGACGATGTTCCTTTGCCCGGGACCGCCATATTTAAAAGCGTTGCCCGCATGATCCTCGACACGATTAAGCTCTTCGGCGTCTCTTAAGGATACGAGCGAATAAAAAAATGAAAAAGAATACGTGAAATCAAAGGACGGACCGGACCGGCCACGTATCCCTCGCCCCTTCTACGCCAGAAAGAGCTTCAGGCTAATCTGCCGTTTCGCGTTTGGTCGACGAGAAAGACCCCTAGGTTTTAGCCGAGTTCGCCCGTCACCGTTCAAGGAACCGGCTTGATTATAGACTAGAGACAAACATCAAATTGTTCCGTTCATTTTTGGTTCCAAACAGGAAGCGATATTCGTTCGTTCTGGTGTAAACGACGGAGGAGGTGCTTAACACAACCATGCTAATTATCAAGATTGTGGATCGGTGATTTGGAGGATTGGGATAAGTAACACGTTTCTAGGTGGGCTGGGTATATTACATATAAGTCCGAGAAGTTTCGGTGATAATATTAGTTATTAGGTAAGTGTATGTGAAGAGAGTTTTCAAAATGCATAATTTTTTGTATGCCAGGGGCGTTTTAGTACCGCTGGTGTGCACAGGAATGATACGGAGATAATGATGGTGTGGATCCATTGACTGTTACATTGCATGCGTAACACACCCGTTGTAATTCTGCGCGTTGTAACTCCACGTGTTATACTTCCACACACTGAACTTTGATACGTTGTAACACCACGCGATATCGTTCCACATATTGTACTTCGACATAGTGCACTTCAAAACGTTACAATTCCACGTGCTGTAACTCCACATGTCAAATTTCCTCGCATTGTACTCCGACGCGTTATAACTCCATGTGCTGTAACTCCATGCGTCATTATATCGCACACTGTGCTTCAACGTTGTATTCTGTCACGTTACACATCGGTGCATCGTATGTTACACTTTAACTTGCATTTAACGAGTTGCTTTTCTATCCGTTGTACAGCTACACGCATTATACTACGTTTACACATTTTACTACACGAAGAAACCCTTTCTGTACAACGAATTCGAGAAACCTTCCCTGTACAACCCCGTCCATGGAAATATAACAGTATGCAACAAGTGTGCAGTCATCCAGAAAAAGCTCCTAATTACCCCGATGAATATAATTAAATTAAACTTAAGAATAGCGATGTCCGGAAAAACGTGAAAAAAAAGGAAACAGGCACTCAAGAAACGTGGTTTAATTATCCCTTAATAAACGCCGGGAGCGTTTAATCAAGAAAGCGTAGCTGTAGTCGGGGCAAGAACCAGGGGCGGCAATTAAATTCATTTGTCAATTATTTGACGAATGCTCATCCCAGCTGTTGCTGGGCGGTCCTTCTCTCCGCAACGACCGCTTCAATTCACAATTAGCTCGCATACTTTCGCATCGGATCCCCTAATTGCCACTTCAAGAAGAAGCCCGCTGGCTCGTGTGTGGTCATTCGGCAAAAAGCACGAACATTTTATCGTACAATTATCCGAGACGATGAGCGCAGGTGGATTCGGTGACAATGTAAGCCGTAGTTTTTCTCGTACAAGCGCCGTAGGTGCATCGTTAGTTCTTTTTTTTTTCTTCGCCTTGCGTGTGTACACCCCGTCGCCGCCTTTTCTGCCTCATCAACGTGACGATACTTAATTAGCGGAATTTATGCTGCTCCTTTCCCCTCTGACGAGGGAACACGGGCCACCGAGCGCCCGTCAGGTAAAAAACGGTGTACATCGGTGATTGGAAATTAATTAAATTAACGAGAACCAGTTGCAGCGACATGGAATTATTACGGTCAATATTTACACGAATGGAACGAGTGCGTGGTTTTGGGGTGGAGAATATATCCTCTGGAGTATTGAGTCTCCGGAGATCTTTTGTGCTTGCTGCTCGGATTTATTGGTACGAATAAATAATTAAATTATCGATCGATGTACCTCATTTTGGATACGAAGCAATTCGTGCAGTCATACCGTACGACATGCTGTATAGCACATTTACAATGTAAGACAGTATGAATATTGAATGGTAGCATGAAGTTTATATTAATATAAAAACAAGAGTTCTCATTTCCGTTCGATTCTGTTCGTCAATTTACATTAAATAACATCTTGCTACAAATAAATCCGATCATCGAAATACTCGGAAGAAGTGTTACACGTGCACCATAATGGAATCACAATAAGTACTGAATCACGATATAAAAGGCTATGTACCAATAACATTTTCCATTTAATTTAACACACAACATAAATTCAGCCCCTATAACGATCTCACGTATTCAACACGCACGCATGATTCAATAAAATCACAATGAGTGGTGATACGATCGACGGATCCCCTGTGTCATCGTCGATCAAAGAACTCGTTCCTTCCTTGCACGAAAACAAAATAAAAAGGACAAAAAAAATAACCTTGACGAGAGTTGTCTCAGAAAATCGATCCTCCGCTTTCTTTAATGAAGCCAGTGTTTCTCGTTTTCAAGGTTGAACACGTTAATAGCAGCTGCGTTCACAGTTCAACGGGATGTGTCAGCGTTCGTTAAAAGCAGATAACTGCAGCCACCGACTCAACTTACAGAGATATGGAACTAGATCTCTCTCGAATTCATGATACTTCTTGCTCCGTAATGTCCAATAGCAACGAGTCTTTATAGGGTCTTAAAAGCGGTAATGCGAGATTTGCTGAGATCCTGAGTACTACAATCGAAACCACAGCCAATCGAAATGATCTACGCCACTGTTAAAGATTTTTACAATCGCACAAGATTCAAAGATTTCGTCATACACAGCAAAGATATTTATTAAAATAATGCTGATAATTATTTCGATTCATTGTTATGATGATTTTTATTATTCAAATTATAGAGGAATATTAATAGAGTAATACATGGTAAAATAGTTGACAGTACCAATTATGACTTCATCTTAAAGACTCGCGTTTATTTAACGAATTAGTATTTCGGATTAATAAAATGTGAAAATGTGAACAATCTAAAATTTGTACAAGTTGTAATTTTTATCAGTGAGTGGAGTCTAATCGAACGATAACGCAATTACAAAACGAGGACCAAAAGAGGAACGTCGTAAATTAAATACACAATAAAATTTACGAGAACAAAACAAGGTACAATTGTTCCTTCCATTTCAACCCCATAGTACTTCATTTTACAGACCCACGCGTAATATCCCATAAAACGAAACATTCTCCAATGAAGCGGCATTAGTGTGCGTCGGATTAATTTCAGCCAATTTCTACGATCTTCCTGTTTTTCCTAGCTGTTCGGATGATTGCAGACCGAGGTGTCTGCGCGTCCATGGTCCGAGCCATGGTGCACGAGGTGCAATAGAGCTTCTTCTTCGGCTTCATGGTGCTCTATCACGTTCATCGGTCTTACGGGGGTCGTGTTCAACGGCCACTGCAGAACGCCGCGCATCAGTTGCAACGTGGAATGCTGTTCCAATGTTATACCGAACCACCTGGTCTCACGAGCCGCTGTATCGTTCGTGTGCATCATCACCGACGTGCTCATGGTGAAGCACATGGGAACCGTAATAGCTCCGGTAAAGCGATCCTGTGGAAACGAGAGTCACGCTCGCGGTTTCGACGTTATTGCTTTCTGAAGTGGCCCCTTCCGAAACGCATCCAGCCACGGACTAATTTCTTAAAATTGACGTCGACCCACGTACGTGGCAATTAGTCCGCGTAACAGGTGCGTATATCTACGTCCGACCTGGGCTGCACTGATTTTTCATCCCTTACGTATCGACGAAAGGTTTTCGTACCTCGACGTACAAATATTGGATAGATTTCTGTGTTGTTTATATCGAAATGAAGAAATTATTGATTAACACTGAAACTATCAAAAGAGTCAAATGACACTTCTACAATTTTTTTACTTTAAATGGCGAAATTTGTTAAGATGGTTCTCTTGGCATCTATGTTGATTGTCATCAAGACGAAGAATCAGTAAGCGTATTCATTTATATTTCATCGTGTGAATTAACAATTGTAAAAATATGATAAATTATAATTGTGAATTATACGTCAGTAGTTTTAGTGTTAAATGAAATTAAAAGTTCTACATCGTTGTCTTTCAAGATTATGATTCAGGTTACCCATTGCGGTACGATTTATTAGGCAAATGTGCGGGACATAACGAACTATTCACCGCTATGGTATTAAAGTGACTGAAAGTCGGAATATCAAAACTGTTTTGCATTTAGCGAACCTCGACCGTGTAAATTAGAGTTAGACTCCAATTAAGCGTCCGACCGTATTGGCATTAGATTCCCGGACGATCAATGACCATTTACATTTATATTGAAACAGATTGCACATTGTAAGCGCGCGTTTAATGCCGATACTTCCAGTGCTAATGTTACAGCAGAGAATAGTTCGTTATGTCTAACGCACTTGCCGAATAAATCGTAGCGCTAGGGGTTAATCCGATACATTCATCCACGTATCTTGTGACCAGGAAAACGAAGGAAAACATGATCGAGTAGAGATCGATGTTGATCGTGTGTAAAATAGAAGAACACCCTACTGAATTCTGAGGTAAACGACAAGTTGCAAAGATATAGCTCGTCACCCAGGAATTGACGTGCGAGGAGGTTGAAGTATAAAATAAGAAGTGCGCGTATCCTCACCGTGAATCCTTCAAAGTTGATGCCGATCGACGATCGCCGACTACCAATTGTTTATATTCTTTGGATCAACTAGTGTGAATGACCGCGCGAACCAATAAGATCTTACCACTGAAAATATGTATGAGTCGATGCGCCAATTTCTGGGCGACAGACTATACATATCGGGCCCCTCGTCAATAACTCCCGCATAAATCTGCGTCAAGTACATCACCGGAAGGGTTCGGGAGCTGCATCTCCGTGCACGCCATTTTGAGTGCCGTTTCACGGTCGTACGAAAAGTGCGGGTTACGTAAGCTCGTATCGTTTCCCTCGCGGCGAACATGCACGAAAAACAGCGTGCAGAAGCGGAGTTGTCGGTCGTAGAGAGATTGGCCGCCACGAAAACCAATAATTGCGCGCGAGATTGCAGCGACGCGACGCCGGGCGCGGAAACGGGGGGAGAAAAGAGCGTGGCGCGAAAGGCGAGGGGAGTTCGCGAAAAAAGGCAGATACAAGTAGGCGGTCGAAAACATTTGGTTTCTTGGTTGGTGGCTCGGCGAGGGGCAATTTGCGGTGCGCTGCGAATGTTTCATTACCGTGATGCGCTCGTCCGAGCTACCGAATTTCGAATGAGCTACCGCCAGGCCCTGCGCTCGCCTCTGTCAGCCGCTGAAGACTCGTAATTGAAATCCGCTGCCTCCGGGATCCGGGCCTCTCCCTGTCCGACCGCAAATCGCGCGAGCAAACACTTTTGTCTTGGACCGGCCGCAATTTGCATCGTTACACCGTGCGTGAGTGAACGCGCGCGTGTATCGCGACGTGCAAAGGGGTTGCCAGAGCGAGACACAAACGTCTGCTGCACTTTGTGAAAGAACGGACCGTTTGCCCCATCTTGATACTCTTCTATCGTTCCTCGAGCGCTCGTGTGTGTACACACCTTTTGTACGAATAACTTTATCTTATTGGTTCGATCACGCGGTACATGGCAAATTGCTGGAACCACCCTGGAATTTGACCCTTTGCGATCGAAAGCATTTTTGATGTTCGGCTAACGGCGATTGCGATACATTCTAGTTGGGTGAATTTTCGATTCTGAACGAGCTTTGAGAGTTTGATGAAGTTTTGGCTTTGAATGAACTTTGATAGTTTGATGAATTTTCTTGAAATTATTTGATTTTTATTATTAATCGTTGGTACTGTCTGCTTCGTTATGTTCGAACATCGCATGTATCATATGCATTTAATTAAAACTTATTTATTTAAGATTTTTTATATTGTACCCCTCTTTTCAATTGTAATACATAGATCAATAGACTCATCAGTCAACATTTTTTATATCGTTGATCGGAAATATTGTGAATTTATATAGAAGAAAAATGTATAGTATGAAGGGGTTGACTAGAGGTAGTCCTCAGTTCGTGAAAGAATGAACCGTTTGTTCTCCCCTGATGCTCTTATAGCATGATTCGCCTGTTTCTTAATAGTCCAGTACATATACTTGCTCTTCGTGTACAATCCTTTTACCTGAATGATTCAATTAGAAATGACTCAGTACGATGAATGAATGAAGGACGTTCAAACCCTTTTTTTATGACAATGGTCAAATATATGACATTATAACCTTTCCTCAAAGGTAAATTCATTAAATTCATGAAACTTTTACAATTCGTACCTATCGACGCCCACAGTCAGCAATTTCAGCAACGCGCATCGATAAAGGTGCACGAAATAATTGATTTCCCACGAAATAAAATAAAAATGCGCGTGCACGCGGGTTTCTCGCAATGATTAATCGCCGGGGAGAAGAATAGATCGTCGTAAGAGCGTATCGACGAAAGTTAATAAGCGATATTGCGTTATTAATATCGCGTGACACGGCGTGGGCAACCGTGAACGAAACCTTTGGATATTAACGACGTTGCGACGCAGAAAAATCTTCCATTAAGACACGCGTAATGAACGTCCAGTCTGTTCGGTGGTGCAATTTAACATGCCAGACGTCGAATGAGTTTCGCACAATCGCAAAGAAGCGAGCTCGCAAAATACAGGTGCGTACAAGTGACTGTCAGCCATCGCTGAAAACGAGTCGAAAAGAAGCTCTTTAATATCCTTCCTGTGTGTCGTGCAAAATGAACTCCTCTGAAGTGGTAGATTGAAATCATTCATAAAAATCTATCTGCTGGAACGAAAGTGCGCTGAGGTATTCCCCCAGGAGAAACAAAAATCTTGCCCGGGAGAAACTTTCAATGTTCCTCGTTACGATCGTCTGATTTATTCCTATCATTCATTTTTACCTTCGTTTGTTTCAAACGACTTTCGGTATTAAATTTTTTAATAATCTTCGACTTTCTATGTAGGTACACGTGATTTTCTCGTTGATAAAATGTAACTTCTTATTTTATATGCCATTTTATGTGGAACTTCTTATCTTATATGTAACTTTATATAAATGTAATTTCTTATCGTATGTGCAACTTTATTGTATGTAATTTCTTATTCTATATGTAACTTCTTATTTTATCTGTAACTTTATATATAACTTTTTATTTTATATGAAACTTTATGTAGAATTTCTTATCTTATATGTAACTTTATAGTTATATAACTTCTTATCCGTATGTGCAACTTTATTGTATGTAATTTCTTATTCTATATGTAACTTTTTATTTTATATGTAACTTTATGTACACCTTTTTATCTTATATGTAACTTTAGATACAACTTCTTATCCTATATGTGACTTTATGTATAACCGCTTATCCCACATTATTTTAAATATTTCTGATTCTTATGTGATGTTCATGTTCGTGCAATCTGCGTATAAACGAGTTACGAATACGTTAAAAAGTTGTCAAATGCGTACTGATTTTGGAGCGCGTTCTCGTTTCCAGTATAAAGTTTACTGCCTCCGTTTTCGTACGGGCGTGACTTTGCTACGAAACCGCGATCGTACGAGCTTCTTTTCGGGTTCAAGGAACCGTGGTAAGTGCACGCGTTATCGTTGTTAAATTCTTCCTCGAGTCGGTAACGCGAGACGGTACGGAGCGTAATGCCCGAAATCTCGCAGGGAATCCAGCGAAGTCGCCAAAACAGCGCCGCCGGAATTATGATATACCGTGATATTGAATATGATACGTGGTCGTTCGAGCGAACGGAACCGAAACGCATGATCCCTCGCCGGCGAATTTTTAGTCCCCTACGTTTTCGCGTCTCGCAACGGCGTCGTTCGCCAAAAGTTTCGCGTCCGAACGGAGGGTATTTAAGAAACAGAGGGAGCACGAGACAAGATCGCCGGCTTTCACGGATCAGGTAGGCCGAATTTATGTCACGGGATCACGTGGAAAGGACGATTTCGTCG